>OLMO02000010.1:0-16366 GCA_900291935.2 Cassiopea xamachana | reverse complement strand
TTGTCAGGCTTAGTCCAATTAACTGATATCCTTGATGCATTTATGGCAGTCAAAGTAACATTAACAGGAGCCTCAGTTGGTGCTGCCAAAACAAACAATGCAATGAGAAGGATAATTGATCACTATGCACTTCAGGTGCTACTGATCAGTAACAAGTATGAATAATGTTATCATTGCCAAGAAATAAGAAGTTGGAAGCCGGTTCCATTTTCAAGTCAAATAGAGTGTGTGTTACGATAGTAGCTGTCGATTGTTTCATGCCGTGATTTACTGTCTATTGCCCGTAAGTCGTTGCAGTAAAAGCGAATAGTGCCATTACACTAAAGTAGGGTTTCCACGGGACGGTTCCATTTTCAACTGTAACACTTGGGTACGGATAGGTCTTGCCTTTCCACGAGACCGGTACCATTTGGAACTGGTGCTTGAAAACTGAAAAGTGAAAACTGTAAACTGCAAAGAGACAACTGCCTGCCAGGTGTGCAAAAGAACAGAAGAAGAGCAGAAGAAACGCGACAATCACTTCCCTCCGAACTTAGTTCGATCTTTATTCGGACCCATTTGGCATCTGTTTCCATGAGTACAGTTCCCATTGGGACCTAATTCGAAAACAGACCCATTTGGAATCGATAAATAGTTCCAAATAAAACCGTTCCATACAGTCCTATGAAAGCGCTAGGCTTATCCGTACCCACAATGTTACGGTTCCAATTGAAGCCGGCCCCGTGGAAACGCAATCTAAGGGAAAAACAAGAAACTTTCAGTAGTACAACTTGATCACAGAAAAAGTCGTGTCCTTACCTAAACCCAGGACACCGAGATATTTGAGAGGCCTTGGATCAAACAAAAGCATGAGGCCCCCTGCGAGTGAAGTTAGAAGAAAGATAAAGGATCTTGTATCAATCCCAAGAAACTACTCCTTGATGAGACACTCTAAACCTTGAGACCTTGGCTCAATTCTTTCCTGCTACCCCCTCTCGGTGGCTCTATCCACCTTTTCTACTGAACGGGACAAACTTTCTTGCTCCAGCCTTGCCATTGACATACGTTCACCTGTAGTGCCTGGACATTGTCAATGCATATTTATATGCATTGTTGCTTAGGGACCTAAGTGATACTCTCATTAAGTTGTAATATTTCACAATAAGATAATAATTATTTGTAAGGGTTTTTTAGAGTAGAGAGTGTTAGGAAATTGACAAGACTAGAGCACAATTTGTTGTAGTGAGTTTCCAAGACTCACTCTGCTGAACCCCCGACATTGGTGACAGAGGTCAGAGCTGAGAACTGGATATTATTTAAGCAACATGGTTTCTTCAGTCGTCCCAGAGAAATTTGGGTCAGGGGATATTGTCTCCTGGCTCCGTCAATTTGAGGTATGCGCCTCTGCCAACTTCTGGAAAGCTGAAAAAAAATTAAGCATTTGCTTGCCTTCCTTCGTGGTCTGGCTGCCACTTACTTCCATGCAATGGACGACGACAAGAAGGATAATTATGAGAAACTTACCAAGAGTATAACCAAAGTTTTGCACCCCGCAGTTGATAGGGAGAAGTTCTTCTCCGACTTCAAACAGTGACTCTTGCGTCTCAACGAAGACCCCGCTTTATTTATTTGGGAGCTCAAGACCATTGTAGCCAAAGCTGACCCCACGTTGACCGATACGACCCACTCTGCCCTATTATCATGTCAATTTATGAAGGGCTTACCACCATCCTTGCGCCTCAAACTCTTAGAAAACAACCCTAAGCCAACCTTGCAAGAAATGACACACTTCGTCGCAAGATTTCAAGCTATCCATCATGGTGTTGACTCAGAGCCATGCTTCGCCATGTAAGCTACACCCAATGGTCATACCGTGAGTGAGAGCCACAGTTTACACGACTCTATCAACAAGCTTACCGCCGCCGTCACTGCACTGACCATGGATCAGAAAGATTTGCGTGCTTCCCTTGTACCTCTGCCGCCCCAAAGAAATCACAGGGGGCGTGGTACCTCAACGTCGACTTCACCCAATGGATGGCAGAATTTACGCCCAGAACTGATGCCGGAAGACGTTGCTACAATTGCAATCAAATAGGACACTTTGCCCGTTCTTGCCCATTTGACCCCCATTGCCAATTATGCTGTAGTTGAGGTCACACCCAGGAACAATGTGCAAACAATTACACTAAGAGTCGTGCTAGCCAGGTGAGTGCAGATTCTTTAAACTTCAAAGGGGTGCCTTAATAGAGGGCTGGGTTGAAGGCCACCCCCATATTTTTCCGTTGGGTTTCAGCAGGATTCATTCCCTGCTAGAGAGTCTCTTATTTCATGTTCCTTAGATGGGATTAAAGTCAAAGCTTTAAATGATACTGGTTCCATGAAATCTTTTATTTTCCGGGAAGCTTTCGACACCATACGGCCTAATCCAGAGTTAGTGGAAGCTCATCAGAGATGTTTTGGCATCACTGGTGAGCAACTTCGTGTAGAAGGAATAGTGCACGCCTGCCTTTCTTTTTCCAGTAGTGCATTATCTCTGTACACAGGGGAATTTTCAATTTCGGGCCATTTATTTCAGCCATTGCAATGCATACTTGGGTGGGATTTCTTCACTTCTAACCGACTGCAATTATTGTACAGGGGTCAAGGGGCCTATGTTCTTGTAGGAAAACACGGTGAAACTCCGCTTGCCCTCAAGGCTTCGGATACTTCGCCCATTTCAAAGGCCGGAAGGGCTTTGCATTGTGAAGCCAATGCAACTGTCACTTCTTGTTTACTTCTTCAATCCTCATCAAGGGGGCCTGTCAACGTTTTGCTGAGTACAGGCCTATGCATTCCAAGCAGAACTTAAGTTTTAGTTACTTGTCAGCTCCCTAAGAGTTATAAGGATCAGTTAGGCATGATAACACCGATAGCACCTATGCAAGATGAGCTAACTTTGTCAGCTAGTATTTTTGCAGCATATTCAGTTAGTCAAACGGATGGTAGACACATTCCTGTGTGATTAATGAATTGTTCTAATATTAATATTGAATAGCAGGCTGGTCAAAAAGTCAGCGAATTCTGCCCACTTGTTGAATCCCCCGTTGCTAATGACAAGCTCGAATGTTCTGCCCTCGCTAATATGAATATGACATGTAGCACTTCCTTCGTAATTGATATTCAATCTGACCTTGAAAATGCTCTTAGTCCTTCATTGAGCCCTCTTGAGCGTTGCACCCTATTGAAAATATTAATGCAACAGTCTGATGTATTTGATCCCAGCTTAGGCCACACTATTGTTATTATTCATAAGATAGATACAGGTGATGCAGCGCCTATTCGTCAGTACCCTGGACATTTACCATATGCTTATAGAGAGGAAACAGATAAACAAGCCTCTGAGATGCTGCAGCAGGGGGTAATAAAATCTAGTAATTCCCCGTGGACCTCACCAGTAGTGCTAGTAAAGAAAAAAGATAGTACTTTCAGATTTTGCATTGACTATCGTAAGCTCAACACTATTACCAAAAGAGATGCCCACTCTTTGCCTCGGGTCGATGATCTTTTAGATGCACTCCAGGGTTATTGTATGTTTAGCACATTAGATCTTCGATCTGGATACTGGCAGGTAAGCGTAGGCCCAAAGGACCAGCAAAAAACTGCCTTTGTGACACCATCTGGTCTCTGGGAATTTGACATATGTCTTTTGGCATCTCTAATGGGTGTGCCACCTTCCAAGGAGCTATTGAAATTGTTTTGTCTGGCCTTACATATGAGACATGCCTTTGTTATTTTGATGACGTCATCATTCTGTCATCAAACTTAAAACAGCAATGTGATCGTTCAACACTGGTATTGGAACATTTTCGTAAACACAATCTACGTGTCAAAGCGACTAAATGCACCCTTGGTGCAAACCAGGTCAACTATCTAGGTCGCGCGGTTTCAGCTAAAGGTGTTCATACCGACCCTGACAAAATAAAAGCTCTTTCTTTACTTGCAGAACCTCAAAATATCGAACAGGTCAGATCAATTCTCGGTTTAGTTGGATGCTATAGGAAGTTCATTCAGAATTTGCCTCATATGCTGCCCCACTTCTTCACTTCACTTACAAAGGCACCAAATTTCATTGGTCAAAAGCACATTCTGAATCCTCTCTATTGCTAAAAAACCTACTGTGCCAGGAACCTATACTTGCGTATCTTTGGTTTGGTCAGCCGTTCGTTCTCCAAGCTGACCCATCAGACGCAGGCTTAAGGGCTGTTTTGACCCACATAGATGCTTATGGCAATGAACGTGTCATCTCTTATGCCAGTAGGCCTTTAACAAACCGTGAAAAGGGTATTCTGCAACCGAAAAGGAAGCCCTAGCAGTCGTTTTTGCAACTTATTATTACAGAGCCTACTTATTGGGTAAGTACTTTACCTTAGTAACTGACCATAGTGCATTGCGCTGGCTTCAATCAGATGAGCCAAAGGACAGGATAGCTCGTTGGGTCATGGATCTGCAGGAATATGTATTCGATGTGAGGTATTCACCTGGCACAGCTAATCAAAATGCAGATGCCTTGTCCCACCTGCCTCACGAAACTCCTATGTATAGTTATGCAACGACCATGGCACTGGGCTATAATTTGCAACGGGCCCAGCTGAATGACCCAGCGCTTAGTAGCATTATTGAAGTGAAATTGTCAAGCTTACCTAACCCACCATATTTTGTTTGATCAAGCAATCTTGTGCTGTGATTTTACTGGAATTGATGCAATGAATTGTTTATCACTAATGGGATGCTTGTAAAATATTTAACTGCTGATAAATACTACCTTAACTATGCATTTGTTATTCCCACCCACAAGATTGACCCCGTCTTGACAGGCATCCATAGCAGCCCTTTTTCATGGTATTTATGGATTAAGAGAACAGTTTTGAGGGCACATAGTAGGTTCTATTGTCCTCATATGGTTAAACAGTTAAGTGCTTTTGTCAGAAATTGTTCACTTTGTGCCCAAAACAAGCTTGTGTTCATTTGATAGAATTAGAGGTGAAAACGCATATCTTATCTATAATTTTACGTTGGAGGAATACGAAGCGTATTCTCGAACACAAGAAATTACGCACAGAAGCTATTTTAACTGCGTGAAGTTTAATTGAAGGGCAGGTACTACCCTCTCTTAGAAGTTGTCATCATAAGACTTTCCTTTTCTTCATTAGATTCTTGTAATCTTAAGTTAAAGGCCATCGTGTACTTGGTTCATGTACTCCAATTCGCCCTCCCAACGTGATATGAAGCATGATCATCAACAGCAATCTATTGCTTATCTTCTATTGTTCGTCGGGAACCATCAGGAATGATCCCCGACGGTCACCACTATAGCGGTTTTCACAAGTGATCAACAATCGGGGGCAATTCAGGATGGTCGGGAAACTGATTGGCGATGATCGCCAATGAATTACAATATATGGGAACGAGGCTTCAGCACACATCAAGCACAGAAGATTAGCAGAATGTTTAAAGCTCTATCGCTAATGTTAATTACCGCCTCTTCTCGGAAACCTCATTGCCTGTGCTTAACCATTTATCACAAGAGTCTTTTATCACAGAATTGATTGAATACAATAGTGTCCAAATTCCAGTGCACCATGCTGTTACAGTTAAGCACAACCATCAACTACCTACCATGAACCGTGATTTCGCTCGTCAATACATATAACTATGTATATCTCATATCACAAGTCTCCTAGTATAGCGAAGGTGCAGTTAATGCCATCGACGTGACTGTAGACACGCAAATAGAAGAACTCACCATCTTCCTTCGTTCTCACATTTATTATTTGAGACCATGTCCCATTGCCAACAGTGACTGCTCTCATTCTCACTTGATAGCATGACCAGAATACCAGGTCGACGATCTCCGTCCTTACAGATGTATTTGCCACTTGCATACTCTTCCATGAACTATCTGTTACACTCACTGGGTCCGATTCATTACACTTAACTCTCCTGTACTCTATTTCATATCTTGCCAAGTTGCCATGCAGCACGCTCTTATCAGGCTTGATCCAACGAACTTCAAGACGTGAAGAGCTTATGGCACTGACCGTGACATTGACAGGTGGCCCAGTTGGCGCTAAAAGGCAAGTAACGAGATGAATACTGTGGAAGAGCTTATGTTACAGATAGTAGCATTACCAGGTGGCCCTGCTAGAACTACAACTCACACAATATGATGGATACCTCATGAAAGAGTTACCATGTTATCACCTTTTCGTATTAACCACAACACAACTCAAGCAAACTAGTACCACCATTTCAACACATCATACCAGAAATCTATGAATGTTACACTTACCATACCAGTACTCAAGTTCCTCACCATTGTATGCCATTACGCAGTAGCGGTTTGAGCTGCAGTAGAAACCCGTATAAGATAATGTAGGCTTTTCTAAGCGGCTTTGATATGTTCGTAGTTAGTTAGCTGACAATTCCAGCCAGTGAGGTTCTTTTCAAAGTTGTTATATACAGCATATGCTCTGCATGCATTCAGATTTCTTTTATCACAAGGTTTATTTTGAATCTCGAGAAGACTTTGAAGACAGAATTCTTTTATAGGAACTTTCACATTTCTAATCATGAACTTTTAAATCATTTGTATGAAATCCATTATATATGAACCATTTCCATATCAGCCTCTTTGGGGTTCTTCTTTGAGGGGTTGAAGCCATGAGATTTCAGCCTCAAAGTTCTTATGAACGCAGGCTCTTTTATGCGGGTTTCTACTGTATACTAATACGAATAACACACGGTACAGAGATGCATTGTAAGCATTTTCATCAACATCATATGGCATTACCAACAACAAGCACTTCGTCGCCTATATCTAGGAGCTCTAGGGTAGTGTTGATTGAATATACTAGTGTCGAAATTCTCGTCTCCCATGCTATTACTGTTCAACCCAACCATCAGCGACCTGCCATGACACAAGCCTTTGCTCGTCTATATACATAATTATATGCGTGCCCGTATCGCAAGCCTCTTAGCATAGCGACGGTACAGTTAAAGCCATCGATGTCACTGTAAATACGCAAATACAACAACTCACCGGAAATACAACAACTCACCCACTCACCAGGGTTTTCTGAGGGCACAGCCCCCATACCCCTCATTTTCTTTCCATGGCAATATCTCTGCTATAGAGCTATATTTTACTTCATCTACCAACATTTAACAGAGTTTCCCTTAGAACAACTGTAAGGTGGCATCTATGGTGGATTTTAGTTTTTTTATAAACACCATGTAAGACCACATTTGGAGACGCATTCATCTTTTAATACAAAGTCAATCTCTCAAAATTGGATGTTTTAGGCTCTGGTCTTAATGTCTTCTAAACATGACACGCCCTCTCAAACATGTTTGGGAACGCCCTTTTGTAAGGAAACTACATCTCACACACCCCCAATGGAAGCACCCTAGGATCTCTCCTGGAGATTACTATCTTTACGTATGATTCAGACATGAAGAGGTATGTCTCCTTGTTATCTCTTTGGTTTGGAAATGACTACCGTAATCGTTTGAATAAGCGCCCGGGCTCTCATGTAATTTTTCTGCTTTGGAGAGGGGCGCTTATTCGAAAGGGGCGCTTATTCGAAAGGGGCGCTTATAAATATTTCTTGAAAGATTAGGATTAAAACTTCAAAGATCAACGCTCTTTTCACATTTTAGATCTCTCAGGAGAATAAAAGTCAAACAGGTAAATACCCGATGAACGATTAATTGTTACATTACAAAACATTAATATCCTTGTGTCTCGCTCATGGTCTTCATCGAAGATTAGTTCCTCAGGACAGGCATCTGAAATTTCGATTTCATCAGGAACAAACGGGCTCCGTTCAGGAGTGTTCATATGCTCTAATTGCTTTTCCAACATAGAGCACCCTTCGCTATAGATGATAACGATGCTCTAGTTGGACGTGTACCAATTGAATTTTCACAACTTGTAAATTATTTTCTAACAACTGGAGAGGGTGAAAACTACTTGAAGGCAGAAGTTCTCGGAAAAAGAAAAAGAGAAATCGGCTTGGTCGTACCAGCGAAATACAAAGCAACAACCAAAGACAAGCGATTTGCTAAAATTTTGCGAAAAAGGTTAGAGTAAAAAAGAAGATACTCTATATTTATATAATGGACGGTGAATTTAAGAAGTTTCCTGATAAGAAAAACAACAAAGAATAAACTCTGTCAATGAAAAAGTACTATTCTTTTCCAAGGTGTTCCCTTTCCTCCATGCAAGATATTGAATTACTTAATCGATTTTATCCGTACATTTCGAAAATTCGAATAAGCGCCCACTCTAGAACAAAGGGGGCGCTTATAAATTAATTTTTTTAAAATGGCGGGCGCTTATTTGAGAGGGGTGCTTATTCGAACGACTACGGTAAATGAATATGAAGTAAGTATTTCTGGATATGTGATACAGGAAAGAGATGAAGAGAAACTTCTAGAGGTGACACTCGACAGAGGACTGAGTTTCACAAATCACATTAGTAATCTTTATAAAAAAAGCTGGCCAAAGCTACATGCATTGACAAGAGTGTCAAAATATATGGAAAGTCTAAGTTAGAATTAACAATGACTTTTAGTTGTAATGTTATATTTCAGTTGTAGTTCACTTGTTTGGATGTTTCATGATAGGAAATCATAACAATATAAACAAGATCCATGAAAGAGCCCGAAGAATCATACACAAAGATAGCATTTCAAATTTTAAGGGACTACTTATCAACAGTAGTTCAGTGTCTGTTCACCAGAGAAATTTACAGCTGCTCCTTATTGAGATCTATAAAACCATAAAGAACTTGAATCCATCTTTCATGGCAGAAATATATGTTACCAATGTTATGCCGTATAATCTTCGTGGCAGCACTAATCTTGATTTACCCAAAGCTAGGACAAATCTGTATACAAGGACGCCTGCACCACAGGCCGTCACCTCCCTGTCCTCCACCAAGGAGGGTGAGGGGGGCAAGATTTGACAAAGGGGCAAGAGAAGGCATTTGGGTATTCTTTCTGTACTCAATTTATAACAAATACTCCCAAGATTACATTGTCCGGCCATCTGACAACCCTAATATTTAAAATTTTCTTCTGGGCCCAACTCTGGTGGACCCTTTGATTAGACACTGGTTATGAGAAAATCGCATGAAACATTCTAATGTTATACAAGTGGTGTCGTAAGCCGTTCACCCCCCACCCGCTTATGAATAGCGAAGGACACATTGCTAAAAACGCTAAAAGCTTGAGAAAGTATGGCGACTATTGACAGCAGAAAAAGCCTAACGATGGTGATTTGGAAAGACTCATTTACAAGTTACCCACATAGGGAGCCTGTCCCATTTCGTTCAAAATTGCTTCATGCGCCTTTGAATAATTCATTATCATGAAAGAGATTTATATATGGTACGGCGTCAAAGTCGGATCTCCTGTGCCGTTTAGATAAATCTTACCCTCTGCCCTTTACTTGTGCAGGCGTTCCTGCCTGTATGGCAGAGGTCTCCAAACTACCGCCCGCAGGACGGATGCGGCCCTCGAGACCTTTTCATCTAGCCCACGGAGACTTTTATTAATGGAAAAAGTAGGGACACTTACTCGTGTCCTGCCTAAATCAACCGCATGCATGGAGGTTACGTTAAATAGAAACTGAACAAAACAATGCAAAATGAATGATTAAAGGCAACATCCCTGTTTTACTTTTCTTATTTCGGCTTCGAATGTGTTCTCGCCCCACCCCCACTTGCTGTTTAACAGCTGATACGGCCCTCGGTGAAAAACGTTTGGAGGCCCCTTCTTTATGGCATTGCTACTGTCAGGTTTTTTGGTCAAAAATTATGGCAGACTCTGCCGAAAGACATCAAAGAATCCAAAATATTGGAGATTTTCAAAAGAAATATTAAGACCCTGCAATGTGCCTGGGCTTTTTGAAATACGCCAAGAAATATGTTCCATTTGCCACTCTTAAAGACATGTATAAGGGTATAGTAGAGTAAATTCAATTATTGCTGCTCTGTTTGGGGCTCCTGTGGAACTAATAAACTAAACAAATTACAAAAATTGCAAAATAGAGCTGCAAGAATTGTGACGAATAGTCCATTTTGATTCTTCTGCGACATCTTTGATTCAAGATCTAGGATGACCTACAATCAATGAGCTTAATCATCGTGAAACATCAGTTATGGCATATAAAAATCCTTTGTTTTTCGTGGAGCAAAAGAGTGTAACAATCTTGATTTAAGAAAAAAACTAGTGCCCTCTATTTATTGCTTCAAGTCATCTTTGAAAGATTCCAAGATTAATTGCATGGGTTAGCTTGTCTTCTTTTAGTTTGTTTTTTTATTGCACTGTAATTATTTATACATATATAGATCATATTGTTTTAGATATATTTTGTTGTAATTAGGTTTTCTTTCTTTCACAGGGCCATTTGTAAATCAGACTACTGAATTGCAGCCCTGTATAAACAAGTTTAAAATGAAAAAATGAAAAAAATCGCCTGCGATCTATTGGCGATTTATCACAGGCATTCTTCCGATTCTTACAGTTATATTAAAACCAGCTCTTAAGAGCATAACGACAGCTCATCGCCCTCCTCCTGGGGCTAAGCTCCTAGACCTCAATTTTCAGATGCACAAAGTGTGAAGAGACTAGTTTGGTACATATATTTTAAGGGTCCCAATCAACTTGGGCCTAGGGTCCCCACAGGAGTAAAGGTGGCCCTGAATTGAAGCATCAATCAACGAATGATGATCTATACCACCGATTAGAATGAGCAAGCATTCTACGTGATAATTATTTATCTTGGTGACAAGAAGGTCAGTAAACTGCTCTGCAGGCTTCAAAGCATGTTGTCTAATATGACCAAAGATTATGGCTGACTCTAATGAATGATTATAGGAATAAGGCTACTCTTCCTTGAATTGGCCTCAAAGCTCATCTGAAACAAGATTATTGCAATGCACTACGTATATTCTGAGCTACAGAGTAATAAGAAGTATCCAACATCGTACCATCTTCTAAAGTTGTTTGACATTCCACAGAACTTGTGTTTCCAAGTCTTGAACCATTCGAAAAGGCAGTAACCGCTACAATGTAACCAGTCCATTTATTTAGGCCAGTTAGATTATACTGCAGTGTTTCATTGTCAACCAGAGTTGCACTCAATTCATCAACGGTGATGGTAGTATTACTTTCACTGAAGGATGCTGAATTTGCTATTGAGCAGTCCGACTCTTCGTATGTGATTTCGTACCATTCGGCAGTATTGTTTTCTTCATAGAATGCCCTTTTCCAAGTAACTGTAAGTGATGTTGAACTTTGACTAATTAAAGTAACTGGATCCACTGCAACAGTATAGCCATAGCATAAACAGATTGCTGAAAGAGAAGTTCATATGAATTTTATTAGCTTTAATTAATACATCTGCTGATGTTACGTTGTATGAAGCCCATTAAAGATTGGCGTAGGAGACTTGAGAGCTTACTCAAGTGTTACATTTTCAAGTTAAGGTGGGGATGAGCAAAACCATACATACAATCATTACAGAAGGGAAGGATTGTTGACACTCTGCAATGCTTCTTCTTCCCACATGAGATTTTCAGCAAGAGCATCAACATCTTCGAGCAATATGTCTTCCTAAATATTAAATCCATTCCTGTGCAAGAAGTCTTTTTATTTGCTATG
This sequence comes from Cassiopea xamachana, assembly GCA_900291935.2. Lineage (NCBI taxonomy): Eukaryota > Metazoa > Cnidaria > Scyphozoa > Rhizostomeae > Cassiopeidae > Cassiopea > Cassiopea xamachana. Next base: position 4,678 of record OLMO02000010.1, on the reverse strand, counting down.
CCTATAGTTAGCAAAACCTCCAGGTTTACTTTCTTGATGCTGTTGTTTTTAGGATTTTCCACTGTAGAGCATTGTATATTCTGCTCCAACAGCATTCATTTTGATATCTCTTAGATGGATTTGTTTAACGAGTTTAAAAATTTTTTTAAATTAAACTCGTATGACTTCCTTTTACACTTCTCTAGCTGTCAATGTCTCTCAACCAGTCTACAGATGTTTGAAAAATAATAATATCTTTAAAAAATCCCCTACATTACAAGCTTTCAGAAGAAGCATTCAGATAGACATGTTCATAATACCATCTCAAGGCAGTATTATTTTCTCCATGATAGAAAAGAAGACATTTCTTTTCTCACAACTGCTATGCACTCGTAAACGTCCTTAAAGAGCTGTTAGCTTGATGTTGGGTAAATGGGTGGAAGAATTTTTGGAAGGGTATCAATTTTGTTTGCCTTGTTTCATTGGGGGTAATCAAACCTTTTTTGCCAATTCATGATGGGGTGTCAAAGTTTTTGAATAAGTTCCTACCATAAATATTTTGTACACCCTAAGTGCAAAGTGTAGACATTTTCTGAATAAATGTGCATTAAGCTATTTAGAACAATAAGAGAGTATTTATGCTTTCATGACTCCTTTATATTTTCTACTTTCCTTTTCTTTACATCCCAAGCATACTGGACCTGGGAAGGACTGGGGGCTGAAACCCCCACTTTTTTGCTAGTGAATGATAACATACAATAGATAGCCTATCATATATAGGATAGGATGTACTTTGCTATTGAAAAGGAGGAATTTATTGTAGTCTAAAAGTTGCTTTCAAAACTTTTTTAAGGGCCCACCCCTGATCCCACTTCTGCTCCCTTATGGAGGCTTACTTCTTTTCCCCAGCTGTCTCCCTGAATCCAGATTGCTTTCTAGCACTCTCAAGATCCAAATTGAATGACATAATTAGCAAAATTTTAGGGTTATGAATTTTCTTCAGCATTTCAAAATAAGCTTCAGGTATTATTGAATATAGTGAATGGGGTAAGTAAATCTTTCCATTTGTCTAAAAAAACTCTTTCACCCTTGTACCCTGCAATAAAAATGACAGCTCATTTATTCAAGTGCTTCTAACTTGCAGAGAAGATAGTTGTTCATCCAATTACATTATATACTTTCAACTAATGGTAGCTTCGTAGATGTACTGCATTATTCTATGCCATCCCAGCGATGACATAGAATCTTGTTTTCTGATTTTAGCAGAGCCAGGGCCGCATTTATGTTTGCTGGGGACTGGGGGCCCCTTAAAATGAATCAAAAAATCCTGAGCTACTTCCTTGGTTCTCAAAGTTTGATTGGGGGCCCCCTAAACGTAAAGATGTTAGGGGGCCCCTCGGCACATTCCCAATGTACCCAATGGTAAATGCATCGCTGAGCAGAGCAGCTCAAAAAGCTGAATATCACTTGCATAGGGGTGCTGGAGCAGGGGCAGCGGGGGCACTGGCTTTTTCTGCTCTAGTGGAAAGAGGGTAAAGAAAGGGAATAATACCCTTTTCGTCAAAAAGGTTTTTTCGAAAAAATTTGTTCAGGGAATACTTTGAAGTATACTCCTACCATCGAAACATTATAACGCTATCGAATTTGGTGAAGGTTATCTTACAGTGTTTATTTGACTTCAAGTGCCTCGAAAATTTTATTACTTTTTGCATGATTTTAAATAACTCTCTTACAGCATGGTAACTTTTTGCCACGATATCAGATTAGCGAATTTTTTTGAAAGCACCTTTATGGCTCAAACGGAACATTTCCAGAAAAAAAATTGCTATTGTTTGTGGAAAATGAAGGGTGTGGACATAAAAGGGGCCTGTCATTGTGCCCTACAGGAAAAGCTGCCTCCCTTTGCCCTGATGTCCGTTGAGCACGCTTGCACTTGCATCTAAAACGTTTATCATTATATCTCAGCATTTTTAGTTTCATGAAGTCATCTTACACATTCATGATGCAGTACCTCAAAATGCACAACAAACTATGCGGGCGAGCATCCTGTTGTAAGACCGTTTCGCAAGCTTGTTAGCAAGTGTGATGACACTCAGTAGCAATGTGCGGGAGAAGGGGCAAGAAGGTGACAGAGTCTCGGTAACTTCAGTTCACCAAAGGCAAAATAAATCCATTTCTATTATAAAACTGCTGTTTTCTCAGGCTCAGTTTTTTTCAACTTTTTCTCACAAAAACAACGTGCAAATACTCGGATACCAGTAGAGTCGTTGGCAATTTCAGCACAACTGCCTTCCTGTTTTTTCTTCAAAAACCACTACTGATGACAATTAGCAAACAAGGCATGAACGAGTAGCAAGATTTTCGTTAAAATGGATTACACCCGATACTAGGAGCTATCTGCATTGCTCAATTGCTCTGCCTTTCCTTTTACAACACTCAAAAATAGCAGATCAAGTAAGCTCACCCCCTCCATTGAGGATACTACTTGGGTTTGAATCTTCCATAAATGTTAAAAGAGTATTAAAAAGACCCAGATATAATAGCTTTATGATGCTATTATGATGCAAATTTTTTGGCGTATTTGACGACAATCATTACAGTACTGTTGCCATGGGAGACTAATGCATTTGTTAAGTAAATGTTTAAAAATGTACTGGTTGCTAAATTAATACAGTTACCAGCAAAATTGATTTAATGTCGTTTTACAATCAGCATTGAGATTTTCTTTATAGTCTGCAAAGCTTGAATTCATGTTTTGTTATTCAAAGAACTATCACAATATCAGCATCCTGTACCAACAGTAACTGATTAATTAGTAATAGGGAGCGTTCATTGCTGACAACCAAGCGTTGGTAATGCTAAGCACATGTTGCAGATTATCAAGCTGATCACTTTGAAATCGTTAGCCTTAACCGCAACCCAACCTAATCCAAGCACGTAACTGGAGGTCATGTGCAGGGGGGCAAAACGTGGTTGTGCAAGCACTTTGGAGGGGCAAAATCCTTATTTTGTTATGTAAATCGCCAGATTAATAGTTCAACTGGGGGCCAAAACCATGCAAAAATTCTCACTCAGGGAGTAATGCCCCCGTGCCCCTGCAGGTACGTGCCTGGCCTAACCCTAACCCTGATAAGATAATTGTAATATCAGAACGACGACATAAGATGGACCATTACACAAGTGGTACCAAGCTACTTGATAGGGAGCACGAAGTAGGGATGAACGTGGAAGGGAACCCTATAGTGGACAAAAATACAAAGTGATAGACAAGTATAAAGAAAAAAATAGAAAGATGAAAAAGTACCTCAAGAGAGAATAAAGGCACCATAAATTGAGAAGCATGGAATATACTATACGACAATTAGAACAACGCCATGGAAATACAAGATTGCTTGAAATTGAGATTGGGTCTATCCATTCGAATGAGAAGGCTTTCCTGAATTAAGAGATCAAAAGAATGACCAGTTTTGCTGATAATGGAGAAATCCTCTAGTGTGCCAACATGATCAGAATGTTTGATATGATCCCAGGTAGATGAAGAACTGGGTAAGACATGATTTTCTCCAATATATTAATCCCCACGTGCTCATAACAACGAATCTTAAGATTTCTAGATGTCTTACCATAATAAGAGGCAATGCAGCCACTACACGAATACTTACAAATAATATTTGAGCAAACTGAGGGCGGGAACAAGTCCCTATATGTAAATAAAGAGGAAAATCGCGAAGATAATCGTTTGGGAGCTTTATGCCGCATGGCTTAGCTAGCTTGGCAGCTTTCACAGCAAAGAGAAATGCAAAGCTATTTTTGCAAAATTTGCTGTTGCAGCAGTTGTTTGCCCAGCTTTGAATCATCAAAAATGCCAAACAATGCTATATAGAGTATATGAGACAACCATAGAGATAGGAATATAAAAACACTAGAGTGATAACGAGGCTTGACCGCGTGAAGCACCCCCAGCGCCATTTTGTTGAGGGTAAGTGATAGAATTAAAGACTTCATTGATTAAGCAGAACAGAACAAGAATATGTGTATTCAATCTCTTTCTTGACTACTTTTATACTACTGCGCTACCGATATAACATATTGGGGCTCACGGAAGTACTTATCTTGGCCACTGAAGCATGTATGCCGAGGAAGAAAGATCTTAAGAATGGGATTTTCACTTAACAGGTAGGAATATTCTACTGAATGTTATCCAAGTTTTGATTGTATGACTTGAAATCCTGACGAGGGTATAGTGTTTATGTGGTGCTAGACTAACTTAGTGGGTGTTTAGAATCCAAGCACTTGAACCATGACCTACAGCATATTTCTCCTAGACAAGCCGCTAGAAAGGAAACTTAGCAAACCTACACAGCAGAGTCAGATTTCGGGAAGCGCAGCTTAGCAATGGCATGGCAGAGTTTGATTGTTGTTTCCAATTAAACAGTTTTAGTGAGTTTTCTGTATATTCTAAAGTCAGGAAATTGCTGAAAGTATTTTGTGTCCTATCCTTAAATACTTATGTTATGAATCACACAACATTTTCACTTTAAGGTAGCAAGAGCTATATCATAGCTTCAAATCAAACATAAACCAATATAAACAAATTGGCAATTACTACTTTTAACTAAATAGTTTGTAAAAGATTGAAAAACTATTGGTTTTTAAAGATAATGCACTTTGTCATCTTATGCCGAACAGATGCAATTTT
>OLMO02000009.1:25612380-25627553 GCA_900291935.2 Cassiopea xamachana | reverse complement strand
TGACCTACAAATTCAAAATGATTTTAAGACAAACAAGTAGCAAGGTACCTACTCATAAGAATTAACCCTAGTAGTTAGTTATAGCTTCTGAAAAAAACAAAAAATTTCATGCATAAGATAATATATAGGAATGTAGTACGCTGTTAAAGTTTAGTTGTTTTGTTCTGTTTTTGATTTGCAACTTTCATCATTAGATCTATAATGAATCAGTCTTCTTCCGATTGTCTGTCAATAATGCTTAAACAGTTAAATGTGAAACCGTTTGTTCAAAACAATTTCTTCAATATTTGTAAATGCAAATCCTAATTGTTTTTGATGTATCATGCTACCTATCAATTCCTACAAAAACCCCTTTGATAGCTATCACAAACTAGGACAGGCAACACCAGTAGTAGATAATAGAGAAGGGTTTTTAATTTTTCTGTTATTCAAAATAAACCATTCAGTATGATTTAGTTTATAAACCTTTCATGTATAGACCATTAAATCTATTTTGGTCCTTGGATGTTTACTCACATTTTTGAAGGAAATACTACTGCTGGACAAGTAGAAACACATATTTGTGTCATCAAACTCGGCTTTTTGTGTAGCTAAAGCGATTGTATTTCTAAATTACACAGAAAAAAGAATGGGCCAAGCTCCTCTTAGCGAGGAACAGCTGTACCCAGGCATCCTCAACGCTTTACGCTTAAGAGGGGAGACCCTTTCCAGAGGTCTCCACTCTCTTACATAATTGATAAAACTGACCCCTCCTAAGGAAATCTAACACTAGCGATTGCAGGTTACCTATCCTCTGGCTCTTCCGGATAGTCACAAAAAACAACAAATTGGTAAAAAGTGAATCTGCAACAACTTCAATACGGGTGACTTCTGTACAAGTTAAAATCCGCGAAAGTAAGCCTCTACCTGAAATAAAATCTCGAAATGGATCGAAAAACCTTCTCTACGTCATCCTTTGTTTTATGGACCAATGGGAGAAGTGAGCAATTCTGTGATTTAGCAACATGTGACCTGCCTCTTGTCTACCATCTTGATTTGATTGTTTGGGAATAGGAAGTTGATTGGTCTATTACCAATCTGTGCTAACAATGGAATGTTGACACGGAAGCTATTTCTTTTCTGCGGAGTTGAACAAGGCGAGAAAGGAGGAACAACATAGTGAGTGTGATTTCTTTGAGATTCATAGCTTTTTACATATGTACTCAATTACTATTGGTGGAAATATTACCTTGAATTATTGTTCATGTTGTGACGTGTGAACTGGCTGAGTTGGAGACCCGGATCCTTTCAAGGTAAGTCATGTTTGCAAATGTAGCATTTCCGTGTTGGAGACTTGTTGACATTCTGTTCATTCGTAGAAGCTAAATGGTTTTGAATTTACCATTACTTGCAGTAGTCTGCCTAACGTAGAAATAACCTTAGTTACAGACTTTGTGAATCTTGGGGGTGATTTCATTTTATAAACATGTTTTTAATACCACATTTTCACTTCACCGGTACAACTTCTGTTCTATAAACAAAAGATGTTAAGCCGAATCTCCAATGAAAATGAAACTGAGCGACTTTTCCGTGGGAAGTAGTTCTCGAGACACAATTTTGGAGAAAAATTTCGCCGGCCAATTTCCAGTCCGCGAAATTTCTTTGCGAAATTATTTTCCAAGAATGAATGACTTTAATAATGAAATTGTCTTGCGAAGACCTTTTAAATTTGCTCGCTATTTATTAACGAAGGAAGCTTAACAGTTATAGAAACTAGCTGTAAGTGTCGCAAAATTTTAGATTAAAGAAGGGAGAAAGGAGATTATAGCAGTCTTGTTAGGCTGTAGTTCTTTCTAAATCAAAAATGTCGAACTATGTTGCGCTGTCATATATGTTCTTTTACTTTGCTAATGCAAATGTTTTAAGCAACTAAGATAGTATAATAACATACAATACTAAGTACACATTTTTCGAAGTGTGGTATAGAAGTAAATTGATAGCTGGAGGATCATGTCGTGTTTGCAGTTTTATAAGAAACATAGAATTTCAACTATCAAGTTATATAAGAAACTGAGAATGTTGCTGAGTGAACAACGAATGTATTTTTATTAGCAATTTCTTGACAGCTTTTTTGGTTAAATTATGTTTTATTATACATGTTGTTCTTTTATAAGAAAATGAGGCTTAAATAGTCAAAATAGTAAGAAAATCTCAATAAAATCACGAGGCTCAATTTCAAACATTTAGTGGAATTCAAATTCAAGTATACAGTTAGTAATAATGAAAGTGTAGACTATTAAGCCAGTTAATGTCATTAACATTTATGAAAAATTTAAGAAAATCTCAGGCTCAATTTCTGGAATACTTAAGAAGATTTAAGCTCAGTCAAAACGATGGTTTTCTTTTAAAAAAGAAAAACTGTAAAGTAATAGCTATTCATTGCTTGACTTTTAAGATAATTCCCCATCTAGGGGGCTAGCTCCCCATTACAGCTAGGGGACTGGAGCCCCATGCGCTCCCCCTCTTCTACACTACTGTACCTGACTGAAATGCATATTGTTCATCACATTGTAGTTTTCTGTAGTTACAGTGTACGTAGGTGATCATATTTGTTAAAGAATGCATGTGCTTAATCACACATAATCACATAAAGTTCACGTGTCACATGCATGATATATATAGTTACTCACATTACATAATCTGACCTTTGAGCCTTTGGTTGAGTTACATGTTTTTCAGACAGTATTGTTTTTACCGTTCTTTTTGTTATGCAGTTGTAGTAGTATAAAAACCTGGCTGATTTATCAATGGTATATCTAAGCTTCTTTCGTTATAATCAAAAAATAATTTGACTACTATTGAGGATAATTTAGTGCTTTCACTGCCATAACCTTCAATAATATTTGTGTCTTGTGAATGCTTCCTGACAGCTAGCCTAAGATAAATAAAGTCTAATTGGCCTAAAGCTTGATTTATACGTCGCATTTTAGTCGCGTCGAATTAAAATGCTGTGGCAAAAAATGACTAAGTGTGAATTAAATTCGACTTTAATGCGACGTAGAAAACCAACTTTTAATTCCAGTCGACGTACAGTCGCATCTTCGACTTATGAAGTCGCATCTTCGACCTAAATTCGACTTGGTTTTATACGTCATATTAAAGTCAATTCCAGTCGACTGAAATTGTAAACCTCACAGATGTGTGCTGTTGTCTAAAGGAAGTTTGCTATTGTCTTCGGCCTTGTGCATCCTCATATCCTTGTGGATCAAATCTATTCAATGACAGTTTAAGTGCTTCTTGGCGTCTAATTATCAAATACACTATATTGCCTTCCACAACAAAATAGGGCCATCGAAACGAAAGATTTCAGTTCAATATAGGAACAAGTGCAGCATGGTTGTGAATTTGACGAGTGCATTCTGCGTTTAGGCCTAGGCCAAAAGATTGGTGAGATAATAAATATCCATAGGCCTCTAGTGTAGAACTGTGGCGGTTTGTACAAGAAAAGTCAGGGGGCGGAGGTGCCGAATTTATCAAATATTCTAGAGGTAGTCGAGTATGTGCCCGAGTACACTTTTTTATAAGATGGAAGCTTCTGAGAAAGTTGAGGCTCAGGCAAAAAGTGATCTTCTTGTCTTTTGCCGTTGGTCAACTCTTAAAGTTGTATTATGTTTTTGGCTAACTAATTTTGCCAAGAATTTGCCAACTAGATTACAGTTGGAGGGGGGCACTGCCCCTTTTCCATCAGAATAGCTGCTACTTGTGTAGAACAACTTTATTGGGAACAAACGTTTGAGTGTTTTGCACCATTTTGTCAATGAAACGAAGCAAATTTTTGCTAGTCATACAAAATGCGGAGGCGCAATGGAATTTAAATTCGACATAAAGTCGACGTATAAAACGAAGTCGCAGTAGCGTCGAATTTAAACTAGTGCGAAGTCGCATTGAATTCATTTTAATTCGACGCGACCAAAATTCGACGTACAAATCAACCCTTAGGCAGAATTTCGCAAGCGAAATGCCAAAACGTTGATGCCTGCTCAACTGTTATTTCGGTAGGCATTTTCTCTGAAAATCTCATCAGAGTGTCACTATGTCACTAAGCATATCTGTCGTATTTCGCTCGCACTTTTTCGAGTTTTGCCAAGTTTTTCTCAATGGAGATTCTCCTTTACGGATGGACTGCATTAATGGAGACATTCACAGGAACGAACAGGCTTGAGAGGGGCGTGGTTCTCGTGAAATAGGACAAACTCAGACATAAAGTGGAAGGGAGAAGGATTTAAGCAACCCGGCCGTCCCAGATTTCAGAATGTTAATTGAAGGAAGATATTTCCATTCAACTCCTATTCTCAAAAGAAATTTTAATTGCTTCAAATGAATGAATTTAAGGATATTTGTTAATCAGTCTTTTCAATTATCAAGCCAAAGCTACATCATTGCCAATCTTTGCCAAAAACTTACGGAATGATCCAGACATTATTTTAGTATCGACCAAGAACTAATAAAGTCTTTAGAAAAGAAGTAAGAAACAGCTCTAAGCCTGCGGGGCCACTACAAGACCTTTTGGTTGAGCAGCAATTATTTATTGTCGTTTTTACTGGGTGGCTATTTATTCATTGTAATAATGCTGAAAAGCTCAAAGTGCGTAAATAATATGCAAATGAACGTGAATGTAATATTTTTCTTTTGCTCTGTCAATGTGTATTTCTCATGCGCAATTTTTTGCAAATATATACAGACAACTTGACAGTTCGTACAAATAACAAGTTAGACAAAAGTTTTCAGAAAGCTAGTGACGAGGATATGTGTTGTACGCACTTTGTACTAATGTATATTTGATTTTTGTTTAAAATTTGATCCACTGATATTTGTTCAGTGTGCCTTGGCATATTTTGTGATATTATAATTGATTAAGTAGAGTTTGATGTGAAATCAGTACGTCCTGGTGATTATGGACGTAACAGGACGTCAAATTTTGAGGGGGAGGGGCTGTAAACGTTCTGTAAGCGTCCTGCCCAAATTTCATATTGTTCTTTCAGAAAATTTGCGCGAGTAAAACAGATTTCTGTCCAGCATGTGGGGGGCTGCAGCCTTCCTTGCCCCCCGCATCCTACGCTTATGTTGGTGATGGAAGGGGCAAGTGGCACCTGAATGTGGACAATACTGGATGGAAAATCAAGCTCTTGAAATTTTTCTTTTTACTGGATATCTTTTGTGAATGGCCCGTTACACTGTCCCAGTTGTCCCAGATAGCCTTACCATGTACACTGTACCTGATCACCATGTTTATTCAAGCCAGGCTATTACTATTGTGCATTGTTGACGAACAAAACAGCATATCACATGCCCGACTGTTTGAAATGTCATTTGTTCACTGATCCTTTTCTTGATTGCCCTTCCGGTCTTAGGAAGTTGTGTTGAATATTCACAGAGTGAGAAATGATTCAACCGATGGATCAAAAGTTACAATACCTGCCAGTAAACGGGTGCATTTAAAGTGTTGTAAGAAACTGTCATGAAGTATTTTCAAATCACATAACAGTACAGTGTTATGACTAGGACAGCATTATCCCCTTCATTCTGAATCCATATGGTGTAAGTTAACTCCGAACTGTACGGCACGTTGTGGGCTAATTGTTAGTACTCTCTATCCACTACATTAGCTAAACACCAAGTAAATGTTATACTGATGATGACTCTGGCATTAGTTTGACCGTTGGTATATAACACCGGGATCAATCATATAATGGAATAGTCGTATAGTTGTGTCATGGAATATCCAAGATTAAATATCACTGGATCAGTTGTCTGTGCGGTCTCTTTTTGCCCTTACTCTTGTTCTATAATCATCTTCAAATACTCCCATGCTGTTATTGTTATCTCTTAAGCATAATTCCTCTATGCTGTCTAATGATAGTCTCTTTTTATATAAGCACAATTTAATAAGAATACGAGCCTCAAAATTGATAGGAACAAAGTAAAAATGAGCTGAGGCCGAAGAACTGTCGTAACCAGTGACATAGTGCTGGGGGGCTCAGGAGTGTGCAGTCCTTTCTACATTGGTAAACAGGTTTATACTAATTTCAATAAGTGTAAACAATACAGTATAGTTTTATTGTCTTGCACACATTTGGTGCTTGGTGGAATACTTATGTATGATTTAGAGTTGCTTTGCATGATTGTAAGAGGATTTAGTTTACAAAATTCTGTTTTGAGTCCCCTTGTTGAAAATTTAGCACTACCTTCCAGGTCGTAACATGTAATTGTGATATGCTTTCCAATATCATATTGGTACGAAATGTCATTTTCCGTTGAGCGTGAGAAGGACCATCAACTTTACGACCTCTCCTCTTTGACTTCAGAAGGTTTGTTAGACTAGGAGTACCATGCTTAGGTACTGCATGCAAAGTAGGCCTAAATTTGTTGGAAAGCCTAGATAAAACAGCCTACTCATAATAGGGAAAAAAACGACAACTTCTCTTTGCCAGTATATAAGACTTTGCCCACTGCCCGCTAAAACTTTTATGGGGGTTGATCTTGAAAGGAATGTTCGGATTATGCGTCGTTGATTAGTAACTATGAAGAATTAGGAGATTTCCCATAAGTATCCCTTACGGACACAAAGGTGCCCTTTTCATATAATTTTTGTGCCAAAGTTCTCAACATAAGATGATATCCGGAGCAATGTTTGAAATCCTGGCTTTCTATGTAGATGAATGTAAGAATTTTTTCACAACAGTGCCATATATAGTGAATAGACTTTGTTATTATTGATCATCGTTTCATTACAAGATATAACATGAAATTGTACTTCAGAGCAGTCGTGAACACTCGGGGGGGGGGGGCAAGAGCGACAACCACCCCAAATTATATCAGATGTGCAAAATGTGACAAAATGGCACTAGTGATGGCTCACAACAAGGACTAATGTATAAAACACTCTATTAGATTCATATTATCTATGTCTATAAGTAAACTGCTTCAACATGAAATTTCCACAGTGCTTAATTCTAGACATTCAGAAGTGAAAGTACATAATCACCAACAAACAAAGTGAATAGGGCTGCCAAGGGGTAGCGTGAATGTGTCACCTACGAATGTCAAGAAAGTTAGCTTATGCAATGAAAGGGGTCATTTCTTTTGTACGTACGCACAAGTGTGGAGGGGGTTGATTACTTTTACACTCCAAATGCAAATGCTCTCAATACACAGGTTTTGGAAAAATCTTTAGGATATGGTATGATGTAATGGGCCATAGGCCTAAAATGGGGTGATAGTATTCAACATGCTTCCATATGGATAACTTTGAATGAGAAGAAGTCCTTAATTCTTGAATATGGGTAACTGTGCATTCTTAATGTGAAAGACTTGATATTGCAGCTGTAGATTTTCAAACGCTGTCGGCATTTTTCTATGTCTCTGCCAAAAAAGTTAGATTTCATCCAGATTGGATAGGCCAGTTTACTCGAAGTTGTACCCAGACTAGAAAATTTTGCCAGTCCGTCGCTGATTGTAAATATAGTTGTCTGTCACTGTGGGTGGGTATCATTTATCGATTTGTTGTATGTCCTGCTCTTAAAGAGCAAAGGCTATATTTAACCAGCAATGAAAATAGCTACTTTATGTTAGAACATATGTATGTAATGTAGTGAGAGTAGTCCTGCTTTGTATCAAGATCAGTAGCCCTATGCATCTTGGTATCTTCGAAATAACTTTTTCTATCTCTGTTTGAAACTCACCTTGATTTAAAAGTATCTGGACTACATTTCTGTGTAGATTCAGGATGTGTTTTGAAAGGAAAAAGAGGCTGATATGAAATTAATTTGGTATTTAAAAAGTTCATTACATATTTGATTTAATATCCATCTGCTCATTCAATCAGCCAGGTTCTCATATAGGCTTTTTTCTAATGGGAGAGGGGTAGTTCAACTCTGAGTGAAATTTCTTTTTAGAGGCTGTTTCTGATAGTTTCTCTTCCAATATCTTTTATCTAATTGTTAGAAATCCAATACGTTTTTCATTTTTGTACAATTCTAGAATTTTCTTCTTATGTCTTTATAAGACAGATAAAGAAAACAAAACGACCATAAAGTGTCGTGAGAAAAAAGAATGCCGAGACTGCTTTATACGTCACTTTGACGTTACTAAGTAGGCAGCTGAGAATTGTCTTTATCAACTATTGAACTCGAAAGCAGACGTTGCGCCCTTATAAAATATAAACTGTACAAAACAGGGTGATGGACTCGATGTAGGTCAACAATAAACACTTATGAAACTTGTTCATGAAATTAGCAAGATCACGTGATCATGTCACGTTGCTTCACAATAGGTCTAACTGTGTGAGAACAATAATAAGAACTTTCTCTTTTGACTTTTATTCCTACCACTAGTTGAAGTACTTGTCCAGCAGTGAATTTGTAACGTTCAAGCTTCGGCAATTCAAAAAAAATAATTTCTATTATAAGGAGATGTTGATTGGCCGGCCATGTTCCTAGTAACTTTTGGTATCGCTACAGAGTCCTATTGAATTCCACAGGATTTCGACGATTACAATTACGTAGTTGTAAAGGATGGATCTTGGAGCCACAAAGTGCATGGTTTCCTAGGTCTGCAGTATATTTCGAATGGCCGTGTTCTTTGAAGGATCTTGATAATACGTTTATTTCTCTGTCATTTTCCATGATTTCCTTCATTTTTGCTCTTTTATTTACAGAGCTTATTCGTGTATAAAGGACCAATCTCTGTGCTCAAAAAGGGTGTTTTCTTAGGGTACAAAAGGGTGTGATCAAAAATATTTTAAAGAGCTCTTCTCCCCAGGCCCTCTTTCTTCTACCTAACATTCAGGAGCCATGGTCCCTACCTAATCTTGTTCTTGTAAGCTGCGTATGTCCTACGATTTTTTGAATTGATACAGTAGTATTTAGACACTGATATGGATCGTGAACTGATATCAGCTATGAAAGTAGAAGAGTTAAAAGACTTTCTTCCTCTTCCTGAGCTGAAATTGTGTTGACGTTTCTGTTGTTTTAATGTTTTGAAAAGAATAATAGAAAGCACCAAAGGCCGCCTTTTGTCTGCTATCCTAAGTTAATTGTATCGACGTAGGTAATTGAATGGTTGATTGCCGATCTCTGCTACTAATGGAATTTTGGCTGGATTGTTATTCCCTTTGCTGACGATGGAACAGGGTGTAGCGATTGAGAAATATGGAGTATATTATTTTGCTGAAATTTGAGAGCATCTGCAGATAGATATTATCAATTTTGATGAAAAAGGAGCATTGGTTAGATGTATTTTTTGTGGTGAGCAACTTCATTGGGTCATAGTCTAGGCAAGCACCTTTGATAGGCACTGTTTTCTCCATGTATTTGTAGATTTAGGCCTTCCTTGTTGACTGCGGCATTTGTGTCGTTCATGACGGCTTTGATATAATTGTAAGCATGGGTCGAATGGCTTCTTGGGTCATTCGGGCGAATGCAAAAAGTGCAAGCTGCATGAGCGGACAAATCGTTAGATTCTAAATAAGGATAACTGTGCAATTTCAATATGAAAAAGACTTGATTTTAAAGCTGTAGATGTATAAAAAATTTTCAGCCTTTTTCAATATTTCTACCCACCAGTTTAGATTTCATATAGAGTTCATGTGTTGATTAAATAAACAATTCCCCGGAACGAAAGAGTTAGCCACTCTGCCACTGATTGTAAATATGAGTATTCTTTACTTTGTTTGTCTCTTATAGAATTGTTGTGTGTCCTGCTCATAAGAAGCAAATTTTATAGTTAACAAGTATCGATAAGAGCTACTTTTGTTAGAGTATACGTATGTAGTATTAAGTAATCTTTTCCATCTTAATAAAAAGGCAATTAGCTAAGTATTTATTTGTTATTAGAATTTCAAATGAGTGTTCACGTAACACCAAGGATTTGACAGCTTTACTTAATCTATGGATTTGTGCATAGTTTTTTATTCAAAGTCAATGATGGACATCTCTAATGGGTCTAGAGTTAATAAATAGGATGTGTTTTATCTCATTTTTTACATTGTAATCAAGACATTCACTTCAATGAATAATTCTGAATTTATAATTGCATTGCTATCAAGTTGGTCACCGCCTATTAAAACCCTACATTCATTTTTCTAGCAGCATATATTGATTCATCATAGTTTTGCGGCTGATGTTGATAAACCGTCAATGCGCTCGCATTTGCCTTCTAAATTATCTCTTTATCCCTTGCAGCTGTAAGTCTCTTACTACACTGACTCGTCTGTTCATTCGTGTCCTTCAAAGCTACTTACAAAAATAGGCCTTTTTTAAATAGGCTTTCATTTTCTGCTAAAAGTTGTTATTAAAAGATGTTAGTTGGAACAGAACTAATCGCGTTTTGAGTATCCTTCAAATGTGTTTATGTTATTTTGAAATAGGTCTTTTCCCTATATTTTTCTGATGCAATCACTTTTTTCATATAGTGAGGGATAGATTTAATATTTTCCCACACTATATCGTCAAGATTGTAATAATATGTGACAATGTCATTCTTGAATCATTCCCAAGCTAAATGAGAAATATGTTGCTGATGTATTTATTTAGGAGAAGCTAGTATGACAAAATATTATACTGAAGATTTGGGCATATTTCATGCACAAATCACTTTTCCCTAGTAAGAGTGCGCTATCTATAACTGATAGTTGTAAATGATAGCACACAATCTGTATTGATTGGCGTTTTGATAGCATCCTAGCACCATAAATGGGAAATGCGCTGCAAATGTAACAATCTTTTATCTTTTTGTCTAGATCTGTACCTGTAGCGTTTATCTTACGTTTTCGCCGTTTTTGATAGATTATCTTCCTGCATTCCATTTAAATCATTTCTTCCTTTTACTGAAGTTTGTCAAGATTTGCTTCACTCTCCCTTTCAAGCAAGAGCCCATAACAGAGAAAAGCAGGCAATAGGGCATGTGACAAACACTCACATTGTCATATTCGTATATTCTGTATCATTATACAGCAAAAACAATAGGACAGGTATTAGCCAAAAATGCATCTGTCCTATTCATACTTCTCATTAACTAATGTTCAGTAACTTTACCTTAATGAAAAATTGGAAGAACTGGAAATTATCAAGAAGCATGAAAAGTAAATTGTAAAAAGTATGCATATTTGCCTAACCATCTAGATCGAGAATCAGGATTGAAGTAAAGGTTAATATCTAATGTAGCTTCTTTGTACCTCAAAATCAATGTAATACTTTTCCTACATATTTTCTAGCATCAGGGGTATAGTGCAACATTTGTAACAAAGGAGGTGCAAAACAGAATTCTGAAGAGCAACATTACTAAGAATTCCACAATACAACTTCTAGTCACTCATCGATTTTCCATTGATAACGAAATCCGTACCTAGTTTGAAAGGTATGTTATAATTTAAACAAATATTGGAATTAATTTGCAAATCTTAAAGGAAGTAGAAAAATTTATCATAAATTATTAATAACTTGAAGTCACAAGGGAGGTTAAACTCTTGTAAAACTTCACTATGAATTTAACGAGAAGGATTTGTGGTCCACGAGCTCCTCCGGGAGTACTTTCCTGCTGTTATGACATGAAAACCATCAACACGTCATCCTTCAAGTGCAATTTCAGTAGCTCTGACTTCAGTGCTCCCTTCTTCTGTGCTCTCATTTTGTGATGCCAAGTTTCGATTTTGTTTTGAGATTTTCTAATTGGTTCAAATTCACAAAGGAATTACTTCATAGGAACCTGCTGGTATATACTTTTGCAGATATAATTATTTACCATAAGGGCATCAATTCATGATTGGTAAAGTAATTGTTAAGAGAATGAATGCCATCTAATCTTTAGTCTTCCATTATGAAATATGATACATTTGTAGTACTTCTGCATCAAGCAAAGTTATTCAACATGTTCAGAAAGATGCCTAGTATCAAATTCGTGGGAAAAGGTTCTGGAATTTTAATAAAGAATGACAATACTTTGAAATAAAGCTATGTTTCATGAATATTTTAGGTGCATAGTTCAATATGGAACTAACTGCTGAGAATAGCAATTACATTAAACTCTCCTATATTATTTTGGACGTCATTGCCAAGCATTTGCGAAAATATTTCATAAAGTTGTGGGATGCAAAGTATCCGGACGAGAAATGGAAGGATGCCATTGATAAGAAGAATCATAAGTTCAAAAGTTTATTGATCAAAGATAAATGGAAATTGAAGATGCTGAGTGGAAGTGAACAGGACTGGGATACATCTACTTTGCTAGATGCACTGTTGGATTCTAAACATCTCAAGCTGATGCAAGATGGCAGCAACGAAAAGAAAGACATTGACAATATTAGATTGTTCTACAATCATCTACTAAGCCCGTCATGGTCAGATACTAGCTTCAGTGGTCAAATGAAAAGCATAAAACGTTTATCAAAGAAGCGATTTGGAGAAGATGCAGAAAAGGAAATTGGTGATATTCAATATTCTCAAGTCACACCAGAAATGAAAAAACAAGTTGAACAACAACTTAAAGGTATTTCCTCATCACATTAATCAATGTTTTTCATTGCATCGTTGTCTTTTTTACTTTCTCAGGCTTACAGCTCAGGAATTTTTGAAAGAAGAGTTGAAGTCAAAGAGCAATGGCACACTAGAACTCTTTCAGTGATAATATAACTTGGGGTGGTTTTTACAAAATCCAGAAATGGAGAGGTGCCATAAAAACCTCCCTCTTTTTAGCCAGTTCAATGGAAAGGAAGGAAGGAAGTCACGGGTTGTGGTGAATCTCTTGAAAAACCTCTTGGAACATGCTTTTTACATTTAAGGAAATAGCTTTGTACTATAGAAATGAGCTCTTTCTATATAGAGAATCGTTAATCATATCATTGTTTTGCGCGTATAAAACTGTATGTGGCCTTCATAGCACAGGGGGCTCAGGAAATGCTTGTCCATGAAAGATAGAGAATTTTGCAATTTCATCTAGGATATTTAGATATCAAGCTTTCTCAAAGTCTCATAGAGATGACAATATGCCATGTTGACCATGATCTCATGGGCTGTAATATCTCCTCCCGTCTGTATTTGCCATTGAGGAGGCTATATTCAAGAAATCGGCAACAAAAGTGGAACTCTTATAAACTATAATGTTGGCGCCCCCTCAGTCCTCAACCTGGTGCCCCTTCAAACCGCAAACGGTATGATAAAATATCACTTTCTTGGCATAGGGTCCCCTAAATGTGATTCTCAGGGAGAACATGCCCTCTCGGCCTCCAGGCCACTGTTGCTTTGGTAAAAAGCATAAGAACCGACTAAGTTTGTTTAACTTCTTCCTCTGTCTTCTTAGTACATTCAGACGTCAAAAGTATTACACTGGGTATTCGAAATGGCTGCAGCTACATCAAGATATTTGTATTCAAAACCATGTGTTCAACTTCTTACCGTTTTCCCTATGACCATAACTTTGGCGGCAATATACAGATAAATGTGTTGGCGTGACTTTCAAGCACATTGAATCAAAATTTTCATCTCTTTTGCCTTTCAAGTCGTTGCAAAAAAGTATCCCTAAGTGAAAAGAATTGTATCGTGAAGATATACTTCTTGTCAACAAATTGAGGGAAAGCAGTCTTGCTTAATCGGAAATAGCAAGAGCTTTATGTTTGCTATTACAATGCTTAGCAGAGAATCACCCAGAACTTCGGAGCAATCGGTTCTCTTCATTTTCAAGCAAAAAATTTGCTGTTCCAAATATGTAGAGCTGGTCGGGAGAGAATTCTATGCAAGGTTGCCAAGAGGCTAAGATCTGAAATTTTGGTTTCACTTTATATCAAGCATTAATGCCAATATCCGACCAAAGCTCAATCTGGCTAACTTGGTAAGATACGCTTCTCTCAAGCATTGTGCAATATTTCTCAAAAGTGGGGAGGAAAATATTTGTTATAAGAGCGACGAAGCTGCTATTCAAAATATTTTTATACAAAATATTTTCAGTCAACTTTAATGAATTCAGCAGCTGCCATGTTTTCGGGTTGATTTGGGTCTAATGGCAAAAGTCACCTGATAGAATGCAAAAGATGATTTCGTAAGAGTGAATCCATTGTGATTCTTCAGGAAAGTGTTTTCCAATAACCTGCTAAAATATTTTTAAAAGAGGAAAGAACCTTATCGCTCAGGATAACAATTCATCCCGAGTCAAGTAAGAAAAACGACGATATAGACCGAACTGGCTGTTATTGCTGGGATTCTATAGTTGAGCAGCAGTTTTAACTTAAATGTTTTGAGAAATGTTTGAATATTTATCTAAAAAGACAAAAATTCTGATTTTCTCCGAGGGCATGCGACGAGTTTATTGTTTTCATCTTCAAAAGCAAGCAAATCTCTCTTTGAATGTTGAGGACAACCTATTTTAAATGATTCAAGGTCATGTCAAAGAAGTCAGAACTTTGAGAGGCCACCCATTAAAGCGTTGATATAAAATTTTGTAGGTACGAAATTCAGGATTCTACCAAAATTGTTTAAAGTCCTGATCAATGGGCATATCGTTGATACGAGAAGATTTGATCTGTCTATCATAATTTGTTGGCACATTTCCGACATGATGGAATTGAGCAGCCTGTGCAATACTTTTGATTCCCAAATGTACTTTGAAATATCATTTTGCATGAAAGTGGTGTCTTTGCATTAAGTTTGATGCAACGGAAGTTTTTCTGCAAAAGAGTGTGACAGAATATGGTGATAGGAAGTACGTGCTTCAAAGTAGTCAATTTTAACGTGAAGTAACTATTGAACAGCCAATAAGCTTTAATTTCTAAAATGCTTGAAAAGACTACGATAAAAGCTTAAGCCATTGGATATTGTTTTTGAGCATGGAGATCATGAATGGAGAGTAGCATGGTGTTCTCAATTTTAATTTGTTATCTTTTTATTACTTTATTTATAATTTCTATGAGCATCTCCTGATATTAATTCATGAGAATTTGCGGAAAATCAAAACCAGCATTTCGCAAAACAATCTTGCTGAGATCGCGGGCTTTATTTTGATTTGGTTTGATTTGAATTGATTTCGTATTAGATTGTACCTTTGTGAGACACTTTAAGGGGAGAATCGTGCATAAGATTGATTTATTATATATATATATATATATATATATATATATATATATATATATATATATATATATATATATA
>OLMO02000009.1:25592665-25612287 GCA_900291935.2 Cassiopea xamachana | reverse complement strand
ATATATATATATATATATATATATATATATATATATATATATATATATATATATATAAGCCTAATTGTATTCATAAAATGTCACTTTCTTCATACAGACATAATTACACTTATGATTGCAAGCATGTTACTTTCGTTTATGGACAAAGCCAGCACAACAATCAAGCGTTTCTTCAGGCTCAACTCACCATAATTTAGAGTCTGAGCCAATCTAAATGATGCTGAAAGAAATTTGTATGCTTGCCAATGGCTTTCGTTGTTAGGATTCACCAACTCATTTCCATACACTTATTTCAGCACCATTATATATGAATCAGCTTCAAATGCACTCAGCCTATATAGTACTTTTTGACTTGTTTCTTATTTTTCAGCAGTGGCACAATCGCAAAACTGTAACAGGGGGGGACTGCATTGTAGGAGATATGCGGACCAAACCTTTGACAACGTCCATGTTTTACTATTGTATATGTGAAAGCATTAAAAAAGTGATAAATACAACTGATAATATTTTAACATAAATCATTTATTGACAAGGGCGTATGTACCCTCTCTCTGGATGTAGTTAAAAAACATTCCAGCCCAATATATATCTGATAAAGGGGGCTTAGCCTTTCTTCTCAAAAATATCCTCAAAATAAAGAAACAGAACTACTAGCAGACATACTTCATAAGAAGACATGAGTAAGCCGAGATCAAAATCGCCAGACAAACAAGAATATGAAACATGGGGCTTTCAATCCATACACTTGAGAACTTGAGAGACAATACTACCTAAATGCGGTCTACACCTCGTAACTTTAACTGAAACAGAAGGAAACTCTACATGGTTGAATTATGTAGAGTTTTTACGCTAAATGCAGCCTTTTTCCTATTGGCACGTTGAAGCCCGATAAATACAGAACATAGCATTGATTGACATTCTCATTAACAATATAGTTAGAAAGAATTTAATTTAATTTTCTTAGTTTAAATTCAAGTGGGAAAAATAGCATGATTGTGCTCCAGATATCGAAAGATTTAGTACCTTTTGCGAGACATTCTCACCCTCGCACGCACTATTATTTTGTGGGACGCATCCATATAGCATATCAAAATGATCACCACCAATTTCTTTTTTTGTCTCCCCATAACCAGGGTGTCACTTCAACACATTTTGTTGGAGGAGAGGTTCCGGAGGTTTTCACTGCGAAAATGTTGTCTATGACCTGTTTTAAAGTAACAGTAGTTGATAAATGGCCCTGGGTGCAATAAGTTGCCCTGCAGAAGTCCAGTGCGCTACTGTTTTTGCCTGCAGAATGGCCATTTTTCAACTTTTAGGGTGCCTGACCCCGTATACCCTCCTTAAGTATTGCCCCTGCCCATAACCAATATGTAAACCCAGGGAAGGATTTACGGATTGGTAGGACAATATCGCATAATCTTCTGAATGCTAGAAACACATTGCAGACTTTATGGATGGTATGAAAACATTACAGAATCTGACGAATGGTTCAAAAACATTGGCGATTTTGCACTCCCTACTTTAAAGTACTCCATCTACTGTCCTCTAATCAATTATCTCTAAATCAAGACCTTCCCGCCAACAAGGTTGCTCCTATTCTGTCTCAATATTTCTACAATGCAAAATTTCTGACCTCATTTTATTGATGTATAATCTAATCATTTTTGAACTCTCTCTCGTTCCTCCATATTCACTTGTGGTGACCCCAGTGCGAATGTATGTATTTGATGAAGTATTTATCGTCCTTTCCACTATAAACATTATTTTGAACTTATTTCTTTTGCTCTCCAATGCATCTTCTTCTTGTGTTCAGGTGTATATTCTTTGATAGCGTCAATTCTTTAGTAATGCAAATTGCAAAAGACTAAGTAAATATGCCATTGGAAATTAACATGAAAGAAAATTTTCATTCTTACTCTTGCATCATTAACTAACAGGCATTTCTCGCTTACAGTTTTACTGTGTTAGTAATTCCTCTGTACTTGACACTTTTTACATCATTTTTGAGAGAATTTCATTGCATGGTTAAGTAGATATCATCAAACTGACTTCTAATTGAAATTTCTACAATGCTCTAGGTATAAAACCCACTTTGAAAGCACCTACTGAGAAAGAAAACTATGTAAGGCTGGCATATGTTCTTTTGAATGTTGTTGCAAAACATTTACGAAGATACTTCATAAAGCTGTGGGATGAGAAGCGTCCAAGTGAGAAATGGGATGGCATTAATAATAAGAAAGCTAAGTTACAGAAGTTGCTTGTAGGGAATATAGCTACAGAAAGGATGCTGGATGGAAATGAAGAGAACTGGGATACTACAACCTTATTGCATGCTATATTGGATTCTGGTCTGAAATTGATGGAAGGGCGCCGTCCCCACACTGAGAGAAGCCTGCCATTGCTTGAAGGTGAACAGATTGACATCATCAGAGACATCCGAAATTCACACTATGGCCACTTTCTTTGCATGTCATGCTCAGATGAGAAATTCAAGGACATAATGGCAGATATAAAATGCGTAGCAAAGGAGAGATTTGGTGAAGAAGCAGAAAAGGAAATTGTAAACATTGAAACATCTCCAATTACATCTTTGATGAAAAAAGAAATGAAGCTACTGATCGATAGTAAGTTGTCACCACTTGTTCATATACAGTTTGAATACTCATAAAGTTATTCATACAGCTCAATTCTATTTAGCAATGGTTTATTAGGTATCTTGCTCTTCTTAGAAAATTTTCAACAAATTTTTCACATTGTAGTTTTCTGAATATTGATAAGTTAGTGATCTGAATGATGGTTTCAGTTTGATAAGTAAATTTGGAGAGTAGGTTTGGTAGGATAACTAGTAGAAGCCAGTAATGCATTAGGATGTGAAGAAAGATGAAGATTTACTGTCACTTCAAATTGCTTTTGGATTCCTTGGTTTTTAATACTGATCCTCTATTTTTTCTACATAAATTTATATTTGACATGTTATTCCTTAGAGTTCAAGCATGAAATGGAGCTGCTAACAAAAGGACTTTCTGGTCAGATAGAAAAGTTTCAAGAAGTTTTATCTGGTATGTCAATTACCTACTGTGTTCGTTTTGCTTTTTCTTCTGTGATCTTTTGGACTACTCCTTGATAGTGAAGGACATTTCATATAGGAAGGAATCAGAAATTCGCTTGGAATAACTTTGATTTCAACAAAAGCGTTTTCATGAGTGGTTGCAATGGATCATAGCTAGATCACCTCGTCAATTTCCAAATGTTTCAGTTCAAACGCTGTGTATGATAGATTAGGTTAGCCTGTATGGTACTCCTTTTACATATGCTATATTCAGGACCATCCTGAGGGGACACCTTCTGGGGGGGTGTGAACTGAAATATTGCCAACAGCATAAGCATAATAGCTACATGCGATTGCATAGTATGGTGCTATTGGAGCAATGAAGAAAGTGAGGGTTGTTTTTATACTATACCTTTTACTGTGACTATAAATGTGGAAAATGTCCTATTTTACGCAACAAAGGTATTGGAAAGGACTGGAAAAGTAGCGATTCGTGGTATCATCTTCTTTTTACTTTTAATGAGTTATTTAAACATGAGAGCAAGGAAAAATTGTTTGCAGCTTGCTGTTATATATATACATATATTATATTATATATATATATATATATATATATATATATATATATATATATATATATATATATATATATATATATATATATATATATATATATATATATATATATATATATATATATATATATATATATATATATATAAACATATATAGAATGAGCCATATGCAACCAATATATGAACTAGTCAAAGAGATTTTGCACTTCATTGTAGGATCTAGTACTTCAATGTCATTGTGTCTCCAGAGTCTATTTAATATGGATGTGCATGTTGCAGTTGTACGCTAATCCAATTAGCAATGTTTGAATCAATTTATGAATGTATCATTTCTATGGGTATTGATGAATGCAGAACCCCCTAATAATGAAAGATGAAGCTTTATCACCGAGATTTCTTTGGTCGAATATTTTTCGGTAATGTCTGGATACCTTCACTTACGAAATAGTGAGTGGAAAAAATTTCTGCTTAGCAAACTGAACAAAAGTTGTTCCAAATGTTATTTGTGTGAACGTTGGCTCTGTCGGAAAGTTTGTCACACCTAAAGTTTTTGCCTTTACTGTGCAAGCATAGTGGAAAAACCTGAAATTAATTGTTCTCAGAATCTGACGAAATCTGATAAGCAGGTATGTTATTGTTAAAAAAGTATCTCTTTGAGCAATATATTTAATCAAGGCAATCGTTCGCTGGCGCTATGGCTTCTGTGATTATGAACTGGATGAAGCAGTAGCTTGATCTTCAGCTTGTTAACCCATTTCAAGATATAAGCGTGAAGTGATGAAGCCAAAGAAAAGTTATGGTGGGATGCACAACCCTAGTTTGTAGACAAACAGATTTCGTTCGAGCCAAATGTTCACAGCTCAAACCTACTTTTCCACGCCGAAGGTCTACTTCTCTACTGTGGATGTCAAAATTTCCAAGTTCCAATGATTGAAGAAACAAAACATACAGTTCTTACTACAGGTTTCTGTGGTTAGAGTGGATTCCATACACGGAAGTGCTAATTGTTGAGAATGTGCATCTGTGTCTCTCTGGGGGCACAGCACGTGTGCTGTTTGGTAAGTGCACGTGCCTCACTGCCGTGTGATGTGCTCCTGTCAGATTGGCATTCTCTGCGCAAGCCTGTAGTCTCAGGTTCTATTGCTCAAGTATCCCTTACTGAGAATGCCGCATCGCCAGTACCCCTCGGGCTAGGAATATTTTCTCCTCGTGCTCAACACAATGCAAGCTCTCCAAGCCGAAGCAATCGATCAGAATCTTACAGTGATGTGCGACTTCCTAAGATTAACTTACAGACGTTCAATGGAGATGTTACGCGATTTAGCTCATTTTGGCAGAGTTTTGAATTTGCGGTACATAACAATACTGATGTTCCAAAGATTAGCAAACTCTACTACTTATTTTCAATCTTAGAAGGGGCGGCTTACCATGCAGTCGAAGGTCTTCAGCTACAGGAGGAAAACTACGATCATGTAGTCCAAATTCTAAAATCACTCTTTGGCAAAAAACAACAGATTATCCCGGCACATCTGCAATCACTTCTCAAGCTCCAAAACAGCCGAAATGATTGTATAGATCGACTCAGGACAATATACGATAGCATTAATGTTCACATCAGAGGTTTAGAATCACTGGGCATCACCGCAGAAAGCTACGGTAGTCTTTTGATACAAATTATTATGGCAAAAATGCCTCGGGACATCACACTACGAGTTGCAAGAAAAACTTCAGAAGACATTTGGGATATCGACGAGATTCTGGAAATCATTCGAAAGGAACTTGAAGCCAATGAGATAAGTTCAAAAATAATTGCAACGGAGAGGAGAGCAGAAAGATCGACCCAGCAACGTCCCAAATCGCCACAGGGGACAACGAGTTCATTTTTTTCCACAGCTAAGTCAAGGAACAAAGTTGAATGCTATTTCTGCCAAGGTGAGCATTTTTCTTTCAATTGTAATAAGGTGATTGATGTTAAGGAAAGAAAGCATCTACTTTCAAAGGCCAAAAGATGTTTTAATTGCTTAAGGGTTGGTCACATTTCGAAGGAATGTAGAAGCCCTCGAGGATGTTTAAAATGCAAAGGGAGACATCACCAATCTATCTGTAATACACCTGAAAGTAGTGGATTAAGCGATGCAAGGATGGCAAACCCATGCACTTCCAGCAAGGCTCAAAGTGAAACAAAGGCCGAAAGTACAACTGCAACTGCTACGAAAAGGCAGGACGGAAAGATCTTGCTACAAACCGCCACAGCCCATGTCTATAGCCGCAATGCTGATGAAAAGATTCAAGTGAAGCTTTTGTTTGACAATGGGAGTCAACGAACTTACATCACTGAAGACTTGAAGAAAAGACTGTCTTTGGAAGTTGAAGGGTCAGAAAATTTAAACTTGAATACTTTTGGCTCAGAACAAGGGAAGAAGATGAAGTGTGATCGTGTTAGTTTTAAAATAGCATTAGATAATGATAGCGAAGTAGAAATATCCGCATTAACCCATCCTACTATTTGTTCCCCCTTAGGCTCGAGCATAGATTTGCGTCTCTACCCCCATCTACAGGGTCTACAGCTCGCTGATCGCAGCACTAACAGCAAAGAGCGCATTGATGTACTAATAGGGGCAGATTTTTAGAATAATATTATGATTGGGGAGGTATTGAGGGGTGGTTTTGGCCCGGTAGCCATTAGTAGTAAATTAGGGTGGTTATTATCAGGACCAGTTGCTTCTAATGTTAGCAATCATGATGATTTTAATGATGTCGCTTCTCATCTTATTATAGACAGCACAGTTAACTCTCCGTCCTTAGGACTGCATGGATACGACAAAGGACAAGATTCGTCAGAATTGGTTCAAGCTCTCAACGACTTTTGGCAACAAGAGTCCCTCGGGCTACATGAGCATCCTAACGACAATCAAGATGAAAAAAAGGCCTCAAGGGATCTGGATATCAACTTTAATGGCACTAGGTATGAAACAAGCCTTCCTTGGAAGGATGGCAATCTCTCTTTGATTTCTGATGACTATGATTTATGTTTAGGCAGGTTGAAATCTGTTTTTTATCGTTTGAAAGGTAACACCGAGCTACTGCAGGAGTATGACAAGATATTTAAGGCACAGCTCAAAGAAGGTATTGTTGAAAGGGTGCCTGTTAATGAATATTCCCTCCCTACTTGTCATTTTATTAGCCATCATTGTGTTGTACGTAGTGATAAAATGACATCCAAGGTACGCATTGTTTTTGATGGCAGTGCATGCTCAAGGAAAAATTCCCGCTCTCTCAATGACAATTTACATGTAGGTGATATCGATATGCCTTCCATTTTTGACACTTTAATTAGATTCCAGTCTCACGCAATAGTGCTTACCGCCGACATAGAAAAGGCGTTTCTGCAGATTGGTGTAAAGGAGGCCGACAGAAATGCATTGAGGTTCTTATGGTTTGAAGATATTCATGCCAAGATGCCACAGGTAATACAAATGCGCATCACACGTGTCCCTTTCGGATTAACGTGCTCACCCGCGATTCTAGGCGCCACTATTCAACATCATATTGTGCTATTTTCCGGCACACATCCTCAAGCTGTGCAAATCCTTCGACGATTGTATGCTGATGACTTATCTTGCAGTATTGACTCAAGCCAACAAGCATTCACGCTTTATCAAGATTGTAAATACATAATGAGTCAGGGGGCATTTAATTTGCATAAATGGAACTCCAATGATAAGGACTTACTTGACCGCATAAATAAGGCAGAAGGAGGCAGTCAGGACAGGCACCCCCCTGACAATACCCCCACAGTACAAGACGATGACCAGACTTACAGCAAATTCTCAGAAGGTCCCCCTGTCACTGATGATACTTGTAAGATTTTAGGCATCAACTGGAACACGCATACTGACCAGTTTTATTTTGATGTACGCCACGTAATAGCAGCTGCAGCCTAAGTTTGATAAAATGAAATGAAGTTCCATAAAATGAAGTTTGATTTCTTCATTGCTCAGCTCGCCACTTTGCAAAGTGTGCGCATTTCTAGATGTTTGTTCGATAGGACCCTCGATATAGATTACGTTCAGATTCACGCATTTTCCGATGCTAGTGAAAAGGCCTATGCTAGTGTAGTTTATCTCCGTATTGTTTATGTCTCAGGTGAAATTGATATGCAGTTTTTAGCCTCTAAAGCCAAGGTCAGCCCTCTCAAGAAGCAGAGCATTCCCCGGTTGGAAGTGCTAGGTGCTTGTCTTATGTCTAAACTGGTCGATTCTATTTCTCACACTCTTCAGGATGAACTCCGTTCTGGCAAAATCGATAGGTTTTAATGGGTGGATTCTGTAGCAGCTTTGTGTTGGGTCAAAAATGATAGAGCACGGAAAGCTTATGTTCAAAATAGAGTTAAGGATATTCTCAAGTTATCATCACGGGAGGAATGGTATTACTGTCCCGGTCCGTCCAACCCTCCAGAGATAAGTGTACTCAGCCTCTCTATCAAGACCTTTTCTGGTGGGAGGGTCCTAAGTTCCTAAAACTACCTTCCCAAGAATGGCCTAGTCAACTGGATTTTAAGGATGTACCATCTTGCGTCACCTTTGGGGAGAAGAACGTCAAACCTATGGTATATCAAGCTATGTTAGGTGTAGAAGCACAGGGCCAAGAACTAATTACCCATGAATTTAGCAGTAAAACTCGCTTATTAAGAGTCTACGCCTGGGTGCATCATTTTATTCACATTTTAAGGGCCTCTGTCCAGAATGAGCCACTTTGTTTGGACACCCAAGTTAGTGTTCCTGAATTAGAATGCGCTGAAACATCTATAGTAAGATCGTTGCAAAGTTTTGCCTTTCAGACGGAAATCGCAAATCTTAAGTCACAAGGCGCAAAAAATAAATCACTTCTCATCAATCAACTGAATTTGTTCTTAGACGAAAAGAGTCTTCTGCGTTGCAGATCACGCTTAAATAATTCTTTGATTTCAGACTCAAGCAAAACTCCAATACTGCTTCCTTCTAGACATCATCACTCAGATCTTGTGCTAAGGGAGTGCCACGATAGGGTATTTCATAATGGTGTTAAGGATACCCTAAATTTGGCTCGTGAAAAATACTGGGTACTCAGAGGCAGACAGGCTGCCAAACGGTTGGTAAGACATTGTATTGTATGTAAGAAATATGAAGGCATCCCATTTAAATGTAATGTTACACCAGATCTCCCAAATATAAGAGTAGATGAAGCACCTCCATTCACGCATACCGTTATTGATTTCGCAAGGCCAGTAGTCACTACAGGTTTGTATTCAAAAGAAGGTAAGGCCACTCAAAAAGCCTACGTTTGCTTGTTTACTTGTGCATCAACTCGAGCTGTTCACCTAGAGCTGATAGAGTCACTGGATGTACCTGCGTTTATTCGTTGTTTTCGAAGATTTTGCGCTGGAGAGGGATGCCTTCAACCCTCATTTCAGATAACGCGAAAATGTTTCAGACTGTTGCTAAGGAAGTTAAGAACTTAATTCGTAATTCGCGTTTAGGTAATCATTTATCCTCACAGGGCGTCAAGTGGCATTTTATTGTAGAACGTTCCCCCTGGCAGGGGGGATGTGGGAAAGGCTCGTTAGAAGCGTCAAGAGATGTTTGATAAAGGTTGTAGGTAGGGGCATGTTAAGCTTCATGGAATTAAGTACATTGCTAGTAGAAATCGAGTGTGCTATAAATGCAAGACCCATAACCTATATTTTTGACGATACTGAAGGAATTTCCTACCCGTTAACCCCATCTCAACTAATAAATGGAAGAACTCTTTTGCAGAAATGAAGTCAGAATCATTTTGAAATAATCAGTAATCATGAAGCATTATCTAAAAGAGCCAGGTATCACAGAAAGCTTTTGGAGCACTTCACGCAGCGGTGGCGAAAGGAATATTTATCCAGCCTGATGGAAGCGTATAAGACAAAACAGGTAAGAAAGGGGCCGGCCATATCTGTTGGTGACG
Organism: Cassiopea xamachana; assembly: GCA_900291935.2. Taxonomy (NCBI): domain Eukaryota; kingdom Metazoa; phylum Cnidaria; class Scyphozoa; order Rhizostomeae; family Cassiopeidae; genus Cassiopea; species Cassiopea xamachana. Next base: position 25,602,684 of record OLMO02000009.1, on the reverse strand, counting down.
TATGTATTCTGAGAACGACCAAACAAAATGAGCGCTTTGGAAATTATGCAGGGTAAGTGAACTGTTGACGGGGAATGATGGTAATGTAAGAACTGCCAAAGTAGAGGTAACATCATCTAAGGGTAAACAGGTATTTAGAAGACCTCTACAACATTTGATCCCATTGGAAATAACTACTAACACTAATGATTTGCATAAGCAGCCAGCGAAAGAAACGCATGTGCATGAAGACAGCATACCCGCAGCAAGCGCGAATAGACCCGTAGCAACCGCGGCAACACAAAGACCCAAGCGCAATGCCGCTATAATTGGTGTATTACGTAGACAGGATGGTTTAGTAAGGCAATGATAATCATGCAAGTATGTAGCATTATTGCACGAACATTTTTTGCATATTTACTCATGTTAACCTTTATTTAGAAATTGTGATATCGTATATTCCACTTGTGTTACTGTTTGTTGTTTGATCGGTGTCCGATCAAACCGGGGGGAGTGTGTTGAGAATGTGCATCTATGTCTCTCTGGGGGCGCAGCACGTGGGCTGTTTGTAAGTGCACGTGCCTCACTGCCGTGTGATGTGCTCCTGTCAGATTGGCATTCTCTGCGCAAGCCCGTAGTTTAGATATAGATATAGCCGTAGGATAAGTTAGTTTAGTTGATTATTGCGTTCAAGCTAATTAGAGTACATGTCTCAGAGTTGTTCTTCACAAAATAGTTTCAATTACAAATGGAGTATTTTCTCGTGTGAATTCTTTGTCCAGCCCAAGACACAATACTAACCAGTGTTCGACACAAAATTTTTGTACCACAGGATAATTTAAGTAATGCTCTCTTTTTCCTTAATTTAAAGTTTATACGACCACTAAGGCTCTGAATCAAATCATTTAGCAATAAGTTAAGAATACACTCTCTTTCATATGAATGCCTAATGTTTCACTGAGAGTCAAAATTCTTAAATCCCTTGGATTTAAGAATAAAATGTTCTTAAATTACATCCAAGCACTACGAGTGCAGCTTTGCCTGACTATTAAAAGAATAGGTACTCAATCACAAAACAAAGCATGGGAAGATAGAGGAATATATATTATATCAAACTGCAAAAAATTTGTCTGAATGCTGTATCATGACTTGAATACACAAAAAAGCAATGGCTAAGTGAGATTGGAGCCTTGCTGTATTCTGAAATTAGCCTTAGATTTCAGCACTTTCGGGCTTCAATATTCTTATACACTTTATACCTATAAAAAAGTATGCGATGGAGAGCACAAGTTCTATCATGACATATAATTCTATGTATTGAAGATATGATATTGCTTTTAGATCATGTTTTGCTTTATAGATGCAATGCTTCCACCAGAATTAAGACGTCAACAAACATAGCAATACATTCCGTTGATTTTCAGAAGAAGAAAAATCTTTGGTACTTATGGATGATTTTAAAATTGTCTTTGAAATGACAAAAATTAGGAATATTGAGGTTCAGCGAAAATTAGGTAGTCTTAGTTAAAAGAGAGTGTGTGCATTGCTTTCGCTTCGTTCAGTAATTGTAGTAGGCTAATAATTGCATCAAATGAAGTGCTGATGAAGTTTTGCACAGAGATAAACAATAGGCACTGGAGGAATGAACCCTGTTCTGTGATGATGTCAGAGAAGCACTGTTGTGTATTCCATTTAGAACTCACGCAAAAAATGCGGAAGTAGTTCCTCAGGTGCACGCCAACATACAAAATTGTCGTACACCTGAGGTGCAAAGATCAAAAGAGCAGTGTGTTGATATATAAATTTTTTTGCACCATTACACCTAATAGTATAGTGTAGGCTATATCCACTTTTCCAGGCTGATAGAAAAACTAACTCCACTCCTGAGATCTTTGGGCCTAGGTGCATGCATGTGCCTTGGGAGAAACATGGTGCTATCTGAAGTGTAGAAGTGCATAATTCTCCTAAGGAAAAGTAGAATTCCATCCAGAAATAGGAGATTTGTGCTGTGGAAAAGTAGAATTCTATGTTGGAATTAGAGACTTGTGCCATGGAAAAGTATAATTGTTCAATGGAAAATAGATTTTAGCCATGGAAAAAATGTGCCATCACTGTTCTCTGTCACCGTATCAGAGGTAGCGCTAAGCATCTTATACATTAGGGGTAGTTTTCAAACATCGTACACTGCACAGGCAGGAAGTTCAATACCACATCCTTCGATAACCACACGTTTTGATTGGACTTCCCATTTTACCACAAGGAATCAACTATCATACTATTTCAGTAAAAATGCGAGCAGTAGATTTGGGTAATAAATGCGTGATATGGAGTAATGATATAAAGTGATAAAGAATTACACCTTCTTAGAGTTTCCTCAACGCACCCCTTTCATTTTCACATCCAATTAAGATGTGTTAGAAGATGGATTAAATAAAGGATTATGAAAATTTCACTCAATTCTCCCCTCCCCATGGAACCACTGCTGGTTCACATTTGTGATTCCTGCTGAAGACTGTTGCCTACTGAAGTTACATCAAGGTTTAGCAATACTGTCCTCCTCATCATAATCAGCAACTAGGGTAGCCAACAAACCCTGAAAGCCCTGGAAGACCCTGAAAACCCTGGATTGTCTTTGCCCCTTGAACACTACCCTGGAAAATCCTGGATTTTCTTTGTCCCTGGAAAACTACCCTCGAAAACCCTGAAATTACAACCTACCCCTGAAAGATTCTGTTCTGAAGCAGACGTCCGTGTAAAAATATTTGGCCTTGCGGTACTGCTGCGGTTTTGACTTGGGGTAGACTGTCTCTTCTCTGTTAACTGGCATGGATTCAGGAGACCATAGACGGACATAATGGTAGGCTTAGTATGGTGCAACACCCCCAATGCTTTCCCTCCTTTTAGTAAATCCTGCAATGTTTTCGTACCATTTGGCAGAATCTACAGCTTACCATTTGTTAATTTCTTCAATATTTTTGTATGATTTGATAAATTCGGCAATAGTTTGTACCCAGTAGCGGCCGGGCAGGGGATGGGGCTCCTTTGCCACCTAGCAAAGCATTGAGAAGGTGCGCCAGGGAAGCAAAAACAGCGCTGAAGCTCATAAACAGTACTACATACAGCCATAACCGAAAGAGGAAGGTTCTGGAAGCTCCTGGTCCTGTAATGGATCTTGAATCTGGCAAAGCAGATATGACAAACCTTTTGCAATTCTGTTTATTGTTGAATACGACAAGGAAACCTCTATTAATGCAAAATCACATTTATCCGGCTTTTTGAAAAGAAATTCATTTCTAAGTATGAATTCCAAAACCTGTCAAATGTGCACTAATGAATACAAAAGAGGCAATTATCACAAAACTTCTAAAGATGAAGCGGCATCAGCATAGATAGGGTGTAGTGTACTGAACCATCAAATTCAAAAAGGATTCAGAGGAGGGCATGCATTCTTTCTCTGAATAGAGATCAATCATGAACAAAATGCTTGTCCTACATGCTAAAAGGGCGTTTTCCGAAATTCTAGAGAGTGTGAACTCAAAACAATTTTCTCTCCCTCCGCTGAGTATTGGATGCTCCTTTTCGACTTTGTTTACAACTCTTAACTTATAGTTTTCTCAACTGTGCATACAGTGTAAATAAAATTAGTATTTAATGTCAATTAGGGTATTTCCATTTGTTTTCTGGTACATGACATGCTGTTCGCCATCCCTTCCCAGAAAGAGCAGGCCCCTGCCACTGTTCCAACCAGTCAGTAAATTTCAAAACTTCAACTGCCTACACAACCACCAATATTCATCTCCAAGTCTGTCCTGCGTGAGATGAGAATTTTGCTTATAGCAATGGCGCTCAACCTTTGACGATTAATGATTAAAATAAAGACATCCTGTTCTGCAAAAGGATGTTTTCCGACATCCTAAAGGGCATTACCTCAACAACATTTTCTGGGGGCAAGCCCCCAGACTCCATTTCCTAGTATACTACCTTGGGAAAAAGGGAAAATAAATTTTGATTTATTGGTGGAAATATTTTACTTGTAAAAGCATCAAGCTTTTAGCTGGATTTCTCCATCTGTGGCCCCTCAGTGCAGCTGGTTATATTTTTGTGGTACTTTTTCATCACGTTTAGGGAAAACATGATCTGTTTGCTACATGGGTCAGGGAGGAAAGTGTCAGTTTTACCTAGAAAATGAAGGAAATAGTCATCTCGTTCTGGGATAATTTGTACTTTGTTGACTTACCTTGATAATTGATCAGATCCATGCTAATCTTAATATTAAAATAAACTATTTAACAATAATGACAAACAAACAAAAGAACAAAGCAAATACATCAAAGACATTAGTAGTTTAGGAGCTCCTGGTTGCACCATGCTTTGCTGTTGATAACATAGAGATAATGAACCTAATATCAAGATTTTCAATGCCTCTTTCAATAACCACATTCAAGAGATGAGTCAGAAGAATTATCAAACATGCCAAGATAGCTAATGCAGAGGTTCATAAATGTATTTTATTTTAATCAATTTGAAGATCTGCAAGTAAAGGATCAGCTACAAAAAAACCTGATACTTAAAATCCTTACGATGAGCATTATTGTTTAGATTTGTAGCAAAGTCAACAGATGTAAAAAGAGTTTTCAGCTGTAGACAGATGCAAATCAGGGCGAAGATTTTTCCCAATAGTGGTGCGCAGAGATAGATAGCCAGGCAGATCTACATATAGCTTTGCAGTTTTTATGGATTGGAGGGATTGAGTGATAATGCTTAATACTGAGTTATGTTGCCAATTATAACACCCTCCATTTAGGTATGTCCTACACCCCAAAGCTATGAGCATGAGTGACTCAAAATGAAGACAAAAGTAACAGTTTGATTTTTGCTGAAAGGTTGCGGAAATGAAGACTTCTGTAGTGTCAAAATTATTTCATATCAAACGGTGCTGTGTCACACGATGCCTTTTTCAAGCCCTTAACAGTATTAAAAGTCTCAGACATATTTAAAGTTCAATTTCTAACATTTTCTTTAAATCCATCAATAGTGCGGCACTTTTTTTATACCACTTTTTCATCACATCCTTCAATTAACTCATACTAAACAAGACATTCGACTAGTGAAAACTTATATGTAGACAATCAGAATACTCTACAGGTTGGCTTAATTAAGGTCCGTGTGATACAGTGGGGCAAAACTATTTTGCTAGGACATCAAATTTGGGGGGCTGTAAAACTTCTATAATTCTTTAAACCGAATTTCCTATTAGTCTTTCAGAAGAATTGGACGAGGGAAACGGTCATCTGCCCAACGTGGGTGCTTGGGCTCCCCTGCCCCACACTCCTCCTACACTTCTGGTTTCCTACAACAAAAGGGGAGGGACCAATCTGGTCTTTTTGTAGCTGTGGCTTTGAATGAAATATTTGTGGGTAGCCTGCTTTGTGCTTTAGACCACAATAAATCAATTCAGTAATTGAGAGGTCTTTTCGAGGCTGATACTAATCAACTGAGACGTCTTCTTCTTCGAGACAAAGTAAACCTTTTGATATGAGCACTGACGATTCAGTGATTTTGCAACTGCTCTATGTTAAAATTACACAAATGCAACATTAGGCAGGCACTAAGAATCTATAGAGAAAAAACTTGATGACAATATCCTACTCGTAGGAGCTACAGAATATTTTGAAATTCATAGACTCAATGACGAGCAAATATTCTTGGGCACTTTGTATTAGGGGGTATAATGGGGAGAGCTCCTGGCATTTTCCTGCCAAAGTATAGTCTGGGGTGTGTTAAAATGGAATTTTGCCATCTTTCCCTATTATCAGTGAAGCATTGGGTGGGGTTGTTATTAGATGGGAAGTAGAATTCAATCATCAGTATGAGAACATAAACTGTTGAATATTGTAACAATTATGTGATGCTATGAAGTGAAGTAGGTTAACAGTTATTAATCTTTTTCCAAGTAGTAAAAGGGAATCCAATATCAATAAAAGCTACTTTTTGAGGATCTCTACAAGTATTTAATTTTTCTCGTGTTCAAAAATGTGAAGTCCATATTTGGTATAGGATATTTATAGATTGGTAGAGTTGGATTTACTACACAATTGTAATATATGGCGATCTTGCTAAATAGAAATAGGTCGTGAAATTTTCAAGCATTTGCATTTGGACCTTCCATTATAAGGTTTCCAAGAGTAGAGGAGTAAGTGAACAGTTTAATGCAACGTGAACAATGTGCTTTTTGAACATTGTTCTTGGGGATAAACTCCTACTCTCTTCTTCCTCTTTTTCAAAAATTGTGTTGTTAGAATATACTCTTAAAATAGGATCTGTTTGGGGGCCCTCAAAAGCGTTGCAGAATTTTACGTTTGGCTTCTTTATCTACTTTTAAAAGAACATGTTCAGAAAAAGGGGCCAAGTCAAAAACTATGTTTTGAATTTTTCAATGAATATTCAAGTGAGTTAGAGGCACTGTGTGAAATATGTCATCAGCTTACTGAATGAAAACAAGATCATTTTTGAAGGAGATGTTAAGTCACGACTAATGAAGTGTGGCAAGGGGACAGAGGTCCTTGAGGGGCTCTTTGCTGATATTTCCGATTGCCTTACGAAGAAATATCAGTTTAAACATTTGACCATTATAGAGACCCTCTCTGCTATTCATATTAGTTGCAGGAAAGATCGGATGGAAATTATTGAACACAGTTTAAAGACTGAATTCTATCAGGTAGTGATTTTTAGCTTTCAGCTGATTGGTGGCTATAAGTATGATGGGATTATTAAAGACATGTTTGGAAATGATGAAGAATTAAAAGCAATTAATGTGGAGCAGTTCTTGCCCAGGGTTTTGAAATTAGTGGGTCAGCGAGAACAACAACAACCACACAAGATATTCCAACTATCAATTGACATTATTATGTGTTTTATAAATAAAGATGTAAGTAAAAAGAATTTTATCATTTCAGCTGTCAAAACATTACGTTATAAGATGAATAAATTAGACAAGGGGAGCATGAGAAAGGTGAGTGAATTATGTGGCCATCTAAGCAGTACATTCAAATGTAATGACAAAGAGATTAAGGAAACATTAAAAAATATTCTTGTTAAGGAGGTTTGGATTGCTGACGTAAAATCATTGACTTGTGTTAAGTATTTGCCGAATGTTGAAAGAATCACTTTGAATGGAATGAAAATTAAAAGCTCATTTCACATTCGAAGTGAAGCCAATGCAGTTGCAAAATGTAAAGACCTCACATTTGGTGGGTGCCAATTCGCTGATGATGGGATTATGGAAAATAATATGGCAATAAAGGATCATCAATTGAATGAGTTGCGGATAGAAGGATGTAAGTTGAATAAATACAGCTTCATTAATGTATGCAATTGGGCATTGGCATCAGTTAATACTTTTTGGTTATGGTACATGGACAACATTGAACATTCATGGTGGGGAGAATTAGTTGATGCCATTCAAAATGCAAAGGAAAAGAACAATGGAATTTTGGCATTGAGGAGATTGTACATAAGAAATTGCACTCAGAAGATGAGTAAGGAAATGCAAATGAAGGTTAGCAAAATTTACTAATTAGCTAATTGTTATTCCTTAACTATTCCAGTTTATAAGTATATGCAAATATGTGAAGTCATTTGCGTACTTAGTTTACAATGAAATTCAAATATTTCTTACATGCAGTTTAAAAGCATATTTGGCTAACATGTACACAATTCATGAAAAAACATTAATTTTTACACTCAGTGGTTAAGAATGTCATTGCTTTTGAATAGTAATATGTGGGCTTATTGACATTTTTGATACTATGTGTTATAGATAGTTGTAATTGGAAGGTGCTTGATTTTACACAATAGTAAAAATGTAGTTTATATGAGTAACTAAGCACCTTTAATACTGTAACCATTCATAGCTAGAGGGGTGGGAATTGTGATAAAAGAGTATCTGTTGTCCGTCAATGAAAGACAAGTTAATATGGTTTTTTCTATTATGATTTTATAGTTGTGGGGTGTTAACATTTTTGATAATAATAATTGAACATTGTGGGTTCCTGAATATTTTAGCTGTAATAGATGTTTAGTCTTTGCAATCACCAGAAACAACCTTTGCTCATTGACATGGACATATGAATCATTCAAGAATTGGGGGTTGATGCTTTTAAGGAAACCCTTTGAGTATAATGGAGCAGCTTTGTAAACTGAGATGGGACACTTGAGTTAGACATTTGAAGTTGTGAGGTTAACATTCCCTTTGCACCCACATAGGTCCTACATCCATGAATATTGTGTTAAGTATTAGGAGCAGAGTCAGCTACCACACAGTGATACCCATCAGTGGTTTTCATTAGTTCTTAAAATATTTGTAAGTTGTCAAGTTAGATTAATTTTATTCATAGCAGTGCTTTTCAATAAGCTACTTTGTGCAAAGCATTTCCATGGAAGGAGAAACTATTTGGTGCCCCCCACCGCTTCTTATGCGACCATAAATAAAATTTAATTTTTATAAAAATTTCATAATTGTGCCTGTTCTATACATTCATATGCGCTCCTTTAGCATTGCTTCGCACTCTCCCAATGGGTGTGCACTCTATTTGAGATAAACTTTTTGATAGCAATTTGGAAGTGGATGCTGTCAACAGAAAATGGCACAACCAAAACAAGCTAGGATAAGCACACCTCCTATAGCCCCCTATAGCCTCTGAGGCCATGAATTTAACGTTCACATGATTACAAGGAAAGTTCCTTATGATGTCTGTTGAGGAATTTGATTTTGATAGTAATTTGCATAGGGCTATAGAATTGAAAGTCTCTTTGCAGAAGTCCTTAAAGGGATCCAAGCTATTTGGTTGTGCCACTGCTCCAGAATGGAAAATATGTAGTTCGTGCTGAAGATCGTTTTCTTGCAACCAAATTGCAATGCACGCAATGGCCAATCAAATGCCCTAATTTCAAGCATATACTGTAAAAATATAACAGTACATATACGAAGGCATGTGGGGTTGGTTTTTCCATGCGTGAAATTTTGACGGGAAAGTATCTCCCTCGCACATTACACAAACTTTCCAGCCTGGCCACTTTCAAAAGCTAATAATATCGTTGCTCCCATAACATTATCACTGCCTCTACTATAGAATAAGTTAAGATAATCATTTCTTACCCTTCCATGACATGACTTGCAATTTGATTTTATCCATTAAATTCATGTACAGCAGCAATAAATTTATCCATTTCGAATACAATACAATTAATTGATGTACAATCCTAAAAGATAGTGCTCACCTATGTAATAAATATCCATGCCGATTATCATTGTAATTTGTTCGCTGTTGCTGTAATACTCCAGTAAATAAAGTTCACAATGCAAATTATTACAGTGCTATTGAGTAAATATACAACATGCTTTTCTCATAAAATTCCAGTGCAATTCCATTTGGCTGAAGTTTCCCACAAATCTGCATGCTTGCTTTACGCTCCCAGGTGTTCTGTTTCCAATACCTTCACATTAAGTGCAGAGGAATGTGATTTTCTCCTCCATATTCATTCTCATACCAAATACAACTGTAGACATTTGCTTACTTAATTGTTTCCACAAGCTGCACAGTTGAGCTACAAGTTTGAAGTGAATTCATTGCCATAAAATGTCTTGAGTACGTATGAGCGCTGTGAAGCTAAATCCATTTCTTATTCATGCGTAAATTTCTCTGTAATAGACATTTCACTTATTCATGCGAGTTGAATAACCTTTATTACATTTTATTAAAAGTTCTTTCTAATGTCTTGAAGCTAAGAAAGAGTACTCGCGACTATAAGATTTGCAGTGATGTCGTGATTATTAGATTGGCGCGAATTATGTGTCCTGGGTTCTAGTTGCTTTCATATACCTGTAGCTGGAGAAGAACTTTTGTGACGTCTACATGTGATTGTACATTTGAAATGGTCAATTATGAATTTATGTTTTTGACAAACTCCCTGCTTTATCGTAACACTTTTCTTGCTTCAATTTTTTTCAAATTGACATATGTAGTGTGTGTGTGTGTGTG
>OLMO02000009.1:25573622-25592565 GCA_900291935.2 Cassiopea xamachana | reverse complement strand
TGTAGTATGGAGTTTGACACTTCATTGGCCTTACAAGCTGTAGGAGAATTTGTATGATATCGGCCTTTGCTCTATGATCCAATAATACATATTGTGTCAGAAAATCATCAAGATTCTTCCATATTTTCCAAGATAAGTGACTTTCAGTAATGATGTTGCTGTATAGTAACCTAAAGGAGAAGCAACATTACTCTCATTAAAAGTATATTGTCCTTAGGCGGCTCTAAATAGTCTTTTGCTTTTAGCAGTGACATCCATTAATTCCTGACAAACATTGTTGGTACAAGCTATTCTTTGTTCACATGTGTTAAACAGCTGCTCCTCTTGTAAGCAGAATCTGACGAATCTTGTTTGAATCAAGACTTGTTAGTCCTGTTGTCGAATATTGAATCTAAGGAAAGATCATCAATGAAAGATCTTCTTTGTTCTTCTCCTTTAAGAGCATGCACGCATAAACCTCATTACTCACTTAGTCTTAATTTCATCTAAGTCAATATATGATTTTGTACTACTGGGAAACAACTGCTCAAACAATTTTTATCTTCCTCTACGATTATTGCCTTTGTTTTATTTTTTCCATGATTTCATGCTTACCTAATTACTTGGTGCTATTGCTATGGGATAGAGTTGGTTGGAGACATTGGCATAGGAGACAGAGGCAAAGGGGCACATAACCCACTTTCCAAACAACTACTCGTGCAAAGTTCCCCTTTTCATGTAACTTGGTAGCCCTTTTGAACACTTTGCAACTCCAACAGTCTTCACATCATGACCTTAGAATGCATCTGCTCATGAGAGAGTTATTCCTTGCACATGAAGAAGGAAAAAATCAACCATTCCTAACTTGATAGGTTGTATTCAACTGCAGCAAATTTTAAGTCTTGAAGGACTATTGTATGAGACTTTGTTTATCTTTTAGTTCAAATATGATGTAAGGTTTTCTTCCAAAGAAGTTTAGCAACCGCACTTAGCCTAGTTGACACTCCATTTTATAGTAACAAAACTTGATCTGTATTCTGCTTTGGGGAGAAATTTTTAGGGCTTTGGTGGGGGAGAGACCCCATCCCCAATGTAAGACTTTTACCTGAAGTTTTGAGACTTTGACGGTAAATTTAGATCTGTCTTGACTAAAATTTAGAGCCTTGCTTTCGGTTTGTACTTGTACTGTTGATTCAGTAGAATTTTTCTACAAATAAATATAAATATAAACTTTTCTGGCGATCTCATAGGATCTAACTTAAATGTCATGGTTTCAAAGGGAAGCATGCCCCAGAATCCTTTGGAATTTTACATTTAGGGCCTGGCCCAATATCAACTTATTTTCATCATGCCAGATGGTTTCTTGCTTCATTATGTGTATTATCCCCAAGAATAAAGCTTTCATTTTCCAGAACACCTGCCAAGGTTCCCTTCACTCCATGTGTGAGCCAATTTTATACTCCTTCCTGCGTCCCTGAGAGGTAATGTCGACGCCAGCTTGTCAGAGAACTGTTTTCAATGTTTCTAACTCAATCTTAAAGCCATTAATGTGGGATTCAATTATCTCTGAATGCACTACAATGCCCACTATTCGTTTTTTGGCAAAATATGGTAATCGTATGAGCACAATTGATTAACAGTAATTGTGTGATGCATTTTGATATAACTGTGAGGGACAGTGATGGCGCCAGAAAAAAATTGCTGGGAGGTGCTAGAACTTTAAAAGTGCTGACAGTGAGCATCATCCAAGAATCTTTGCAGACAATGACTATCTTATTGCCTCCTAGAAAGAGTAGGCAAAAGGTCCCAGATTTTATAAACTGCAGTCGATGCATTGAAATTTAGATGCCGATGGGGGCCAGCAAAAAGTTTTGGGAGGCTACAGCCCCCCAACCCCCTCCCCATTGGTGACATTCCTGGTGAGTGATGGATATAGAAAGACTCGTTGAAGTCAATTAGAGGACGTTGATCACAATTGGAATGAGACTTTATATTTGCACAATACTATTGTTTTTTGCTTGCCTAGTATTGACCAAAGTGGTCCCATGGAGTAATGTTGAGAAAAACAGAGCCCTCACACTGAGTGTTAGTGGAGATTTAAACCGTTGATGAATGCCTTTGGATCACTCTTTATCGTGCAATGGCTATTTGTACCTCTCCTTGTATTGAGGAATTGTTGATTAAATACAATTTAGCATATTCAAAGTTGTACTTACAAATTGAAATTGCATTTTACTTTTGGTAAAAATTTCTGAGATGAACATTCATGATCAATCTCTAATATTTGATGGAATCCAACATTTGCTTCTGGTGCTCAAAGTAAAGTATGCACTCGCAGATATTTACTGCACAAAGTACCACTGTATTAGAGGGATGGAGAATTTGTATTAGACAGTGACCTAATTTGATGAATAGTTTGAAAGGGCCGTCTAATGCGATGAAATGTCCAAAGTAGGGAATGCCATTATTGGCATTTGGATTGGGAACTAAGTCGTAAGACACAATTGCATTGAAATTTTAAACATCTTTTAACACGCGTGCATTTTGTAACACACATCAATCAATAAGATTTGAAGCAATTTGGGTAGTCTTCTTTGAAACACAAAGAAAATGCAATAGCATCTTCATAAATTGCTAAAAATGTGCAATATATGTCTTTTGCTAGAATTTATAAATAAGAGGTCTGAATAAGTTTCGAAGGGCTCAAAAATAGCCTAGAAATCACTACAGCCAAATAAATTGGGGGTCCTAATATACAGGGGGTGTAAAAATTCTAAAGTTTAATAAACCTTGGGTTAAAATAACATTGGAGGTATGGATTTGAGAAATTGCTTTAAATTATTATAAAACGATGGAAAGACGAAAAACAGCTTGTCATAAAGCATAGAGCTAAATCATATACCAAAGCGCTCCTTTTGATCTTGTAAATAATCTAGGGGTCCTAATAAGTTCCAAGGGCTTGGAACAGATCTGAAAGTTAATAAGTGGGGTGGTGGACTTTAATTGGTACCTGAGAGTAATACTCTCCAATTTCAACTAGAAATTTGTAACACTATTTCTCCATGGAATAGCATTTTCATGTATATGTAACAAAGTCACGAAATATCTGGTTCTTGTATTAGTTTTTCTTTGAGAAATCTGTTTTTAGCATTCACGGGCTTCTATTGCAGCCCCAGTTTAGTCATAGGTTGCTTTATGAACAGATTTCAACAAAGAATAATGACCTGTTATTGATTTATACTAAAGTTTCTCGAGTGGAAACTGTGGCTTCTGTAAGCATTTTTGTAAAACTTCTGCAGCTTTTATTTCGGCATGACTTTTGATGATGGCGGCTTTTTCTCACGGAGTCATTGCAATGAATTCGCGAAGCCACTAAATTGCATTCGAATGTGTTTGAAATTGAAATTTATTAATGTTTCAAAGATTACAGACTAGTGACGTGTTCCTGATAAAGACTAGTGATGTGTTGTTAATGGTATTTGTGGTACCTTCTTTTTGATCAAAGTTACTACAGTTGTCAAATGAATAATTTTGTTTGAAAAAGTTTTAGTAGATCTATCCATTTATTAGAGGTCAAGAAATGGAATATACGTATATGCTAACAATTATTTGTTTGGAGAGTAACTGTAATGATAACACTTTTTCTTTAAATGTGCTCGTACTCTCAGATGCCAGATAAACGTCCTTCGCATATTCTGAACCTTATTAGGATTCCTCTCATTTATTAATTTTAAAGAACCTGACTTTCTTTACAGATCCCTCATGTCATTTCATTTCCTTGTTAGAACTATTTTCAACAAATTTCGAAGACAATTTATCATGCTTTTCCATTCGTTTTAGTTTTATGCTTTATGACAAACTGCTTATGTACTTTCCGTCTGTTATATTCATTGACATCTTTTGCTCAAATTCCGACCGACCCTGTTTATTTTGACCCCCCTTTTATTACATTTTAGAATTTGCCTCCTCCTGATTTTAGGACCCCCGTTTATCCGCCACTTCAGATTAATTCGTATTCACCTGTGTCCAATATCAAGTAAGTTGCGAAAAAATGCACCACCTCTTTCTACCTGTTGTACATCCAACATTAGAGGCTTATATTGGATGTTTTATGAAGTCAATTTTGAGCATACTGTGCCATTCGATTGCTGTGTGGTTTGTTTTTAATAACCCAAACAATAGAAACTAGCTGTGGGAGACTCCCATTTTTCTTTTCAGCCATTTCTTATCAAAACCTAAGTTGATTGGAAACAGGTGTAGAAAATTCTCTGAAATCTGACGAATCCTGTTTCAATCGCCAGCTGTTAGTCCTGATGAGGAATGTTTAATGTCAGGAAAGATCATCAATGAAAGATCTTCTTGGTGCTTCTTCCTTAATAGCATGCACAATTAGCACTCTTTACTCACTCAGTTTTTAATTTCATTTATGTGAATATAAGCTTTTGTACTACTGGTAGACTACTGCTCATAAAATGGTATATCTTCTTATACGATCATTGTTTTTCTTTTATTTTTACCAAGATTTCATGATTGCCTACGTACTTGGTGCCCTTGCTAGGGGGAGGAGTTGGGTGGAGTTGGATGCTCCCATTTATCCAAAGCTCTGGCAAGGTGTCCCTTTTTATTTATCTTGGTGGCAATTTCGAACACTTTGCAGATCCAACAATATTGAATTTTTAACATTAAATACTTCTGTTCGTTGTTGGAGTTATATCTTGCTAAATGAAGACGGAAGGAGGCAGCAATTGGTGTCTTGATATGGTGTCTTGATATTTTGCATTCAACTGCAGCAGGTCTATATTTGTTGAAATGGGTTCTCGACGCATTGCTATTCTTTTAGTTGAAATATGATGCCAGTTTTTCCTCTAAAGAAGCTTGGCTACTGGGCCTTGTCTATTTTAGACTCTTTTCTTGCAGTTAAGCTCTGTCTGTGTTCTGCATTTGGGTGATATTGTCGGGGTGTGGGTGCGTGAGAGACCCAGCTCCTAGGTAAGACTTCTTGGCCAGCCTGAGACTTTGTTGGTAAATGTAGATCTGTTTTGCTTAAAACTTTACGCTGTTCTTTTCGGTTATACCTGCCTATGAGGAGCTGAAATGTTAGATTCTGTAGAATTTTTCAAAAATAGTTAGAAATATACACTTCTCCAGTGATTTCAGAATATCTAATCAAAAGTTCATAGCTTCCATGTGGAGTACACCCTTGGAACATCCTAGTTTTTTTACATTTAGGGGCTGAACAAAATATTTACCTATTTTCATCATGCAAAATGATTTCTTGTGTGATTAAATGTGCTATGCTCAAGACAAAATGCCAAATTTTACTATCTAGGACACCTACAAAGGTGTCTCTCACTCCATGTTTAAGGCAATTTTGTATTGCTTCTTATTTCCCTAAGAGGTAATATCCATGCAAGCTTTTCAGAGAACGTTTCTCTATGTTTCATTCACTTATCCCTAAAAGCACTACAGCGCACATTAATTTATTCATGGGACTATGAGATGATAATGACTAAAGTAAAATTCTCATGATGCTAGTATTCATTGTTGACCAAATATGATAATTGTATGAACACAATTAAATAATTAATAATAGTGGTGTGATGCATTTTGATAGAACTTTGAAGGAAGGAAAAGTAGGATTTGTTGTACTGAAATAGAGGACATTTATGACTATTGGAGTTAGAAATTATATTTGCACAATAATGTTGTTTTCGTTTATCTGCTGCTGAGGAATGGGGCCCTAACAAATGTGATGGACAAAAGCAGAAGCTCGTTCACATTTAGTGAGGATACCCTCGCACTGAATGCATAAGTAGCTACATAAGCAAATTTTTTTGAAGACTAGTGACGTTATATGACTGCGTAGCTTTTAGTGCATCGTCATTTGATAAGTGTCGCTTATGGCTGGCCGTATGTAGCAATATTCAATCTTGTAAATACATATTCAATAAGGTGAAATGTATTCAATCTTTTGCTAAAATATATTCAATCCAGTCCTAATATGTATTCAATTGAATATTAAAATATTTATATTCAATTAAATTTTGAAATGGATGAAGCAAATTACTGTTCAAAAGTGGGATAATGCATAGCCTTTGCAAGATTTTAGTGGCATCTGTTCATTGCTTAGTTTTTATAAATAAGCAGCCCTGCAGTGCTTCCCCCTCCTTCACCCACCCACCCACCTACACACCAATAAGTATATCACTGCATAGATACGCTATAAGAATAAAATGGAGAGATAGAAAGGAAATGAAGAAGCTTACAACACCAGGTGTTCCTAGGCGGTCACCCATCCAGGTACTGACCTGGCCCTACTGTTCTTAACTTCGGTGATCGGACGAGACTCCGTGTATTCATAATGGTATGGCCGTAGGCGCCATATATACAGTGATTTTGCCTATTGATGGCAAGTATTAATCGATTAGCTAGAATAACAAATTTAGTATCTACAAAATAACAGTTTGTCAAGAGATTAGTCAAGTAAGATAAGCTTGAAGTCTCGATCAAACTTGGTTGCCCTCTTTGAACACTTTCAAGACAGAACAATGCACATTTACGGCGATTTCAGAAGATCTAAGGTTCAGAATGTCCCAGTGGATCATACCCCTAGACCCCCTAACATAGTTACTTTTTGGACCTGGCGCAAGAATAACTCCTTTCATCATGCAACATGCTTTGTCGTTTCTTTAAGTGCTTTACTCCCAGACAAAGTGCTGAATCTAATTTCCAGAATCCCCGCCAAGTTTCCCCTCAATCCATGTTTACTTCTATAAAGCTTCATACGTCCCTGGACTACACCGTCTTTCTTCGGTAGCGAAGGTTGGACTTCTTTTTCTATTTCTGACAGCTACGTGTCTTTGCTAGCTTGTTACCATGGAGATAGAATATATTGATCATTTGTTTGAATATATTTTGACCTGTGATTGAACATATTTCAACATTGAATTGAATACATATTAGGACTGGATTTAATACATATTAGGACTTGATTGAATATATTTTAGCAAAATATTGAATACATGTCACTTTATTGAATATATATTTACAAGATTGATTATTGCTACTTGCGGCCAGCCATAGTCGCTACAATTGTTTTTGTTGCCAAAATTTCTGTTGCACCCATCCATCTATCAATAGTCAAGACATTGTACATTGTTAGATGCTTAAAATTAGTAGTGTATAGAGTTATTGTATAGACTGCAATTTTTATTCAAATGTGTCCATATGTTGATTAATTCAAAATGTTGTTACTCTCATGTACCAAATAAACACCCTCCCCCGCTTATAAATTTTTCTATTTGTCTCCAAAGCTCACACCTTACTAAAACCCCCTTTTAGTAATTTTAAGTCAAGTGGCTTTTTACCAACCCCTGATGGCATTCCATTTCTTTTTTAGTACTAGCCAGACTCAATATTCACGGCAAAATACAGCGCTTCTGTATATATTTTAGCTCTATGCTTTATGACAACCTGTTTTTTCTTTCCATCCTTTTATAATCATTTAAAGCCATCTCACAATTTTCGATCCCCCTTTTATTTTGACCCCTCCATTGTCAACCCTCCTTTTTTATTAGCTCCCCCTTTATTGATCACTTACGAATACAAACAAGACCGCATTTTGTTATTGAACAATCAGTGCTATTTTTTAAGTACAACGATTAACCACTCCTGTATTATCTCAATTGTGGCCTTGTTTCTTCATTTCGCCATTTTGAAACCGGGTTGCTGTAAGAGAGTTTCTGTCTCACATATCTTGCCCAGGAAAACATTTATGCTCATTTGGAGCAGCAGTGACTTTTTATTTTCAACTTTGTTTCTACATTTCTGTTGGATATTTCCGAGCCAGAAGGTGTGATACGAAGGTTTTCAAAGATCTTCGTGGTGGATCGTCACTAGCACCTAATCTACTTTCCTACAAGTGCTTCTACCCAGCCTTATTTCAATTTTCTACCAACAGTAAAAAATTTCTTATGTGAAATTGAATGAGCATTGCTTCGCAAGCTTTTCCTACGCAGATGCTGCAAAGTTAGAATTTGTATCAATCGTTATTTGTAGCCTCAATCTTTGTAAAGACTCTAGTTAAAAGTATTGGAAAAAGTTGCAGAAAGAGCTTCCTTTAACTCTTTGACGTCAAATAACACTAACGAAACCTGTTTCAAACGTCACGTTTGTGATACCTGTAACGTAGAAAGTAATTTACAATATTTACATTTGAAAATTTGACAATTTGACAATTATCATTTTAATGAATGAAAACAATAGTTTACACTTAGAAGCGTTCTTTGCTTAGAAACTGTTGAATTTTGTTTGGATAGTTTAGTGGAACAAGTTCAGCATGGAGTTTAAGTGTCGTTAAATGTCGCACTTTTCAAACATGCTTAGAAATCTAATGACTGGCTGAAACTGGCGTGTAGTACAATCTGGAGCCTTTTCTTATGCATCTACCCAAATGATATTTCACCTCTCAAATCATAATGTTCTGGTTTTGGTGAGTATTTCATATATTTATCACAGAAATATCTAACTTAAGTTTATTCCCTATCAAGCCACATGCTTAAGTAATACTGAGCCTTGTTCATAGCTGGTAGAAACCATTGCTTTTGTGATTGTAGCATTGGCATGGGATTGATTCGAACTATTTATAGCAACCATACATCCTTTATCAGTACTATATTTATGCGTGATATTCATGCCATCACCATTGTTCTCAACGATTGCTGCAAAACCTCTATCACAGATTTGCAAGGCACCTAGACACAGCCTATTGATTTCCACATAAAAGATTATTCGTAACTCAAGCACCTGGAATGGAACGCCCCTTAAACCAGAAAACTATTTTGATTCATGCTGCACAAGCAAACACGTTTTTTTTATAAGAAATTCAATATATTGCCGGAGCCTCAATTTTCTTGACTTTTCCCGAAATTGAGCCTGAGATTTTCTTAAATTTTTCTTAACTTTTAATGAAATAAACTGGCGAGAGTGGTGTAAACTATCGTTAATAATGCTGTATACTTGAATTTGAATTCTATCTTTAACATTTTGAATGAGATAGCGACGAAATAGTGATTTTTTGCCTATAAACACACTTAATTTTGGGAATTGAGCCTCGTGATTTTCTTGCGATTTTCTTAAGATTTTGGCGATTTGAGCCTCATTTCCTTATAAACTTTTTTCTTATAAAAAAACGTGTGCAAGCACTTTTCCCAACTATCATATGCATAACTGAATGCTTCCAAATGTACCATGCAGCTAACAATTAATGATACTTAGGCCCCATGATGAACTTGTTAGCCCAAACTATCCAAAGAACTTTTAACATGCATTTTAACGATTTTGATCTGAAAGGTGTTTTTTTCCACAAAATCCTTAAAATGCATGTTAAATGCTCTTATTCTGGCTTATGAAATTTGTAAGTGCCGGTTATAGTGTGAACTCCCTCACCAACAATTCCATTCCCACTATGATCTGCACGTAATCTATTAAGCTCTTTTGTTTGTATGTATCGTCTTAAATCTTTTGGGATGTAACAAAAAGCTTTTAGCAGCTTCTTAGCAAAGAAGGCTCCTAAAGCCTGGTATTCATATAGCCGTAAGATGCCCTAAGGTTAAAGCGGTACTTGCCTGTACCGTGGATAACGCCATTTAGAGTTATATAGAAACCACTTTTCAAAGTGCCTGTACCGTTGGGTACGGCAGCCTCAGCCATATCAAATTATATGGGAACCACTTTGTCAAGTGCCGCCAGCAGCCGTAGCCATGATAATTCATTTGAACGCAATTAACCTGGAAAGTAGAATTATTTCAACTTTTCTCTACCCATTTGGCTTGGTACCTGCTGCTGCAGCCATAAAATGTTATATGGATATGCTCTGGTTGCAGGTAACTATGCCGGTATCTATGTAGAACTGAGCTGGCCATTGTTCTCATTTATGAATGCAAACCAATTAAAAATAAACCCTGGGAAGCCTCAGTATCAAGTGAAAACATAAAAACCTTACCAATTCAACATTATTGCAAATAGTTAATGCTAAAAGGTGAAATAGATTAACAGTTATTTTCCTTGCTTCAATGACCAAAGACAATTGTTACTTTCTACTAATTCTCATGGTTTTTTTTCATGTGATTCCTTGTTAGTATTGATTTGGGTTCACAAAGCTATTGTAGTTTATTTAATTATCGTTGATATCTTATGTAGTGGAGGGATGACGTGTTTAGTAGGGGCGGGATGCAAATATATTTGGGGCTAGAATTTTCTACAACATTCTTTATTTAGAGGATGTTCATAGGACGAAGATGCTTTTAAGTATGTGAAATGAATGTTGCCGCCTTTTCGTTCTGTGGTAACAAATTGTGTGAAATTGCCCATAGGTAACTTGCTGCAGGAAACTTCTTCTCATCGAAAATGTGTGTTTTCTACTTATTCTTTGAATAGCGCATCCTACCTGCATTTACTCCGTATGAGCTAGAAATAGATCTTTTAACAAAACATTATATCCTTTAGGAAATTTTAAAAAGCCCTCATTAGTTACCGGCAAGCAGAGCATTTCCATATAACATTTTGTGGTTGTGACAGCCAGTACCATGCCGTAAAGGCAGAGAAAAGTTAAAATCATTCTACTTTTTAGGTTGGTTGTGCCACCTGAATTATCATGGCTAAGGCTGCTTGCGGCACTTGCTAAAGGGGTTTCCATAGAATTTGAAATGGTTGAGTCCCGGTTTCCACTGACCCAGCTATTTGAGGATATGGAAAAAATTTATCTTTTGTTTAGCATATTGGTGGAAACACCAATTTCTGTATATCTTTTTTCGGCTGCTTCCACTGACTCAGTTATGCGGAATATATCCGGATATTACAGATTGAAGTGAGATATATTACGTCAAGCAAATATGAACGAGGGTGTTCCCATGAGTTCTACACTTGAGATCATAACGGAATCGCCCAATGCTAAGCACAAAAATGAGATATCATAGATTTATTTAAATGCTTCACTTAGCAAAATATCAGGAGGAATATCGACAAATGGCAATGAATCTTCCGTTCCTTTCACTGATAACGAGGTCGAGCTGCTTCTCAATATTGCAATCAAGTGCGATGCACACAATCGATGTTAAATGGCATTGACTGGGTACATAGTCCAATAAAGCACACATATATTGCTGCCAGATTGACTGGAGCATTGGTCAAGTGCAAATCAAAGGACAAAGAATCTTTCAGAGATTATTTCTCAAGGCCTCGTCAATACACTTCATTGTGCGCCAAGTTAATTACAAATTGCTGTTGGTGTTGCAACGAATTCCAAAATATCCAGGCAAGGGTGTTTCCACTAATACGTTGAGTATTCAATTTTCTCCGGAGCCAGAAAAATATGCTCCCCACAGTGTATTTCAAAATCTCCGTATTCCAATGTATCAGTGGAAACGAAAGCCCGAATTCAAAAATGTTTTTCTCCTTATACTCAAATACCTGGATCAATGGAAACGAGGCCTGATGCTGCCGTAACTAACGGAACAGGCAATTTGAAAAGTTTTTGCCATACAATTCAACATACCGTTACCCACGCTACAGGCAAGTTCTGCCGGCACCATATGGTATCTTCTGGCTATATAGAAACCATGCTTTAGTGCAAACAACCATCTTCTTTGTTCAAAATGATAATATTGCAAAATTTTCAAATTTTCGAATGTCAATATTATAAATTGCATTCTAAGTTATAGATATCACAAAATTAACTTTTGAAACAGCCTTCATTAGTGCTTCAATTCGAGAGAAAGTTCTTCCTCTTCCAGTTCCTTTAACTAGAATATTTTCAAAGACTTGAATCTACCAATAAAGAGTGATAGAAAATTTAACTGTGGAGCATCATCGTAGCGATAGGTTGCCCAGCTGTACCCTCAAGAGCTCTGCCGTATGATTCAGGAAAATTTGGATAATGTAAACTCAATGTCGTTCAGGTTGGAAGACTTGCTCTCTACTCGCTGCTATGCAGCAATACAAGTTCCCCCACTCGCACCATATGTGAATCCTAGTAGCACCTCCGAAATTTTCTTTGCAATTCATACCATTTCTCTACAGTGCTACCCTATTCCTTTTGTTTTGATGAAACTCCCTGTGATACACATTGTATTCTCGTACACGTTTTCGAAAGAGTGATTCGCTCTTTGATTTATTGTACGTTCTCTCTGTTCGACTTCATGTGATTCAAACAGAGCCTTTATAAACTGGCACCTGTTGGTGCAAAGTAAATTGAGAGCTAGACAACAGGAAGAGGATTGGTGTGAAACCCCCAAGAAATGGAAAATTTAGTCTTTTGGTATAAATGTGAGAAACACCCTTTCTAATGCCATAATTATATCAGAAAAGAAATACAATGTAGGGCTCCATATCCAAATCCAAGCCAGTGGTAGCAAATGGCCTTATAAATTCACTTGTTTTTCAGCTATGCAACTTCAAAGCAAGAAATGTATTGAAATTGAAGATTCTGATTTTAAAACAATGAAGTCCTCTTCCTTAAAAAGATTAATCATTGCATATTTATAGTTTTTCCAGTGCACATTTACATTCCATCCCTGCATCTCAGATGATGGGTTGCGAAATTTATTGAAAATTCGTATGCTATGCTGATGATACTTTCCTAACCTAATACTGATAATGCTGAAAACATGCAAGATACCTGTTGGCCATATCAAATCATCCAATAAAGGCTACATTTTGTGCCTACAATTTGCAAAAGCTCCCAATAGATAGTGTGAAATGCTGATAGAAAGCATGATTGTCAAAGAAACCTTATCCATCGAAGGTATGACACCCCTACACCCCTTTCGACACCATACTGGGCATATGTTTAAAGTTCTCATTGCCAGTGTCACCACAGAGATATTTTACAAATATTGCATTGATTTCAGTTTGAGTTCCCATCTCCCATCTGACTTTGGTTCCTCTCGCAGCTCGCACCTGATTTTGGATCTGCTTGCAGCTCGCAACTCTCCCAATCAAACCACTTGCAGCTACACCCAGAAAAAACATACATTTTTTTCCAACCTGGAGCATCACACAGGAAATACTTTAGTTTTTCTTTGAAATTGAAGTGGGGATCGGTAGAAGCACTTGTAGGTCATTTGATTAGATGTGAGTGATGCTCCGCTGTGACTATCTTTTAAAAATCTTTTGTCACATCTTATAGCTCGGACATCTCCATTAAAAATTTAGGTACAAAGTTGGGGCCAAGATATTCATTGTTGTAAATAAGCGTAAATTTTTTTGCGGGGAAACGATGAGTCATGAAGTTTTTTATAGCAACCCAGTTTCAAACTGGCTAAATGAAGAGATAAGGCCAAATTGGAGATGATATATGATTGGATAATAATTCTATTTTTAAAATGTTTTCTGATTGGTCAATGTGGTCCTGTTTTTGTTACTTATTTTGATAGTGAATTTATTTTGAATATGGTTTTCTTTGCAGATCTTGCAATGTGGTGTGCAGCTGATGATTGATCTGAGAATAGTAAAACTTCCTTTGCAATTAGTATGTTATTGTTACAGCATTTACCATGACTTCTGGCCATTTTTTCTACTGTTAATTTCGCCTAAGTCGGATTCGCTATGTCCTATGTCGGAAAAGTTATGATTAGATGCGCGGTCAAGGTCTACTTGTTAAACAATCAACATACGCTTAAAGACATAAGTTGGATGCTTTATGAAGTAAATTTGAGTATACCATTAGCCCTAGCGATAGAATCTTGCTGAGGGATACCCCCATGTTTCTTTTTAGTAACCTATTTGGATAGCATAATTTTTATGTTAGCTATGCTTAGAATATGCTCTGAAATTGCGAATCATTTGATAGCAAAGGAAACGATGGGTTTATTATACGAGATAGAGTCATTCCTTAGTACTTAAATGGCATATTGTTTGTACTAATCAACAATTAGTGACTATTGACACTTGATGCAAGTATTCTTTAATTCATTTGATACCATTCTGGACTTTCACTTGTTAGTTATAGTAAATCTATTTTCGCCTTTTTAAGTGAAAAAGTATCATTCCTGCATCTTGCAAGTCAGACGTTGCATAATTCAGACAACTTTAACTCCTATTGACTAATGTTCCTAGGAAATGCCTCAGCATGCAAATGAAATATATCATACGAAAAGCACGCTGATCTCATGTGTCGTATGGTGCAGCGTTAATTCATTCCGTGAATTTGGCAATGCTGCTTTGATTTAAGTTCATGACAAGGAATCATTCCCTTTTCCACAAATTGTTTTGTCATTTTCCAACCTCCCTTCTGTCCAACCCCCTTTTCTCTTCATTAGATTTTATGGATGTGTCCTGCTTCAGAACTCTTCCAACTCCATTCTATTGGACACAAATAAGCTTACATTGAATATTTATGCATTTGTAAATGTGTTGTTTTTTGGCATCAATTGTGATTCATACTTTATATACTGTGATTTTTCATAATAGGATAATCCTGAACGTGACCTACAATCATACAATCAGAAACCTTCGCTACCACCACCAGTAAGTTACGCCATCGTGCATTTACTTTAATGAGTATTTAATGACAACAAGGTGACCATGAAGAAATTTGCATGCTCGTTGCATTTCTCATTTAGTTTGAAATATTCAAACTATAATGTAGATGAAGTTTGTTGCTTGAGGCATCTCCATAAAGCATAAATTGTTTTTTAATTCAATAGCCTTTGCATGGATCTCCTGAGTAAACCTGTTCGCTTTTAAAACTTTCCTGATTCAACAATGATTTAATATAAAAGTGGAGGATATTTGCTTGTAAACTTTTGATTGAATATCAGCCTTCTTCATTTACAGATTACTTATGTTAGAGTTTTTCCCATAACCCAAGAAATAGAAAATAGCTGAAGGAGACTCGCTTCTTCTTTTCAGCCACGTCTTTTGACAGCATAATTCGATTCTAAATAAGATTAGAATAAATGCTCTGAAATCCAAATCATTTGAAAGAATGGAAATGATGGCTCTAGCAGATGGGATAGAATCACTCCTTATTAGTAGAATGCCAAATTGGTTGCACCAAGCAAAATTTAAATGCAATGGCTACACTTAGACTTTGGCGTGGTAACTGAAGTGAATCTGTCTTCTCCTTTTTCAATTAAATTGCGATTCTAAATTCTTAATTACTCCAGTATGTTTTGTGTAATCCCGATTGATTCGACTTACACAGGTTTTCATATTAGTTTATAAATCAACACTATAGGTTGAGAATTATTCGCAACTGTTCATGTATCCTTTTCTCACTTTTTAGGACTGACAATGAGACATTCTTGTTGCATTTAACTTATCGAATATCTTAAATTTATTACTTCACCACACTTCTGAATCTAACATTGTCAAATACACTAGATTAGAGCCTCACCATACAATATTTTGAGAAGGTTTCTGGCCCCTTTCTGTATATTATTCAATCTCCAGTTCAATGTCAGCACTTTCACACCTTGTAATTTGAAGAGCATGGCTCCCTATGCTTCTTCTAATTTGCTCACAGTTAGCCCTTGAATAGTACTTCCCCCTACATTCTATATTTCTGCCCAGCACTACTTATACTCACATCCTGATTTGCTTCAAAGACCTCATTAACTCCTCGCATCTTAAAAACACGGGCTATGTAACTTCAGGCTTTTCCAACCTAACACAACCAAATTAAATTCCAAACTAGAGACCAGAGAAATTGGTAATTTTCCTTCACAGCGACACTAAAGCAGTTAGGAAGTAACTGGCAATTTTATTTGGATAGGAAATCAAACTTTGATTCCATAGTCTGTCACAATCCTTATGTTTTGCATCAGTTGATTATTTGGGGCTAAAGTCCCTAGCCCTCCCCCTTTTCCAAAATGTGCCGGTGCTTTGCGTTGAACCTTCAGCATAATTGCTGCTCTTAAGGTGTCCTATTTATATTGTTCTTATGAATTGGCTCTAAATTACTGATTGTCGCTTTCTTTACATGTCCTACTTTCATTAAGTGAAATTGGCAGTTAGTTCTGTACTGTCCACTTTCTGCTTAATGTATTATGTTTCCCCTACAGGTATTTTATCAAGTACCACCACTAGACCTCAACAAGTAGTGTGTTATGACTTCATAATTGATAGACTCCTTGCTTTCTTTATTAGGATATTTTGAATCTTTCCTATAGTTCATTGTAAATTCCAATTATTGATTCCCAATTGCTTTACATGCTTCTCCCAGACTGGATTCCGTACTCTCCTTATTAGGAATTATTTGACTACTTTTCATTACAGGTTCCTCCTTCATATTCTTCCTCAACAAGTAAAAGTACAAGACCTCAACCAGCAGTATGTTATAACATCATAATTCATACTTTCTTCATGTTTTTCATTAGTCTATTTTGAATCTTTCCTATAGTTCATTGTAAATTCCAATTATTGATTCCCATTTGCTTTACATGCTTCCCCTATAATGGACTCGGTACTGTCCTCTTTAACAATTATTTGACAATAGACACTAGCTGAAGCAGACTCCTTTCTTCTTTCAGCCACGTCTTTTGACAGCATAGTTTGATTCTAAATAGGATTAGAACAAATGCTCTGATACCCAAATCATTTGAAAGAATAGAAATGATGGCTATGGCAGGTTGGATATAATCACTGCTTATCAGTACATTGCCAAATAGGTTGCAGTAAGCAAAAATGCTGTGCTAGCTAGATTTGAAATTCAACGTGGTAACTGTAGTGAATCTGTCCTCTGAATTTGCAAGTGAGATGTGGTACTCAATTCTTAAGTAATTTGATATATTTTGTCTGATCCCAAGGGACCCAACTTACGGAAGGTTTTACTTTAGTTTATAAATCAACGCTATAGATTGAGAACTAATCCCAACTGTTCGTATACTGGTTTTCACACTTCTTAGGAACGACATGAGGGGCCCCAGCCCTACCCCCTTATTCCAGTATTTGCCAGTGCTTTACTGCCTGTAGGATGTCCTAATTGACTTTGATTTATTGACTTCGAAGTTCTTTACATTTTCTTGTTACATTACGAACAGTTGGAATTAATTTCCTTACTTTCTTCTCCATGCTGATTTTGTCCTGTTTCCTCTACAGGCTCTGCCTTCAATGTCAACTTCTTCATCAAGTACAAGCACTAGACCTCCACAGGCAGTATGTTATCACCTAATTGATATTTTGCTCTTCCTTTTGTTATTATATTTTGATACTTTCCCTTCATTTATTTTCACTTCCGATTATTGAGTCAGAATTGCCTAGCATGCGTCTCATAGAGTAGTTTCTGTACTGTCTTCATTAAGAGTTCCTTGACAATTTTCCTTTACAGGTCCCTCTGTCACATTCTTCCTCATCAAGTACAAGCACTAGACCTCGAAAAGCAGTACATTGTCACCTCCTAATCGATATTTTCTTTGTCCTTTTATTAGAATATTTTGTTTCTTTCCCTTTGTTGAATGTCAATTCCGATTATTGATTTCCATCTGCATTACATGCTTCTCCTAGAATATGTACTGTCGCCACTACGCGTTATTTGACTATTTGTTTGGGAAATTGAACTATATAGAAAAAGATTGGAACGAGAATTGTATTGCTTCCCATTGAAGCCAAGAATGGATCACGCTTTAGCTGTAGCATGTCTATACACTATGCATCGATGGCATATTTAGCTGCAAAAAGCAGCGAAATGTCACTAGACTCATGAAATATAACGGCAAAGGTGTAGATTCTTCCATATATGATGAGATTCTTCAAAGGAGAGGATTTACTGCATTTTTATAGGTATCCTACAACTTCGATATGGCAATGTGGTCATCACATTTCTATCAATGTTTTTATGATTCAGTCTAAAGCGTTTAAAGAGAGCTACTCAGTAGGCCTATTTACTCCTTCGTAGAGAGCCATGAAAGAGAGTGACGCAGTGGCGAAGCTAGGATGAAAAAGTTAGTCCTGCCTTTTTGGAATGAAAGGACAACACATAAGAAGGGATCTCAAAAATTTTCTTAACCCTGCTGTTTTGAAACACTCTATGGAAATTACCCTTTTTCAGATACTTAAAGTTGACATACATCTCCTACAAGTATAATGTAAATTGCATGATTTCACTTTTACATTGAAGATAGATTTTAACACCATTTTTATTGACTTAAGTCCCCTTTTAAATCACAGATTGGTGTTTTCAGAACTGCTGTAAAACATATGCTGCATAGAATTAAATCATATATTGCACTGTTAAACAAATATTTGGAGATAAAAATTGGATGTTATAAATATCAAATTGTAATTGCCAGGCAAATTAGTCCTCAATGGAAACTCCAATTGAGTTAAGCTATCAGCTGATGCTTTATATTCCAGCAAGTGTTTGCAAAAAGTACCTTCAGTATGCTAAAATATGATTTAACTCTTCCTTGCCATTCTAAAGCCTTGAGGTTCATAACATCTTTGCAGGCTTTTATTGTAAGGCAGAACAGTGAGACTCAGTAGCTTCTCTTACAACGAATATTCAGAAGCAAAATGTGATTATCATAAACAATGAGGACAATTCTATTCTGCAAATGTATTTCATAAACCAACAACCAAGAAAAGTGGAATCTATCAGAACTAACATCAAAAAGTTTCAGAAACCTCTCAACTATTTCTCCTTCCCTATCCCAACGAATGATGATACTGAGCTGCTCCTTAGTAGAAACATCGGTTGTTTCATCTACCTGAATGCTCAAGAATCTACAATTTTCAATTTCCTTGTCAACCTGATCTTGGATGACAGAATCTATGCATTCAATGAGATCATTTTGAATCTCTGAATAAACGCCAGTGAAAACACCAGAATGTATCATTTCACCTTCTGTCAATTCCCTATGGAGATGACGTTCAAAGAAAGATCATATTTTGCAAAGCATTCAAGTAGCTCCCGATAATTTCCCTTATTACGGCCATCTCTAGATTCATCGTGACACCTAAAGGC
>OLMO02000009.1:25554833-25573522 GCA_900291935.2 Cassiopea xamachana | reverse complement strand
GCCAGCAAAACAATCTTTGTAAGTTAGTTGAGCCACAAAGCCATTCTTTCTTCGCATAGCATGCATCCTGAAACTGGCGATTGGCATTTCTAGGCCCTAGTTTTGGCTGGGGCTTCTTCTGCTGCAAGATCTCCTTCTGCTCACCAACAGTTCTTGCACTGAATGATTTCTCTATAAGTTCACAAATAATGTCTTCAGCTCCTCGGCTAGTTTCTACAGCCATTTCAAAAACTTAGGACTACTCTCCACAGCTACAACGTGACTTCAAACCGAGGTTTTGAAGGCTGTAAAGTTTCCTACGTTTCAAAGAAGGTAGGAGCTGACATCACAAAAGCTTCTAAGGCAATGACGTGTTAAGCCCTTCAGCCAATCAAAATGTTCAATTCCAGCGCAGCTCCATGACATCGCAGCTGTAATACCGTCCTAGCTCCTACCAGTAAAATTTGGTAGGAGAACGGTTGTTTTTTTCCATTGTGAGGTAGTACAGGCACTCTTCTGCTGTGCTGAAACACTCTTTTGTTTGAGCCTCTACCAGCTCCTACCATCTCAGATGGTAGGAGTTGGGTTCAAAACAAAGATATTCTTTGGTAACCAGTTAAAAATGATTTCATAAAGGGTAAAACAAAAGCTGTGTTAAATGAGTTCGCTATGAAATAACGAGCTAACGGGTTGGGAAATGTTACCTTCGCTTGAAAATTAAATTTCATCCACTTTTCAAAAAATTTGATTTTATTGAAATATTTTAGTCCTACTGGGTAGGACAGGCAGGACCTCTAACTTCGCCACTGGAGTGACGCCAGGAGTTTTCTGACGGGTAGGTTCACTCTTCCAATGAGGGGGCTAAATTGTGGAAATTGTGGCTAACAGGGTGATATAAATAGACAAAAATTTCCGAAAAGATAGTTTACATCTTCCGTCGGTGGCTAGCATATTCTGACAGGGAATGTAGCCCCCTGTCCTTCCACTTGACCCATCCCTATCATAAAGCTGCCAATTTTTGACATATGCAGAGCAAAGCTTCTTTCATATTATTGATATAGGTATAAAATCATTCAATACTTGAAAATGAAGTCAAATTTCCTTAAGTGTTCATGTGTGTATTTGGCCCATGAGCGAAATGTACTCAATTTCTAGGCTAGTACACAGCTGTGAGCAAAATTCTTTGATGAGATTATACTGTACTTGCAAGATTTCGTTAAGCATATTGTCTTTGTTCTGTACAGGCCTATCCATTCGCTCACCAAAGACCTGGTGTACGGGCTCGTCGAAAGATTCATTCGGGCTGCTCTTATGTCTGGTCTAAGGGCTTCAAGTTCCATTTCTTCACCCAATACTACATCCCAAACACTTGTTCTTCCAAATCTTTTTGTTGCATAGAAAAATATTTCTGCATGTCTTTTGCTCTTGATACACCATTGGTAAAGAGGTTTTTGGAACATGAACTGAATCTACCTTTTCGTCGCAAATTTCACGCGTTAGTGATGGCCATTTTGCCATTCAAATAGTCTGCTATGATTGAATAAGCCGTTCTTTTTGTAAGCAAAGATACGGAAACTAGGACAGGGATCTGTGGGAAATATATACAACTACTTAAAGTGGTGAAACGCTCTTACTGCAAGCAATACCACAATGACTACAGGCAGTAAATGCTCATACAATGAAGAACAGGATTTTCGTGAAAGTCAACATTACCTTCACGGCCTAAATTGATTAAACCTGCCCTCTTGACAGCAGGAACATCTGCATGTCATAAATGTCTATATTGTCTAAGCCATTCCACCGTGGGTTTGTAGAGTGACATAACTGAACTTTTCTAGTTTTCAAACTAATAGAAAGATTTCTTCACATTCACAACAATGGCCACAGACTTATCCAAGTCTTCGCGCTTCTATTTACAAGGATAAGACCTTAACCAATCATAGCACGCTATTTTAAAGGTCATGTGACCCCATGTGAAACGCGGATTTTGTGTAGAAAAGGTAGATTGCATATAAAATTGTGGTTTGGCAATCCTGGTTAGCTAGGCAGGGATGACTAGATAGGTCAGAGCCTTGAAATCATGAATATTCGGTTGGAGAAATGGAGGCAGCATGTCTGAGATTGATTTATTTTGAATTATGATGTGAAATGATATGAATATCAAAGTTGATAAATGTGAATATTGAAATGCATTTTTCTCAAACTTTTCCTTCAATAACTAAAGTTCACTAGTGTTTTGGAAATGCCACAACTGTTTCTTATAGATACCGAGTTTCCGCTGAAATTATGTCATCACATTTGTGTCCTACACTTTCTTATCAAGAATTGTATTCTAGAATGGTAATGAAAGCCCACCAGTTCCAATTTGGCTTCATAATGTAAATCTCACTGGTGCATCCTATCTACAAAAATAGTCATTCTTTTGCTGTACGAATTTCCCCGATGACAATGTGGGCCTACTCACGTGATATAGAAGCAGGTGGCAAAACTATCAAAGGATAGAAGTTGATAACCATTATCTTGAAAAGACTCCTATTCTCATGGATAATCGTTGCATATTTGGACTTACCGAATGTATGAGATTTCTGTAAAACATTTATTTCCAAAGTTAAGGCAACATTCAATAAATAAGTCACTGGTGGTTCTGGATTAATCGAAACATCCTCTTTTACAAAGATTGGAATTTCACAAAGGAAATACACGACTAATTCTTTCGATAGAATGGAGCTGGTCCTAGATTTAAATTGTTTATGACTTATCTAGTCATCTCTGCCTAGCTATTTAGACCTGTTATGGCATATGTAAATCAAGTTTTGATTATTGGTATCCATTATGATTCACATGTTAAATTGTTTGCTTTTTCATTATAGGATGATGTTCTACTCAAATCACACGCCATTGCTACCAATCTTCCTCTGTCTTCAAATGTAAGTTACGTCTCTATGTATTCCTTTTCTCTACAATTCATTTAGGGCCTTCTCTAATTAAGCAAAGTACAGATATGTCTTTTAAAGTCTCTAGAGAGGTTAGTAAAAATGTATGCATTAAGCAGAAGATGCGCATTCATGACTGTGAATGGATGTATTTCTTGCATTTTCATACATATTAGACTGGATTAATGTACTCATGTCTGTGATAACCGTTTAATTGCCTAATCAGTATAAGATGAATCAGTTTGTATCATGAATTAGTTATCTTTGAACGGATGCATCCAAGTTTTTGCAACATTAGCTTTCATTTCGATAGTGATATCACTCAGTCCTCTCTAACATCAAATAATCAGGAAGGAAATGGAGGTTATGATATAATTTTAAGATTTTATAAAGTTGCTATTTAGCAGGCTAGGCAGGTCGAATATATAGAGAACTTGTACATTGAGCTGCCTTTGCAATTGATATATAGATGAAGAACTATCTTGATTTGAGCGAATTAGCTACAGATGAAACTCTACATGAAATTTAAAATCCTGTAAAGGAAATAGTGAGAATCGCTTTAATGAGCACTGAGGATTGGAAAAAAGTACAAAATATCAATTGGCATCATGGAGATGATTGTTTGTTACTTAATAGTGTATTAAAGTACTTGAAGAAAGTACCTTTTGTAGATAGGAAGCTAACATTTTTCAGGTTGTTTTTCTTATTTGATATAAGCAAAGGTTCATTCTCAAGAGAGAGCTTAATGCAAAACATAGCTTAGCAAGGCATAGCAAACTGACTGCAAATAGGGCACTTGACTATGTATTCGCTCAGAATTTGTTAGTAGTGTGAGCCTAAGCGAAAGACGTTTAGAAAGCAGTATTGGTAACGTTTTGCAATTACGTCTCTTTAACACTCCTGCAGAATATAGGAGACAAAAACTCAAGGAATCTAATTATATGTATTGTAATCTCAATTTCCAAACAAACGGGCTGGTTATGGTAACCAGGGAAGTTGGAAAAGATTCCAAAATTCAATAATCGGGAGGTTAAAGTAAATGGGGAGGTCGGAATATGAGACACCCCTCACAATAATTAAAACTTTGAAGAAACATAAAAAACATGCTATTCTTTTGTCTTGAATTTCGGCTTGAGTAGTTCTAACAAAGAAAGGATATATAATAACGAGTCCAAAAGATCTCAATTTTTCTCACAATTAATTTGCGGTGGTCCTGATAAGGTCATGGGAGGTTGGAAATAACTCAAAAAATTGATAATGGGGGACGTGTATAAAGCAGCTGAGAGTAAATTAGTGCTACATAAGGCATGGATTAGGCCAAGAGACAGTCACTTCATGCATAGAGTAAAATTGCCATTCATTCAAGCATTTCATTAGTTTACATGAGATTCACGACTTTCTGGCACTGATTTATAATCAGCATCATGCTATAAAACTAAACATGGTCTCGGCAGCCACCACCAAGTACGACAACATCCACCTTTCATTATTAGGTAATTCTTGTGTCCTTCATAAACAATATGTACAAGCAATTTACCTTCAGCACTGTTTCCTTTGAATCTACCACTAGACAGTACATCCGGACCGTGTTAAACTTTTCGGAGTTACTGAGACGAAGTCTGACATGAGCCATAAACGTACAGTACATCCGGACCGCGTTAAACTTTATCATACACATATATTGTGCCTTGCAATAAAACGTTGAATCCTTGTTTGCACTGCCTATAGACGTTTGAAAAGGGTTCTAAGGGCTTCATAAAATTTGAGATTGTTACGAAGACTATGGCTCCTTGATTAGTGTGCAACATTGGTAAATGTAGCCTAGCTTTAGATCAGCATAAATTCATTCTCTTCGTCATTGGCAGTTACTTTTTACTGTTATTGCCTTCTTGTCATTGTATTTTACATAGAAAGTCTCTTTCTAAGTAAGACCTGTTTTTTATTGCTATGAAAGAGTGATTATGAGTCATTTTTGCTCATCATGACTGCGTTAAAGTAGCAGTTTTGCATTTTCTGTTACGTTTTACCTCCTGTAAACATAACACCCTCAACCTTTGGATGCAAGTGAAAGTTGTTTCCGGCCAAAAGTTAGTTGCCTTTCATGTTTTTCTCCTCGTAGTAGTGAGATTTCAATTTTCCCATTTTATCTGTGACCATGGATTCTTGTGTTTATACTTTCCTCTTGTCTACTACAGGAAAGTGCTCTGCATAATCCAGATTAAATTTACTCTACAAAGTATACATTGAAATATCTGGTATTATAAAGAAAGTAGAATAATACAGTGGACAATGTTTAGAATATAAGCCATGCGCTAATACAAAGTTGTATGCTGTTTTGTTGGCATATATTTGAGGGCTTTATATAGAGAGATGCTGCCTCAAAATGCGTATGAATCGAAAGTAGGTGACTAGAAAACTCAATGTTGCAATACAGTAGTAGTAGTGTCGTTTGGCTACACTTCCAAGTCCAATGATTCAATCCAGGTCCGGAAGTCGTCATCACAATGGTTGATGGTTTTATATCCTCCTTCCAGCTTGGTGTATGGACAATGCAGTACAAGGTGGTCTCTGTTGTATGGTGGGGCATTACACTTGGGGCATGTTGGTGTGTCTTTGAGTCCCCATCTGTGCATGTTATCAGCTGTGCGTGCTACTTTGCATCTTAGACGGTTGGCAGCTGTCCAGTATTTTCTTCTTTGCTTATGAAGGCCAGGTAATTGTGCACATGGGTCATCAACAAGTTATCCCCCTTTTGGGTTTTTGTTATTCCACTCTTCCCTCCAATTTTCTTGGGTATTGTAGTTTATTTTTTTGGACAGATAGAATGGTGATCTTGATTTTAGCCTTGAGGTTGATGGGGCCTGTTTGAAAATTTTTTGCAGGGGTGTTTTTTCTTCTGCCTGCGCTCTTTCAATCCATTTTTGATTCATTTCTTCTCTTCTTAGGTGTGGTGGTGCTATTGCACTCATTACTGGTAGCCATTGCACTGGTGTAGGCTTGAGGCATCCTGTGACAATGCGCATAGAGTCCCTAAGTTTCACTTTAACAAGGCTAGTGTGGGCACTTCTAGTCCATACAGGTGCACAATATTCTGCAGCACTATAGCACAGGGCCAAGGATGATGTGTGAAGTAGGGTCTGTGATGCTCCCCAAGTGGTACCAGCTAGTTTTCTTAGTATGCAATTTCTTTTACCAATCTTTCTAGAAACTCCCTCAAGGTGTCTTTTGTATGTTAGTTGTCTATCAAGGGTCACCGCAAGATATTTTGGGTTTTCTTCTATTGGCAATGTTGTTCCATCAATATTTATCTTTAGCTTTCTATGGGCTTCTCTATTGTTGAGATGGAATACTGTAGAGACAGATTTTGTGGTATTCATTCGGAGGTACCAGCTGTCGAAGTACTTTTTCATTGCTGATAAGTCTTCACTCAATGCTCTTTCTAGTTCTTCCCATGAAACAGACTGATGAGTCAAAGTCCAGTCATCAGCATACCCTAGTTTCATTGAGGTTGTATCAGGCATGTCACTAATATAGATATTGAAAAGTGCAGGAGCCAGAACTGATCCTTGTGGCACTCCATTCTTTATCCTTTTAGTTTTGCTGGTGGTTCCGCCAAGTACAACATGGAATTTTCTAGGTCCTATCATTTGGTCAAGCAGTTTCAGGGTTTTCCTACATCGTATTGTTCTGGCTAGTTTCATCTTGAGACCATCCGTCCAAACTGTGTCATAGGCAGCCGAAGGGTCAATTAATACCGTGCCTGTTTTTTCTTTACGTTCAAAACCTGCTTCTACAAGAGAGGTGAGGGCAAGGACTTGTTCTGTAGTGCTCTTATTTTGTTGGAATCCTGCCTGTTCTATTGGAATTGCGAGGTTCAAAGCTGGTGTTATTCGAGTGAGAATGATCTTTTCTAATAGTTTATAGAGGCAACAGAGCAAAGAGATGGGTCTATAGCTGGATGGATCAGTAGCTGGTTTTCCTGGTTTTAGGATGGCAATCACTTTTGCGTGCTTCCAGGTCTGTGGGTATTTCCCCTTCTCAAGAATGTCAGTCATTGCAGTGGCAAGCCATTCCTTTGCCTATGGGCCAAGATGGGTGATCATGTCAGGGTAAATGCCGTCTATTCCTGCGGCTTTTCCATTTTTATGTCCTTTATCGCTGTATCTACTTCTGTGTAGCTAATAGGAATGGTCCACATGGAGCCATCTTTTGGTAGGGAGTTCCATATTTTTTTGTATTCTTTTCGTATTTTACTCTCAAATGAATGGTTTGGAACATGTTGGCCACATTGTTTAATTTCTTTAGCCACATCGTCTGCTTTGATTACTGGAGCAGTTTTGGATTGGGTCTGTTCAGGATTTAATTTCTTTATAAGTTGCCATGCATGGCGGTTTGAGTGTCTCATGTCTAAATTCTCAACTGTATCAATCCATCTTTGTCTCCTATCTTCCAACGGTGTTTCCAGTAGTTGTTCTGCTACTCTATGGTCCTGAGTTCTTTCGTATTCTTTGAGTAGATTTTCACTGGTTTCTGACCAACATAGGATATGCCATTTCCTAACACCTCTTGGTATATTCTGTTTTGAGCTTTTTAGTATCAGCTTGCAGAATCTTGTGATGTTGTTTAGAGAAGATGGGATTCTTTGACATGTTCTCTCTATGTTTGATGTATATTCTTCCCAGTTTGCTTTTCTGAAGTTCCACCTTGGTTTCGGTATTGCCTGCGTTTTTATAATCTCAATCCCTGTTGTTATTACAATGGGTCTATGTTGGCTATTTGGGAAGTCAGTTAGTACTTCACGTGTTGCTGCAAGTGGTATTTGGTTTTCATCCTTTGTGACAAGAGCAAGGTCTGGAGTATATTCTTTTTTCCAGTGTGCAGATTTAAATGTGCCTGGTGTATTTGGTGTATAGAGAAGGTAAGCATCTGATTGAGTTGCCCACTCATTTAGTTCATGTCCTGGGTTATTGGCTTCCTAGTAGCCCCAGTTGTTGTGATGGCTGTTGAAGTCGCCGATGATAACGGCTGGATGTTTGAGTTGGTGCTTTGGACGTTGGGTCCAGTTGATTAATGGTGGTTTATAAATGTTGGTTTTTTCACTGTTACCCACTTTGATAGTATTTCGCTGTGTGCCATTTTCCTCTGTTGTTCCACCCAAGTCAATAACTGCTTCTGGTGTTCTGGCATATGTACTGATCCCGTATTTTGGATGGCATTGTTTGTTTATTTCTGTGTAGCCAGTGATCTTTGATCTTAAGGGAGCTGACTGTTGTTCTAAGTGGGTTTCTTGCAAGAGCAGGATATCAATATCTTGATCTTTAAGAAGTCGTGCAAGGTAATCATATTTTTGCATTGAGAGTCCCTCCACATTCAGTGACATGATTCTCAGTCTTGTTTCAAGGTTGATTCTCTGGTGTGTGATGTCGAAGTCTAGTTGATTTTTCGAATCTGTCAGGCTTCGTTCGGCAGAGACGCGGGCCTTTTTATCCTGGGCGACGACCAATCCAGTATGTCTATATTCTTTCCTTATACTATTCATGGGTGGAAGTGTGGGTCCTGGAGAAGGCAAGCCTTGTCAGGACGCCGGGTTGGATCACTCTTTTTCGCTGCACATAGATGTGGTGATCTGTGACAGGTTTGAGCAGTAGCTGCCTAACTGAGCTAAATGATCTTGGACATGTTCCAACATCATGTGGGCATCACCGTTGACAGGTACATTCCCGTTCCTCCGCTGATATCCACATTCACCACGCTGCTCTCCATGGTTTCCCTGTAACTCAAGTAGGGTGGCTAATGGGTACTTGGCCTTGCCAAGGGGCCTCCCATGATTTGGTCTGGGGCTGCTTATTGGCTATTCACAGCTACCCCATTACAGGGCATTCCCCTATCCGCCACCTGGGGACCCACTGGGTTGGAGTGGTTTGACTTCTCCATGGTGCTTGACAGTTCCTCCTGGCAACTGACAAGGTACCCCAGTGCAATACAGTACAAGTTGCAAAAGCAAGAAATGACAAATTAGATGTATCCGAAGCTTTTGCGGAAAAATCAGAGATTTAGAATGCATGAACATCATTTCACTTATACTAGCTCAGGAACAATGTTTTCCATTGAATCTTCACAACGTGCATCGATTCTAAGTGTAAACTCTGGGTTTATATTCAAGGGGCTTATATTCGACTTTACGGTATTAGATTGTTAAATGTATTTATCAAAGCATTAGTCAGTATTGATAGATTTTTGTTATATTCACTCTCATTCAGTCCAGAAATGCATAGATATACGCCGTTTTTCCTCTAATAGATGCCACAGCATATAGTATTAATAAAAACTATTTTTCAGCATTAATTAGAGGACGACAGAGACAGCATTTGATTCGAAAATTTTATCAGTGTTTGAAGTTCATTAGATGAAGTACTTTATGCTTTCAACACTCTTTCCTAGGTAGCGACTCCGGGAGGTTTGACTCCTTCAACCTCTGATGGTTCTCATCACCCACAGGTATGTTGCAAAGTATTACATGTTCAATAATTCTGAATGCACTTTAACTGGAACTTTTGTGCAAGAAGCTAGAGATCTGAAGATTTTATAGATCTAATTTATCTAGATAACACAATTTCCACCTGAATTGTGGGAATCATATCTGAGTTGTTAGATGTTGCCCTTTACTATTTTAATATAGGGTCAATATGATTCAAAATCCAATGCTGTTAGTATTCATCTGGCTTCAATAGTATGTTTCATTAATATGCATTTGCTTGGATTAGCAATAATAGTCTGTATGTTATTTCTGTTAGACTGTCTTTGTTAGGTTAACTTTCTGAAGTCTATAAGTAATATTTTCAGCCTCAATGGAGGTAGGAGTCCATGAGGCAAACAGTGAAGGAAATTCGTTGCTTTGGCCTGCATTATTGGCTGCCTTGTCATATATGACAGGCTGCATTAATAGGTTTGTGCCAACACAGATTACATTGCATAATCAGCTAATCTTCATTTTATATATTTATGAAATTGGGTTTTACTTAACCTAGCTTACTGATGATATTGAAGACTGGGTAGTTATTGATGTTTGTGATGGAGACAATGGGTAAGTACTTTATCAAATCAGTCTCTGTGAACCTTCTTTTTATTTAAAAGTTTTCAATTTAAAACAGTTGATATTATTTCAATAAAGCTTCATGATTGCTACTCATTCGTAGATATCAGGCTCATGTTTGGTTGATTCTCTTAAGTTACAACATGTATATCAAATATAACATCAGATTTACATAATCTTATTTTGAAAAGTTTACTTGCTCCAATTATGAATTATTGTTTGCAAATCCCATACTTTTCAATAAGGATCACGCGCAATAAGTGGTCGTAAGCTTAAACTTTAATGATGACCTCAAAGAACAAACATTGAGAGAAAAATTGTATTTTAGCAGGAATGTTAGTTGTTCAACATATAGAAGTGACGATAACAAGGTATACTTCAATGAATTTTGAGGATATTAAGCTTATCAAATTACGTTGTTATTACATGTATATCCAAGAACTCTATACGTACATTCATGTTTGCATATGGATTTATTGGTGTTTACTTATTTTTACGTATCTGCTTTCGTATTACCGTTTGTGATGTGGTATTATAAGGCTTAATCCAATCCATCTTTATTTTTTTTCAAATTTCTATTTATAGCTATTCTCATCTTAAATATGAAATACAGACATCATTTTTCGAATTTTAAAACGCCACCAGATACTCTCTAAAGCGGCTCCCTTGCTTTTCAAAGGAATCACCACCAGCATTCTGAAACTGTAATTACGGATTATCACGGTGAGGTAAGATCTACTTCTATTTCTTTTCACTTTAACAGAAATAATCAAGTATACCATTTTATATCACCAGTCACGGGCAAGGACAAAATTAGGGCTCAAGTCACCTCTGGGCAATGTCATGTGGGAGCTAAGCCTCCAAAAATTTTCCTAAGGAAGCCATGTGATGCACTTCAAGCAGGCTATTTTCATCACTTTTAGAGCGGAAGAGAAACAGGATTGACTCTGTTGTGTATGAGCTCTGTCAAATTTTACATCTAGATAATTTTCGGGTTTAGAGCCCTTGTGCATATGCAAATTGTTGTTAACATCAAAAAACTAAGCCACAGCACTGACAGATAGTTATATTTGAGACAAGAGCAATTGATCTCTAACAGAAAATTATGATTTCCTCCGTAGTGTGGGATGCACATGATCCCCTTTTCGTTTCTGTGTATGTTAACTTAGTTTTATTTAGATTTCTGTAAAGTAGAAGCTAGACTTTATAGAAGAAGCAAGATTTAAAAGAAAGGTTTAATCCCAGTTTAGTGTTTATTCAGTCGTTTTCATTGTCTATATTTATATTAAAAAAACTTGCATAATTATAACGTATATTCATGGTGGGCACCGTTCTAAATTCTCCTTTTTGAGTCCCCTTGGAAAATCAAATGTCGGCGCCCATTATTCCTAGCTTAGTAGATCATAAAACAGGTCTTACTTTTATTTTCTGACTTGTTTTAGGAATGCTCTATTGCTATGATGCAATTGTTGATGTTATGTAAAGAATTTGTTTTTCGGTGTCTGTAGTACTATTTGCATTATACTCATACTATATGACATCAATTCACATTCTTGTATGACTGTTTTAGGGACATTCACCTCAACTTTGCATGTTGCTATGAAAGACTCATTAAGCACTCGCATGTTTTTTAGCATTTTACGAATGTTGGGACTTATTTGCTTACTGTAATAAGGTACATTCTTTTTGGGCTTTTTATCTGCATTTTATCTTTATTATTGAATCTTACTATCATAAATACCACATGACATAGTACTAGTTCCAGCATCCATTAGAACAGGGTCACCAACGTCTTTGGGCTTTCGACAAACATGATTACTATAGCACTTCCTGGATTATACTGTCACCCAGGAACATAGCAAATCTAGAAAGGGACTGGATAATGGAAATTACCCTTCTAGTCTTTGGTGCACCAGAAAAAGATAAGAGAATCGGAAAATGTTCTTATTACACCTAAGTAAACATTTCAACAAAGCGCTGAGATATAGAAATTGAGTTAATGTTATCATCCAAGACGTCATGCACATCTGCTTTCCTTTCTCCGATGCCCACTCAAAGTGCAAACCTATTGATGAAGGATTCGCAAGCGTGCACAATTACAGAGCCAAGTCTACCAATCATCAAACATCTTCAAAAATTTTCAATACATGCAAAATTAGGCAACTTCAATAGATTCTGCTTCAATTTTATATTAGTAGTCACGGCAAGTTAATAGAGAGATAGTTAATTGAGAGATCATCGATTAGGAAAATATTGTATACACTACCGTTTCCAGGCCAGATAATGGCAAATAAGCATTATTGCGCTCTTTTGATACGCACTTTGGGCGGATTTGATGCTAGCCAGCATTCTACCAATGTCCAAGGACGGAACCTGGCGATCCGACGGTTCTGCAAGCATTCCTAAATTTGGTTTACAGGTATGCAAGATAAGATGAGGTTGCATTTACCTTAGTACAAAGGGCTTTTACTCTACATTAGGTATAAGAGAATGTGGCAAAGGAACAAGATTATACAATTGATACAACCAAGTACATCTTGATCAATGTGATTGTTACTCTTTTCATCAAGCTTTTCCCAAACATTTTCCCTTTGATGCAGTGAGATCTACATGTACTTCCTAGTACTTCTTTTTGGGGTCCTGGGATACAAGCAAATAAATAACATTAATAAGCAGAAATGGAGAGTATATTTAATTTTTGAGATAGGATTTCTCATTTTGCTACAAATTCCACCCCCATCACAATGACATTTGAAATGCCTTGATGTGACTATGATATTTTAACCGTATTTAATAGCAGCATTGCAGTTTATCAATAGCTGATTTGTATTCAAGATCGATGTAGAATTAGACGTCTACTAACGCTGCATCATCCCATTTATACTTATACTCATTTGATACCTTTATAATGACATTTTTCCTCAATTGAGCTCCCCCTTCCAACCACAAGATGCTCATCAATTTCCATACTTCTAGCTAAGAAACATTGCCTGCATTTAGCTTATAAGAATATTTGTGTACGTTTGGATTTGAACTTGATCATGAAAGCTCTGGTGACCTCTTAAAATTTAGTGTAGAATTGAAGCTAAAGATGTCTAAGGAAGAATGATTGAGGAAGGAAACCTGTCTCCCTCCCCTAATTATTTTTGGTTGATGACAATATTTTACATGCGGAAATGAATAGCATTCAAGTGCCCAATTACGCCAGGTGTCTCAGACACAGAAAAACATTTTTGTAGAAAGGGAAGGGGGTGTATGCATGGCGCAATGGTTCTAATTCTCAGAGTACTATATTTCTTCACAATGTTTTGGCAGTGTCCCTGGGGAAATTTGGTGACTATTGTAGATATTTCCCCACTTTCAACGTTATCTGGAATATCAGTAGAAATCGAAAATTATCAACCTATGACGAATGGGCAATATTTCTATTTGTTTAGCAGTAAGATGTGCTTGTCTTCATTTGGAAAATACGTTTAGGATTTTGCATTTGTACTACATGAAACTCTTTTAAAACTTTTCTCACCAGCATATTGTGTTTGGAATGGGGAGGGTACCAGTCTGAAATCGAGACCCTTTCCGCCAAAGATCTTTGGAGCACGGTTTTTTGAAATTTTATACGCTGGCATATATTTTTCTGCCTGAACATCACTTGGCGTAATTTGGTGGATAATGTTTGAACAATTATACTTATACTTATACTCATTTATACTTATACTCATTTGATACATTTATAATGCCATTTTTCCTGAATTGAGCTCCCCTTTCCAACCACAAAATGCTCATTTATGTCCATATTTCTAGCTAAGAAATATTGCCTGCATTTACTTTATGTGAATACTTGTGAAAGTTAGGTTTTGAAATTGATCATGAAAGTTCTGGTGACCGGTTAACAGCTAGTGTTGGATTGACGCTATAAATTTCTAAGGAGTTATAATTGAGGAAGGATACCTGTCCCTCTCCCCCATAAACATTGTTGGTTTACGACAATATTACATGTGGAATTGGAAAACATTCAAGTGCAAAATTACACCAAGTGTCTTAGATACAGAAAAACATTATTGTCGGAGGGAAGGAGGTGCGTGTATAGCACAATGGCACTAATTCCCAGAGTAGCATATATCTTCACATTTTTGGGAGCGTCCCTGGGGCATTTGGTAGCTATTGTAGATATTTCCCCACTTTCAAAGTTAACTGGAATGTCATTATCAGCTTATAAAGACTGGAAAACATTTCTATTTGTTTAAAAGTAAGATGTGCTTGTCTTCAGTTGGAAAATACCTTTAGGATTTTTGATTTGTTCTACATGAAACTCCTTGAAAATTTTTCTCACTAGTATATTGTGTTTCCAATGGGGAGGGTAGGCATTGGAGCAATGTTATGGAAATATGGTCATTGCACCGTTATTAATGTAGCTATTGTAATTTCACTGTAATCAATGTAGCCATTGTATTAATTTGCTCCTTGTCCTTCAATCTTTGTGCTTGAAATACAAAAGATGTACGTTTTAATTGATGTCAAGTCTCTGCTAATAAGTTGAAGATATTGTTGTTTTACTTTGTCAATCTGATTTCGTTTCACACTCAGCTTGCACATGTTAGTTTTTGCATAAAATTGATCATTGTTGGCTTTTGGCGAATTTTGTCATTGCCACCATTCAGTTTTCATCATTTAGGATCATTGTTCAAAACCTTTCTATAACAACTTGTCCACTTTGAAAATAAATGTTAACTCTGTGCATCACTGGCTTTGAAATATGCTTAGGGGTGCGATCAACTCAGAGTTTGCTCATTGTAACTGATCACAATCCAGCTCTTGATCACAAGTGCAGTGAATTCAAGGACACAGGAGCTTGTTTAAATTCTTTTCGATGACTAAGCATTTTTGTATTTCTTTAAGTAGAGTAGCCATTGATTAATGCCTTTTCCCTAGCAATTTCACCAGGTTTTGCTTGTATTTCCGTAGTATCAGGTTGCACTCGATTCTCTTGATGTAGCTACAAATTGACTGAAAGGATCAATAAAAGACAGTGGTCATCGAAATTAGGGGATTTGAAGATGTGAATGTTTCGTAGAAGTTATCATTCAGTTTTTGTTTTTCAGCAGAAGCTGGAATAACGTGCATGTCATATTTGCAATTTTACAAATGCTTGAAATCTGTCGATAAATTTGCTCTGCTAAGCTCCCTTCTTAATAATTCTGCTTTTCAAAAAGGAAACATGACAGCATTGATTTTTTAAGTCATCGTCTCCGAATTAAAAGTCACTCACAAGGAATGAAGTCTACATTATCTATTGATATACATCCCCTTTTTTACTATTGATAAGCTTGTTCGTTTCGAAGCCTACTTTGAATGCATTCATCCATGTACTTTTAGGCATTCAGATGTTTACTGGAGTTATAGAAAGAGAAAAAGAGAGAGAGAGCTTATGGCTAATTGTGGCCTAGCACCCTTGAGAAAAAAGTTAGTTTCACTCATGTGGAGCTAGAAGTCCCCATATGGGTGTAATTTTGTACTTGCAAAATAGTTAAAGTTGAACCATTTTGATCTGCTAAGGATTATTGTTGTACCTGAAGAGAAATTGCCATGGAAGAAGGCAACTAATTACTAGTATTTCTGTATGTTTGCCTAACATTAGCTAATCTTTTAAA
Organism: Cassiopea xamachana; assembly: GCA_900291935.2. Classification (NCBI taxonomy): domain Eukaryota; kingdom Metazoa; phylum Cnidaria; class Scyphozoa; order Rhizostomeae; family Cassiopeidae; genus Cassiopea; species Cassiopea xamachana. Next base: position 25,557,869 of record OLMO02000009.1, on the reverse strand, counting down.
TTTTCAATATAGTGACAAACACACAATGTATCTTTTATGTGTATTTCTTTGCCCTTGCAAAAGGATCTTTCCACTGTTATTCATAGTGAGAAGATAAAGTTAGTAACAGAGCAGAACTTCTACTATGTGAAGAGAATTTTTCTGATCAGCCCTTGTTAACTTGGAAATAGATATCTGCACAGAGCCTATTTAACATACTAACTAGAGAGGCTTTGGTCCTCCAGCATTCCTTACGGCTCTTCGAATTACAATAACTGCGCCCCTACTGAATAGGCAAATTGCTCAATAAAGCAGATACAATCCTTTTTGTTATTATAGTTGTCACATTTTTATACATCCGATAGAAAGACTAACATGTTACCTTTTTCATCTTGATCTCCATCATGTCTATTGTTTGAGAAGAGAGACTATCAAATGAAAAGCAAAGACTGAGTGTGCATCTAATTATTCAACATATGAGTTCATTTAATTACGGTTTCAATTATTCATTTCTGTTTTGTTTTTAGGAGATTACCATCGTAAAGAATGTAGTCTTGAAATATTTTATGAAGGCCAGCCCTCATATCCCCAGCATCATCAAACATTTTCCCTAGTAATTGCTCTCAGTTACTGTCCCTACTAGGTGCAAAGTCATGCTTACTGCTTGACATAGTGCAAATATAGTCCATTCACGCCCCGTGAAAACCGTGATAAGCCTTCTTTATTCATCCACGTTTTTGTGCTTTCTTCTCTCTTTTCTCTAAACAAGAGGTGATGGATCCGCAAGATTCTTTTGGCCAGAAAAGCAAAGAGCGCACCATTACTTCAACTTCAAGTGGCAGCGAGACTTTAATTACATGGGGTTAAACATTCACAACCAAAAGAGATAAGTTGATACAATCAATATGGTTGATTAAGATTGCGTGAATATACAAGTCATTAATTCATTGTGGGTACAAGGCAAGGGACATTCCTCTTTTAGTCGATTCAATTTTTGCCTATCATTTCAGAAAGTCTTTTCATTTCTTCACAACGATTTTCAAGAGAGCTGAAAAGCTAATTTTTTAAATTGTTGATTAAATATTTATTCTTAAGGACACTAATGGAATCGGAATTAATTTTTATGCATATGTTAAATGTGTTATGGGATTGTGCTCATTTCAATGTATACAAACACAATCCACTACTTCCCAGATGGTTGCTCAAACCAATACAAAAATTGTAACTTTTTTCTAACTCTATGCTACCACCAAAAAAACTCCTCTATGCTTTGTATATAGAACATTTTTGCAGCGAGTCACAGTAAATCTTGCTGTGATGGATTGAGAGTAGCTGTGAAACACCTAGCTTCAGATTTCGTCTTCTAATGTCTAAAACGACAGTTAAACGACCAAATTTTGAAGGAAAACCCATTTTTTCAGTTTTGCAAGAGGAACATTAAAGGAATTATGGTATTGTATATGGTGAGAGCTGACATTGGTAATATAAGAAAGAAGTTGGCTGAAAGATTTCTCCTATCATGGCCAGTGAGATAGAAAAAGAAGCTGAGAATGCTCTGGCAAAGTTCATGCATCTGCATTTCCGTAAGATATCCTTTAAGTGAGCACACCTAGATGATGTTTTCTGGATTCCTTTGCCACAGATAGTTTATACATAGAGGCACCCATACCATTCATCACATAATCGCACTATTATACCATTGATTCCAGTGAACTGCAGGCAATAAGTCACTGCATTGAGAGGCACCACTCACATTGAGATCTTCTGTTCTATCACTCAATTGCATATATATGCCTTCATGCCAAAAGCAACAATAATTGAATACCATTAATCAAGTTGTTTCATAACATTTACCTGTATCAAAGCACTTGAGACTGTACTCGCAATAGTCATGGCGTCATATCAACAAGGCTGCAGGAGAACATCAAATTTTTAGGGAGAGAGGTAAACGGTCTGCAAACTTTCTGCCCGTATTTCCTATTGTTCCTTCAGAAAATTTCACCCCAGTAAAACGGGTTTCTGCCCAGCTTTGGAAGGGCTACAGCCCCTCCTGCTCCCCACATCCTACGCTTATGCATATGAATGAAATAAGTACTGGCATATGGCTTGATGTTTATACTCTTAGTATTCAACTGCTCAGACAGAAAAACTTAGTGACCAGTCATTATTTATGATGGAAGATAAAGCAAAAGATATATTTGGACCAATTGAGATATCATTGTAGCCCACCTCCAATCTTCACAGCAAAGAAGTGGCCACCTTAAATCCAAAAGAAATGTTTTAATCCCCCATCCACATTTCCAAAGCATGAAAAACATTCAAAATTTCAGCATAAATACTCTCAGGTGCCAAATAAGCTTCCAATCCATTTATTAATTTTATGATGTTTTCCCAACCCCTATACTTTATTGTGACCCCCTGTTTATTCATTTTAAGGACATGGACTTTTGCAAACCCCTCATTTTATGTCACTTTTTGTTTTTACTATTTACACCCAATTTCCTTAGCAACATAGAGACATTGTTGTATGTTATTTTAGTTTTATGCTTTACTAAGGCAAAAAAACTACAATGCATACAGCAGTACGCTACATTGACAACCTGCTTTTGCTCTTTCCAAATAAGCAATGCAATAAGTTTAATTAATTCTAGCACCAATGCAATAATTAATGATACAGTATGTTATTTATTGGAACTAATTCTATTAAATCAATGTACTTTTGAACGGATTGGGCTCCCACAGTTATTTTCTATTAATATGTGAGATATCACGTCATGTAATAAATCCAAAGATGTGATATCTTCAACAGGACAATTTTCAGCCCTGATGTAAAATGGCCTTCAGATGAACTTCAATGAACTGAAAAGCTCACAATAAAAGCACTAGAGGTATCTCTTTCCAATGAAGCAATTTTTTGACGTAGAGTAAAGTTTAATATAGTACTGCTCAGTCTGACAATTTCCTGGGATGGCCGAAATGGATTTTGGTGCGAATATTAGCATACAATTATGTATGAATGTATGTATGTATGTATGTATGTATGTATGTATGTATGTA
>OLMO02000009.1:25506467-25554733 GCA_900291935.2 Cassiopea xamachana | reverse complement strand
AACTACCTTGCCCTAAGCCAAAGGTCAAACATCAGAATGTCCTTTGTTTGCGTGATTCTCCTCGCATTCCTACCATTCCTTTTAAATGACGTTCTATAACAATGATGTCCTTCTTACGTCAACACTAACTCGAAGGCGGCCGCATGGTATTACTTTTCAAATCCTAATACCATTCTTTTGTTTTCCCTGGCTATTATGACGATTTCCTTATTGTTTTCATTACCATATATGACAAGGCGAGCTACCGATAGTATTAGTTCTTGATAACTAATACCATACGGCTTCAGAGGGGAAATCCACTCTAAGATTGCTATTTTCGAAGGCAAGAATGAACCGCGTTATAAATGAAGGTTATGTTTGGGGAGTTTCTCATATTTTTGGACTGCTATCCACACAACGACACTTAACTCATGAGCAACGACTTCAATTCAAGAAAGATGGAAGACCTTGCCCGAAAGTTACTTTGAAAAATAGATCTTCATACAGCGTTTATGAGACATATCAATGGATTTGTGCTGATGCTGAGAAAAAATACATATTTTTGCTGGCCATGTCTTGTGATGGGAGACATTCAAGCGGTATACCTTTTCTTCCATTTTCCTCGATCAATTTTAAATAACAATTTTAATAACGAGTTTTTAACATAAATTACGAATAGTCTGCCATTTCTTTTTGTGGTTTATTGTTTTAGAATAAAGCCATGGCATAGTTTGAATCAATTTATAGAAACATTTATTCTGACTATCCCATTTTCTTGAACTCAAAACTCCAAAAGTTATGTGATTCCTAGCCGACTGTTGCTGTGCCGCCACCATAGTATTAGAATTGAAAGGCTAATACTATAACGGCTTTCTTTGAGTGTATAAAACCGCTATACTATGATGCTATGGTAGGCTCATTAGCCTCAACCCTCTATGTATGACCCTCATCTCCCTAAAGGAAGGCAAGCATGGGCTCGTAAGCACTATCCGTGCCTTCAGATGCGCCTTTAAAGACAGCGTTATAAATAGGTTTAAATCCTTTAACAGACGTAGATTCGATCGTTTTTCGTAAAAGTAGAATATGTATTTAAATATTAATTTCTAGCCTCTAAGCACAAATTTGAAGTGAAAAAATCTAGAAAAGAGAAACCCAACACCCACCAGATTACGGCAAACTAGGGTTCTAAATAACTCCGAATTAAAACTAATACTACTTTTATTTCCCTCCGCGCCGCCTGTGGTATGTATGTATGTATTTGGGGTCAGTGACAGAAGTGGCGAATCTTTGTAAGAATAATGAACGCTGATAACTAAAATTCGTCATTCAATACAGCAATTTGCTGATATTGAGAGGTGTCCAACAATCTTTGCAGACTATGCCTATCGTTTTGCCTCAAAAAAAGTGTGAAACAAACCTAAGGTCCCGAATTGTGAGAAGTGCCTACGATGCATGGAAATGTAAGTGCCGATTGAGGGCTAACAAACAGTGTTGGGGGAAATGAAGCCCCCACCAAGCCTCCATCTGGCGCCATCTTTGAAGCCTGGATTCCGAATAACTTTCTATTGCTTGAAAGCCACTTGCGACCAAACAGCAGACTTCGAAGACAAGTTTAAAGTTGTACAACTTTTTGTCTATTGAGGTGCCAGCGACCTCGAGAAATTTATTTGGAGACATGCCTGCGGTAGGTCACTGGTGGGTCACCAGCAGTTATAAAAGTTTAACTGACTGCTATACTACTAAAGTGACTTTCATTTTAGTTCTTTTTGAAGCTCTCTACGGAGGAGAGCTCATTGCCGGTAGTTCACCGGTTAGTAAAAAGTATATGGAAGCATGCTTCAGTAGCATTGTCGCCTGGGCTTAAAGGCAAAATAGGTAATTCTTTGAACTTTAGGAAATCTTTTTTTACATTCGAATAAGATTAAATTAAATGGATTTTGGATAGCAATGCATCGACTTCAATGTATTTAACACGTCACCAATTGACGTCACAATTCAAAGTTGCTTTAAAGCAAAGTTTTCTGCAAGTGTAAATTAAAATGCTATCACAACATAGCGCACTTTAATAGTCTCTTACGAATACTTTCTACCTACTTTGGATAAGACGCTAACGGAAAACTACGTAGGCATATCTCACTTCCAATGAAAACCCAATCTTTAATAGTCTGCATCGGGATTTCTAATATTTTTACAAGTATGTTTTAATTTGATCATTACTTCTAGCAATACAATTCAAACTTATTCAGAATTGCTGAACATTTAATCATTAGACAATCACATTACAAAAATATAAATGCTTCAGAGTCCTAATAGCAAAATTAGAGGGAAGCTTACTACACCGTATTTCTTCACCTACAAGCCAAGGGCTTATCTGTGTTCGTAGGGCATTTTCGTGGGCTTATCTGCGAAGAGGTGGGGGTCTTATCCGTATGGGGCTTATACAATGTGTAAGAAAATGTTCAATGAGAAATTGATCCACAGTTCTAATTTTGCTACCGTAAACAGCGATAACAATGTTTCAGAGCTCTAACAGCAAAATAAGAGCGAAGCTTACTATATACACGATTCCTTTATAAGACTAACGTTGATAAGAAAATTGAGGCTCAAATTGTCAAAACCTTAAGAAAATCGTAAGAATATCAGGAAGCTCAATTCCAAAATTAAGTTATTTTATAGACCAAAAATCGGAAATTCGTAGTTGTTACATTCAAAACGTTAAAGATGGAATTCAATTGCAATTATACAATATTATTAACGAAAGTGTAAACCATTTTAGCTAGTTCATTTCAGTAAAAGTTAAAAAAGATTAAAGAATATCTCAGGCTCGATTTCGGAAAATGTTAAGAAAATAGAGGCTTAGGCAAAATAATGATTTTCGTATAAAAAACACGTATAGAAAAATAAGTGTGCTTCTGTAGCATTACCTCTGTATTACTTAAAAGGGAACCTCAAATTTGCGACAGAGACATAGTTGAGAAAAGGGATGATTGCCAGTAAATTCAAGATTTTAGAAATGTAAAGACAATTTTGTTGTAAAGAACTCAAACATTAAAAGTGCCTACCTTTAGCTCACTGTGGGCTGGGGGCATGACCCTTATCTTTTCGGACAAGAATACTTTCTAGTATATGAATAATATTCAATCACAGACTGTAAATTCAACGTTATGGCCACAGAAGGTATGGAGACAATGCACCGCTAACAAATTTTAGCCAGATGGTGCTTAGGACGTCTTTCAACATTATTAAGCAATTAGATGAAGGGAGGGGTAGAAGCACATCTTCATAGAAAGTCTGGACAATGATTGATCAACAACAACATCAGCATCAATATCAATATTAGATACGTTCTCATGGAAATTAGGGAGCGTGGCCAAAAATGTTCCCAGTAGTATAGTCCTGGCCACACCGTTGTGTCAATTGTCTATAGAAGTAACAGCAACGTAGTATATGTAGTTGAATATTGGGAGTGAATGCAGGCGAATGAAAGATATAATTTAATTTGTGTAGAAGAAAAGCAAGGACACAATTAGTGCTACTCATCAATTATTAGTCTGAAATCTGCATTTTGGGAGTTTAATACTAGTATACATAAAGATCACAGCCCTTCCAGTTTCTATTAGTAAAACCCATCATCGCACAACGGGTGGAAACAAGACAGAAGAGAACTTTTGTAGTTTAGGTTTGTACTAACTTTTGCCTTCAGTATTTATTCTCATTCCTTAGCCATCTATTGAAAGCTTCTTAGCTTTTTCACGGTTTCAAGATCAAAACATCAAACTGCGTTATTGTCTTTTCATTCGTTCAGTCATTCATCCATACTTTCATTCATTTTATATCTATAAGGACAGTTGCTCTTCAGCTTTTACCTGATTTTCAAGAGGCCCTCCGCTAGAAACTTAGAAATCAAGAGTTCCTTTACAACTAAAAAGAGTTAATACATAACCTATCTTATTCTGGGAAACTGACGCTCCAAAAAATTAACAAGAAATTTAAAAATTGGAGCTACAATTGATTAAATTCATGTGTCATTAATTTTGTGTGCTTTAATGTTATGAAGCATTACTGTTAAAAAACTATTTCTTAGAATTAACTGCGAATTTAATATTTCTTCAACCGACATTATTTTGCTCTTGATCTCGTGCCATTTAAAGTATTACCAGTTTCTGTTCACCGTTTCCATGATGTTCTATATTTACGCTTTTTCATGCGGTTCTTGATACTATTAGTTGCTGATGTTCGTGGCAACATTCATTCTCTCATGCAATAGGGCTAGAAACCAAAGGGCAAACGTGACATGTTCCCCAAACTGTTCCCAATAATTATGGAAAGTGTTCTAATACAGCTTAGAGAGAGTAATCCTCATTTGCTCATAAGTTTGCATCTAAATGTAATTGCTCCCTACCCCCTTGTAGTTGGATGTAGCCATACATAAATTCAATAGAAAGGTACTGAATATGTAGTTGTCAAGTAATTTTGGTTGTTTAATTTTTGAGCCATTTTAGCTTAAGGATTTTAACTATTGGGTACATTCTTGCTTATAAGAAATTGTGCAAAAAATACCTAAACTCAGAAGACTTTCATGCATTGAGATAAATGAACTAAAACTCCACTTTTCCCCGCTGTGGGATGAATGATTCCAACATCAAGTAGACAAACTTAAAGAGCACGACAGAAAACAACATAATATGTATTTATTGTAAGCATAAATAACGTAAATGTTGTCCATATCTACAAAGTCAAGTGCTATTAATTAAGCGGAACTACTTCCGTTGGCGTCCTGGGGGACAATATTGCTTTTAGGATATGCCAAATTCGATTGTGTCAATTGTGACAAAATGTTAAAGTTAAAACTGAGAGCCAAAAATTGTTGTCTTTGACAGATCTGCACCCATAATTCAACACTCATGCGTTACAATATTCTTTTCGTAGCATAAATGAGGATTAAGAGTTGAGGCATGCCCACAAACAAAATTCTAGAATTTTACTATCTAGCAAAAGTCAAAATATTCCCCTTTAATATTCTGTAGATTGAAAATTCTAGACAGGAAATGTGCTAATGTTTTTACATGCTCAACGGAGAACGTGAATTTATGCTTCCCAACTACTCTAGAGAGAAGGCAATTACAAGATGACGAATGGTCAAAAGGTAAAGTGCCTTTTTTGTAGCATATTTGGAGACATTAATTTAATTCGGGGCTCCACGAATTCCAAGGGTTCTAGGGATCCCCTGGGCAGGTGCCCAGCTTGCCCATTGTTAAATGGGAGGAGAACCCTCCTTTTCCCGATTAGGTACTATGTTTGAAAGAATTCAGAAGAACCTCGCATGTTCTCGATAGTTTTTGAATGCAAGAAACGATGATAATTCCAACTAGTAAGAAACGATGAGAACTCTAGCTAGCAAGAAACGATGGTAATTCCAACTAAGACTTTCGGTCAATATAAGACGAAGTGATTTTAAGTTTATGGTTTGAAAAGTGTGTGTTTCTTATTGGTTACATTGAGAGGTAATGACGTATCTCCCGGGGGTAAAAAGTATTCAGTTAGCTTTATCGGTATTCAATCTTTGTTTTAGTAAGTAATGTCGGGGAAAGGCCGTGGAGCCTTGTCATAATATCAGATTCGAAGCAGTAAGGCCGTTGAAAGGCTTTAATCAGCCAAAAGCGAGCTAAACTCAACAACGTTCCGCTAATGCACAACTACAAGCTAATTTAGTAAGCCATTGTTAAGCTGATACGAACTCCATAGAAAATTGCAAAGAGAGTCTAAAGTATTCAAACTAAGTGTGGTAAACATAAGTTCAGTTTTCACTACAGTCTTCCCCGGTAGAGAAAATCAGTCATCTTGAAAACCATATCTCTCAGGTCTTCTCCGCAATCGAATGGAGCGGCGAAGCTCCTCCACAGGTTTAGCAATATCTTTATTGTCATTCTCAGTGTTTGACGTAGGAGGAATTTCGATGGGTTCTGATTGGCTGTATTGGCTGTCACTACTCTATTCTTTGTCAACTTCTAATTCTGAATGTTCAATATTTGAAGTATTCCTGGGACAGGGCGCATGATCGCTAAGAGAAACTGTTGACTCTCGACCATCGAATGTGTGCATATTTTGAATGTACATGAGTCAGTTCCATTTCTTCCACTAGATCATCTTGCTTGCTAGAACGTACGAACTTTCTCAATAGAACTGAACCAGGTGACAGCCAAGAAGGGAGTGATACTCCTTGACTAGATTCTCTTGGAAAACTGAAGAATCTGTCGTATGGCGTTACATTTGTGGCAGTGGAAAGTAGTGATCTATTAGAATGCAGTGCATCTGGCAAAACACTCTCCCACTGCTCAACAGGTAATTTTGCAGAGGCTAAGGCAAGCCTAATAGCTTTCCATAAATATTCCATTAAATCTTTCAACTTGCGGTTTTCCTGTAGGATGATAAGGGGTGCTATGGCTATTGGCAATACCTCGGTTTCTAAAATAGTTAGTACGTTCTAAAGACATCAAAGAGGAGCCACGATCAGAGTATATGAATTCTTGCATTTCATATAAAGAAAATATCACTTCCAAGCATTCAAGGACTGTATCCGTAGAAATATTTAGGCAAGGAATGGCAAATGGAAAACGAGAGTATTCATCAATTACTGTTAATAAGTACTTGTTCTTTGATGCAGATGGAAGAGGTCCCTTAAAGTCTATGCTGAATCGTTCCATAGGACGCGTTGCTTTGATTAGACTATTGTTCTGTCTCTTATAAAAGTTTGGTTACAATTCAGCACAAATCCGACAATTACAGCATACATTTTGCACGTCCTGAGTGGATAATAGCAGGTTCTTGGTTTTCTCAAAATCCAGAAGACGAGTAACACCTGGATGACATAACTGAGCATGAATATCTTCTAGGCTTGTAGCAGCTTTAGCACAGTAAGTGCAAGTCAAGGAATCTGATACAGTATTGCTCTTTCCTTCCATGTACTGAATGTATAACTGAATTCTGCTAGCTCCATTCGCCAAGACTGTATCTTACTATTCTTTATTTTTGAACGTCTTCTGTTATCAAACGTAAAAGAGACGGATCGCTGATCTGTTATAAGACTAAATGGTTGACGAGACAGTAAATGACTCCATTTCCTAACAGATTCAATGATGGACAAAGCTTCCTTTTCTACAGCAGGATAATGTCGCTGAGCACCCGACAACATTTTAGATAAAAATGCGACAGGCCTCCAATTCTGATTCAGACACACAGAAATTGCAACATCAGGCGCATCACATTCCACAACAAAAGGAATGTCTTCATTAATTGGAGACAAGGCAACTCTTGCAGGTTCATCCTTTAAAGCATTAACTCAAGCAAGAGCTTTTTGATCAAGTGGAAACGATAAAGTGTCAGTTAATGGACGAATCGTAACTGAAAACAGTGGAATCCATCTTGCATAGTATGCAAACATACATATAGCTCTACGTAGAGATGAGGCATTTGACAGAGGTGGATATTCCTGCAGTAGCCGTAATCATTCAGGATCTGATTGTATGCTATTGTGACTAATTCTGTATCCAAGTATATCAATAACAGGAGCTGAATGAGCAGTCTTTGATGCATTGAGGGTTATATTTCAACGTTTAGTCATTTCGAGAAAAGCAGCTACATTTCTTTCATGATCAGCTTGATCGACACCAGCTACAGTAACATTATCTAAATAAGGAAAAGTATTCTTTAGACCCTCTTTAGTGATTACATTGTCTATAATCATCTGACAAGCAGGAACTCCATTAGTAACTCCAAATGGTAGTACAACAAACTGATATAGATCACCTAGTGCCTCAAAAGCTGTAAATTTTGTCTCAGTTTCTCGAAGAGGTATCTGATGATAATCGCTCTTGAGATCAAAGGTAGAGAATAGCTTGTATTTTGAAAGCTTATGGATTATTTCATCAATGTGTGGCAATGGATATGCATCCAAATCTGTAAGCAAATTCATAGTTTGAGAATAGTCCATGCACATTCTCTTCTTATGACGTAGGAACTCATCTCGGGCTATCATAACTTGAGCTCGCCATGGTGAGTCACTTCGCTTGATCAAGCCTGCTGCTAATAAGGAAGAGATTCCTTCACGAATACAAGCTCTATCATCTTTATTAAAAAACTTTGACTTTGTAGCAATAGGTTCACTTTGCCAGGTATACTTTTAAACAAAGTTGGTGGATCCACATCAGCTACATGGGCAACAGAAGTCGAATGAGGATGGATGTGCTTCAGGTCAAATGCAGCGGATGTTTTCGGTAAACGGCTCGTGAGGATTAGATCTTCCTTACTTCCTCCGTAAGGAAAAATAACATTATTATACTGCTTCCGAAAATTATGCCCTAGAATAACATCACTAAAAAGATTTTGTGAACTATTTAATCTGACCTTTTGACATTTCCTCTCATTCACATCAATAGTTACATTGCATTGACCAGATATTGAAGATTCCGATGAAGTCGATGACAGAGTTACATTCTTGTTTGATGGATAGGCTGGAATTCTCAAACTTTTGAAGGCATTTTCACTGATGAAATTGTCAGAACTGCATGAATCAAGTAAGGCCGTCAAACCAACGCTGCCATTAATTGTGATTGGAACTGAAGCATGTCGGAAACCAGAGGGGCAAGCAGCGGTAATGATACATATAAATAAAACTAACAGTTGTAGTCTTCCTTGGAGATTGACATAATTTAGCACAATGTCCTCGTTTAGAGCAATTGTGGCAAACAGCGTCGCAGGCAGGGCAAGATGCACGGCTAGCATGTACAAATCCTCTAGAGAAGTAACAAGACTTTTGCAAGCGTTTTTGCATTTAACAGTAGCCAATGATTCATGATTTGGTTCTGTTTGATGATCAGTAGATGTAGCAGCGACATTATTGGGTATCACTTGATGGCTTTGTTGCAAATATAATGCAGAATTCTTCTGAGCAGTATATAAAGTTCGTGCTATGTCATAGGCTCTATCTAAAGACAATTCAGGATTTTCCAAAAGTCTTTGTGGAATATAATTTGATGAAATACCATTAATAAAAGAATCTCTTATCATCTCAGATCGATAGACATCAGCTGTAACTGCACTAAAATTACAGTGCTTACTCAATTTCTTTAGCTCTTCCAAAAATTCATCGAGCGACTCACCTATCTTTTGTTTTCGAGTAGCGGGTTCATGACGTGCAAAAATCTTGTTTGAAGTTTTCACATACAGTCTTTCAAGAGTTTCAATAACTGCATCATATATTGCACATTATTCAACATACTCAAATACTTCTGCAGAAAGAAAATTGAAACTGGAGCGAAATCTGTTCAGGGCTGCATCTCCACATTAAGCGATGAAAGTATCAAAAGTTCTTTTCCAGTGTTTACATTGTATTCCAGCATTAGGAAACTTGGGATCAGTGTCCAGTCGCATCGGCTTCAGGTATTTGCTCATCTTAAATGCTTATGATTGATTAAATTGTCATAATATGAATTTCAAAGCAGCAAGGCCTTTAACAGGCTTTAATCAACCAAAAACGAGCTAAACTTAACAATGCTCCGCTAATTGCACAACTACAAGCTAATTTAGTAAGTCATTGTTAAGCTCATATGGACTCCATAGAAAATTGCAAAGAGAGTCCAAAGTATTCAAAATAAGTGTGGTAAACACAAGTTTAGTTTTCACTACTGGCCTATAGCACAGCCCCGAAAAAAGAAAACCTGCAAAAATTGGGGAAGTTTAAGTAGAGAGAGAGATAAGATGAAGTTTTTTGATGTTTGATTTAAAAGATGACAAATTGTAGGATTCACGGAAAGTGATAGGTGGCAATGAGTTCTACACTTGAGAAGTTCTAGGAATGAAAGATCATTTGTGAGCTAGAGTTCATGGATATGGTAGTGTAACTTCGAAAAGGTGTGAATAGTTAGAGCTTCTGGTGGGCCGATAAGAGGATGTTTGCATCAAACAACGTTTTACATATATTCACTTCTTAGTAACTTCTTTGTAGACTGTCTGATGCCTTGTATATGTTGTTAGTATATCATAAAAGGTAAAAATTAATCTTTCGAAGCATTAAATAATTTTTTTAATAAAAGGTCAATGCAAATCTTCATTGTATTAGAATCCTCTTAATTAGAAGAGGTAAGTTCCTCTCTATCACAAGAATAGGAGTGGAACCACGTTATAGGAGAACCAATAATACCATAATGCTTTATCTCGGAGACTAGGATATTTTTGTTTTAACTAGAACATTTTTACAAGTAGTACCAAATGCTGTTTGATAGAAACAGTATATTTACTGATGGTCAATCAACATGCTCCCAGAGCTGGACTTTGGGGTGGAGATTAATTGTCTCTTTCAAGTGAAAAAGACTTGAAGACTATTGTAAGCAATAGGAAGTACATTCAGTTGGGGGGCATACCCATCTCCAGCTTCCATGGATCTGCCCCTGTACATGCAGCATCCATATTTTCCTTCATCAACAGTATTTCGAGTAACTTCGAATTATTAAGTAATACTTGATCAACTGAACGGTTTTCTTACAATGCCAAATATATCATTACAAATTAGCTCCTTTAAGTACACCCCTTGAGATTACAAATCAGTGCTTTGTAGAAAAGAACAAAAATTTTCATGGAAAAATTTTGCGAATTTTAATTTTCAAGGGCAGAAAATTTCCTGAAAAAGGCCTAAATCCTAGAAAATTGAGTACGTTTCTGCCATTAAAATAGTTCAACATACCGTAAAAGCTCTTTTCAGGTCCAAGAGGGCTTATTGTTCTGGATTATTGGAGGGAGGATTTCATAGAGATGTGTGTATTAAGGAAGGGTGTATTGCTATCTCAAAGAAACAATTTTATGCAAGTGTTAATCATTTGGGTTAGTAGGTAGTATTATCTACATGTCTAAGATACACAAGTAATTGTATACATGGACCGTATTTCATACATGTGATCTCATCTGGATATATTTTCCATGTCATAAGAGCCCATTCCAGTGGTATTTGTAAGAGGTCTAGGGTGCCATGGCCATTTGCTCGCACTTTTAGTATTTCAAAGGAGGCCTACTACCCACAAAAACATTGAGAAGATATCATGGGAAACATAGCTGGCTCTGTTTCAACGTTTGTTGGCATCTTTCCATCCAATACATAGCGAGTTTTGCAGATTATCTCAAAACGAAAAGTTCTAGTGAATAATCAGTTTTGTATTTCTTCACAGCTTAGTATAGCTATTTCTTGAGCTTAATTCAGTTGAACCTTTGATAAGTCTAATTGGGAAGGGAAACGAGAATTTGAAGACTCATCGAGGTTTTGACATATGAAGGTTTACAATTCTGGAAGCAGGAATTTTCTTTCAAATGCCCCCAGAGCATAATAGGATATTAAGGTGAAATTTAAACCACTAAAATCTATGTGGGCCGTAGTGCCACATTTTCTAGGGGCTGTTCTAGTCGGAGAAATCCCATAGAGCTATGCCCTCTGGGTGGAGGGTTGAAGAAAGGGGGCTTAGGAGCAGAGCCCTAGAAAATTGTTCTGACAATATACATTTTACCTTGAATATCTACTTTTTGATCACATATATTGGTCCTTTCAGCACGAATGAGCTGTGTAAATGAAAGAGCAAATCTGAAGGAGAGCAAGCAAAATGACAGAGAAATAATAGTAAAGGATAATAACATAAGGGAAAACACAAATGCAAGATCTTCATTAACATTCACAAATTTACAATATAGTTTTGCTTATATATAAAGCCAAAAGATACAAGGAAAGCCAGGGAGACGGTTTGTATATGCTAAAGTACAGTAACAGTCTAGAACAGAGGTGGGCAAACTACGGCCTGCGGACAACATGCGACCCTCCAAGTAATTTTTGCGGCCTGGCAACAACTTTTCAGAATTGGCGCGAGTTGTTGTAGGAATTGAAATTCTTGGATTGGCTTTCTCACTCCAAAGATTCCAAAGATAGTGCGTAGATGAAGATCATGGTAAGCACAGTGTTACTTTAACATCCTGAGTGCAATTCAGGTAGCTTGCATTTTAGGTAGACTGTTTTTTCTTGGTGAACGAGCGTGAGATTGTTTTGTTTGTAATGTTAGCTTCTCTTCAATAAGGAAAGCTTGACCTAGTCCTTTCCTTTTGTTCTAAATCTTCAAATTATGATGAAATCAATTGAAGGATCAGCCTCTCCTTCTCAGCATGAATATCAACGATGAATACATGCTATACTGCTAATGGCAGTTTCCTACGTTCTAGGGGGCTTTACCTCGAATAAAAGCCCTCAAACCTCCAATTTTCAGTACAATGGCTATGGGCTCCCACATGAGATTTGATCAATTGCCAAATATCTGCAACATCCAAGGGGCTCTAAACTCTGAAATGGACTTCTACATCTACATTGATCATTCAGTTGTTGAAGTGCCTGCATTTGCAAGACAAATCATGCATAGATCAAGGAGTTTTCATAGGTAGAAACCAGTAGTCACCTTAGGTGCGGTCTTTTACAACTTGGGATCTGTGGATGTGGCCCTTGCTATGAAAAGTTTGCCCACCGCTGTTCTAAAAGTATAATGTTTATTCCTTGTACATCTTCCTAATTCGTTAGTATCTGCAGTAAACACTATAATCAAACTTCAAAAACTTATAAGTTCCTAGAAAAGTGGGGGACAAACAAAGGGACCAAGAAAATTTCTGGGGGACCATCGTCCCTCATGCACCCCCATAGGACGGTCACTGTCTTCTTTCCGTATTGAAATGCAACATTGAGGTTGTCACATGTCCTATCTATTCATTGGAGGTTTTGTAAATGTTTGTGGTAATGACAAAATTTTCTTGGAAATTGAAAAAACATTTAATTTTGAGGATTGAGTGTGACTTTAATCCAAAAATAAATTATGTCAGTTTTTCTCGTGCTTGCGCTTTCTATTCGATTGTATAAATTAATAAGCTAAGCTCAGTTTTTGGACCATTCCAACACAAGAAAATGTCCACCAAACCACTGTTTTGGTCTACTGTGCAGATTTGCCAGATGCTACTAAAAGTCTTATATTGGCCATTTGAAAAAGGGTAGGAAAGGAAAGCTTGCAACAACTATCTTTCAATTCATGAAAGCAGATTACTCAAGAAGCTATGGTCACTTAAAGTGAAAGAGCACGTAGTATTTTTGAACGAAGGAGATGGAATGCGAGTCCCGTGCCATTTGAAAAGTCGTTAAAAAATCTGAACGACCTTTAAACTTTTGAAGGTTATGCAGATGTTGTGACGATTATAATAAAACAAGGGGATATTCAGTTCGTACATTTTAAGACAAATTGATGCAATGTTGATCCAGATTGCTGACATTACTTTTTCGGTCGAGTTTTCTTTCAATTTACCAATTGTGGTCTACTTAAGCGGACTTATTTGTTGAAAGTAGTTGGACATTTCTTTGACATATCGAGTTATTAGACTTACCCGGAGATCCATTCATCCGGAATATTTTCCGTAGATAAGGCATACTAAAACCACGAGAAATGAGAAAATGTTCCAGATCAGTGGAGTTCAGCTTAACAGGTAGCGGACTGATCGAGGTTCAACTGTAGTCGTTTTGCGTTGAAAGATATCGTGTAGTTTTTAGGTCTCTTCAAAGTATCAATGTCTGTCCAACAGCATGTGGGAATTTTGAAATAGAGCGAAATTTGAATATAACCTGTACTTTTTATTCCTGCATGCAGGGGTGTAACGAGTGAGGAATGGTGGGAGAGGGGTTAAACATCCCAAACATTGAAACTTCAATATTCTAAGGCAAAATGAGTCACAACATCGTCAATGTCAGGTAATTATTGGAGAGTTGAAGGCTGCACAATGCTTGTACAACAGCTGAAAGAAAGTATAGCTTAAGGAAGCACTTATTATAAAGGAGACCAGCAGTTTCAGAGCTTGAAGGCGTAATGGATATGTTTTCATGATGTGAAGGAATAGTACACATCAACTCTCTCATTTTGCGAAAAGCGAGTAGAATTGATTTGTGAATATACTTTCATCTGGAAAAGTAAATAATACATAACAGAAAGCAAAGCTGCTAAACAGATCAGCTTAACGTGTTCGGCATGTTGCTCAAAAGCACCACTGTGCAATCTTTGGAGCATTGAAGTTTTAGCTCATAACAAATATTTTTGAATTGAATTGAATGTAATGTAATTTAATTCAAAGTAGCGTTTTCCAGCCATATGAGAACTGCCATTTTGAATATTTTTCCACTTGGCCCAGCTATGATGGAACCTACCTATAGTAAATACTGGATACCAGAGAATTTCCAATACATTGAGAGTCATCGGTAGGCCTGCTTGCCTTTCTGCCCTCACAGTAATCGTTGACAATTGAAAATGCAAGTTGCAGCTGTAAAGCATTACATTGTTAAGGAAAAGAACTTGAAGAATACTCTTGGTTAGAAAAAAATTTTTCAAACAAAATGCCCCACACATGATCTCGGTCCTGGGCCCCGTAGTCCCTAAACTCGCCAATGGTCCATTCAATCATTTACTTCCTTGAGAAAAGGCGTATTATGCTTATTTCCATATTTTATTTGAAAAGAGGAAAGGCTACATTGTGTTTATATTGCAGAGGAGGCTTAGCAGAGCTACACGTTTTTGTTGTATAAACAAGAATTTATAAGAAAAGCTTATAATAAGGCTCAAGTTGTCAGTTTTAAATGCGTTTTGGGCAAAAATCGATATCTCGCCATTATAAAGATGGAATTCAATTTCAGGTCTACAATATTAATAACGAATGTCTAGCCCAATTTAGCAAGCTTATTTGAAAGAAAATTAAGAAAATCTCAGGCTCAATTTCGGGAAAAGTTAAGGAAATTGAGGCTCAGGCAAAATGGTGGATTTCTTACAAAAAGAACGTGTATTACCCTAAGTACTTTGTTGAAGGCCATTTGGTTTCGATCTCCTTTCCACACATTTTCTCCATTACACAATTGCCATAGCAACAACTTTGAGCCTTGTCTTAGATGAACACTGACAGCTATGGAAAGTGAACAATCAACTTCTTGTCGCAGTCTGGCATCCAAGGATTGAATGCCATTAGAAAGCTAATTTAGATAAAACACATTTATAGTTGCATAAATGGTGAAAGTACTTCAGCAACAAAGCCGGGTGGCCACCCTTAACACGAAAGGTCACAAATACCGATGAAGGGCTTGGTAAGTATTAGCTACCTTTCCATTAAAGGCATTGACTAGCATAGGGTTGTCCAACGCGTGGCCCGCGGGCCACATTGTGGCCCTCCATGTTGTCTGGTGTGGCCCGTGTTGAGATTAAAGCCATTAAAAATTACATGGAGGTAAAAATTTCGATTCAATTACAAAATTACATCGCAATTAGTTCGGTTCATATTCTATAAAAATTTCCATTTTAATGATATGTATTATGTAAGTGGCCCTCTGTCAATGACCTAAATATGAAAATAGCCCTCCGAGTAAAAAGTTTGGACGAACCAGCTAAACAGCAAGCCATGCTAAACATTGCGTCGGAGTAGTTATTTAGTATAGCACTCGCGTGGTTGAGAGAACTTCACGGCGCTAATGCACTTTTGTACCTCTCCCCCTTTTCGTGGCCCTACCCAATACATTATATACCATTTACCACAACTTACTCCTGCATAACGATGTTCGAGGGACAACTATCTTACCATTTACGTTGGCAACGCTTGTCTGAACTTGCAGACTATAGACTTTCCACTCTATCATAAAACGTCATGAAAAATTCATTTTTTGACATTTTATCATAAAATGCCATAGAAAGTAGCTAAATGACATAACTTTCTGCATGAAAACTCTCTCATATGTGGTGGCCTGATTATTTTACTGATTAAAGTAAATAAATAAGTTTTTCTATAATGGTGTCCTAACAGCAATATCTCACACAGAAAGTTGAAATGGGACATCATTCTACCATATTTGTCAGTCAGGTTACAAAAGGTTGTCTGGCATTTTAGGGAAATCAAAGAAATGTCGGGGAAATTCCATTTCTTTATAAAAATGTCAGGGAGTTATCAGGGAATTCTGTTCCCTTTCGCAAAGTCAGAGAAATCTAACTCTTTTCATTGACATCCAAGAATGGAGTAACTGATATCTAAATCATCAACTTTCAACCTTTTTGATATTATCTATACTGTAAAATATATATGGTTAAATGGCCAAAGGAGCACCAGATCAATGATGAATGTAATGTTTTCCTAATTGCCAATAGAACATTTTTTAACATTATATAGGGCCTGAACTGACAACACTTTTAGCTCGCTCCACTCACGTGTTCAATACCTCCTACCTTTTAAATGAATAACATCATCGACTTATAGCTTATAGCATTTACAATTTCTTACACATTTAAGGTGAAACTAGCTTTTGCGCACAGCTGAGATACTTTCATCTTTTCTTCAGTTGCATGAATGCTGTTGGAATTATCCAGTCAGTACTGTTCGTGTCATTCTGCAAACTTCATAATTCTACTACCTATGCCCCCCAGTAATCATCTCTTAAGTCCGTCCCTTTTGGTGACAGTGAGATACTCAGTTCCTTTAATTTTTCTTACAGCTAATGACACTTAAAACCAAATATGTCAAGGAAGAATTGATATTTGTCACAGAACACCCTGTAATATTTGAAATAACCAATGAATAATGTGAATTGTGTGACAAAGTTTCATAAAAACCACTAAATAATGTCCAAAAGCGTCCTGAGAATTCAGGAAAAAGTGACCTATATTCTAAACCACCTTCAACTCTCTCATTTTCCCTACCATTGTATAAATCACATTCTGCAAATTGTTAGAGCATTGAAAATGTGCTTTTGGGGGAAAAATCTCTGAATACATACCTTGCTTTCAGTGCACTAAAGACTTAAAGACATTGCTCTCATAACTCAGAATATTATTAATACTCACAATATCACACAGTCTGCATTTAATTCGAATACAAATCTTTTGGCAATCCAATGACTATAACCTTTGTTTCAAAGCTGTACCAGCTGATAATCAATGGTATAGAAAATGCTCTCAAAGGGAATTAATCTTTCGAGCTTGCAGGACTCACTTAAAAGTATTCAACTGGATGGGATCTACTATGTGATGCATTCACTTGTTTAGTTCCCACTTGGAGGCACATTTTGGTGGCATAAGGCAGTAATTTTTCTGACAATATTTTAATACTACTTGCCAGAATAATAGGTGTTGCTATTGGTCTACAAAGAGACTGTAGCCCCATGCTCCCTCAGCTATAGCACTACCAGGTCCAGCTCTCCCCTCTCTGCGATTGCTAGAAAATGACTGAATTAGACTATCTAGAGAGCCATATATATATTGCTATGGCATATATTACCAATTTATGTGAGTTATGATGAAATAATAATCTACATAGTAATGTAGGGTAGCCATTTTAAGATGTTGTGTGAAGGAGCTATATCCACCATACCTCCAATCTGCACCACCACTGATAGTAATAGTTCTTTAGTCACTCTGTTGTGAATTTATACACCACTGGCCTACAAAAAAGCTGTGAGATCAAATGATATCCACTGAATGTAGGGTAGCCATTCCAAGATGTTGTGTGAAGGAGCTATATCCACCATACCTCATATCTGCACCACCACTGATAGTAATAGTTCTTTAGTCACTCTATTGTGAATATATACACCACTGTCCTACAAAGAAGCGGTGAGATCAACTGATAGCCATTCAATGACTGTGTGATGAAGTCGGATGCCTACAATGAATATGTATGCACTATTGAGCACAAATATTGTTCCCATAGGTAGCAATCAAGTAGATATCTTCTGTGAAGACATGAACATGTGAGTGTGCAGCATGGTACAAGAAGTCTGCCTTCTCAAAGGGACTCACACTTGTTAAGCAAAAGTACCTTTCTTTCCAACTAGGTTGTTATCAACTCCCTATAATATAGTTATTTTCACTCCAAATCTTATCATGTGATACCTTGCTGGCTGAATTTATTTTAGCAGGGTTTAACACACCAGTGTACCTAATAAGAGGTTTCCGTATGACCAAGTCTGTAGCGTGATTCCAGATTGGCAAGCCAAGAAACGCCACAGGATAAGATTGAAAGAGCCCTTTATACCTCTGGAGATATGGTTACAGGCCCTTTGGTTAGAATGTGAATATATGTGTATGTATAGGAATAGTCAGTACGTAATATTTGGTATCTATTAAAACTCATGTGTTTTTTCCATTATAGGATGATGATACATATTACTCACAATCCATTGCCATCAGTGCACATCTTCCTTTAACAGTAAGTTACGTTTATGCTGTGTTTTGATTCTACTTATATCCATGATGTAATAAATTATCATGAATTAAAGTACTTCATAAATTATCATTCCTGTCTGTGCAGAATGTTCTATATTGCAGTACAAGTATGTAGTCATGGTGTAATAAGTTATCATATGGCATGTATTGTTATGAATTATTATTGCTATTTGTACAGAATGTTCTAGATTGCAGTAAGAAGAGGCATCTGTAGTATTTTAACTTCATTTATAGTCCTGGCATAATATGTTGTGGCAAACTATAGCGGAGATTAGATTTATTGAATCAAGGTTCAATTATGATTAAGAAACTATAGTTTTTACAACTAATACTCCCACTAAAATAGTTGTCTTGACAATAATTAACTGTGTACGCAATTCTCTTCAACATAATTTGATGCTGTTCTTCAAACATTGTTGCGACATGTAATATCTGAAAATATATTGAGAACAGAAGCTGCTCGATTTCTTTAAGCATTAACGATGGTTTACTTGTAAATTTAGCATATTTTGCTTCCAGCTTAGTCAAGCCATACAATGCCGCAAATGAAAACTGCATTTTGATAAAGACCACTAAACAGCCTAGCCGGTTGAGTGGCCAAGGGGTCCAGCCAGTTTCATTAGCTTAAATGAAGTTAAGCATGGCCGTGTACGGTCAGTGCTGTCAGTAATTTCAGTGATGTTAGTTTTTGGATTTTGATTGACGTTTTGTTCAGTCAGAACAATAGAGTAGTAATTTGATTCATATCACGAGGCGAGTTTATTCGATCGTAAGATGGTGAAGGATAGAAGCTCATGGAAAGATTGACATAGAAATTTAAGGGTATTTATTCACATTTTGATGGTTTGGAATTATTTATGAGCGATTAATTGATAGGGGATGGTTGATTAAGTAGAGTTTTGAAGTCGTTTAGTTGCTTATGTAGGATGGGATTTGATAGGATTGTGATATAGGGATTGTTTAGGCCGTAATTTTTAATTGTTTGTTGAGAAGTTAGTTATCGAGCACATAAGAACTTTTAGGGTTGAGTTGATGTTAGGTTTTAGCGATTCAAAACTAACAGGGATGTTAAACCAGGGGGTCCCATGCCTGGACACGGCATGCTTAGTAGGTTTTAATTAGTTGAAAAAGCTGGGTATAAAGCCTACTCAAAATAAAGTAAGCAAAAATAACAATAGCAACAAAGCTGTGTTAGCTCAATGGTTTGTGGCTTTAATTGCCTTACATTCTTGTTATATTTTTGCCTAACTTTTTACATCATTGTTCTTATGTTAGGCAATGCTGGCACAAGTCATTGCGGAGGATTTCTAGGCGTCTACAGTTACGCCTTTAACAGTGGTATTCCCGACGAGGCTTGTAACAACTACCAAGCAAAGGACCAATCATGCAATAAATTCAATCAATATGTCACTTGCACTACATGTAGAGTATGCCATGCAATAGCTCATTATACGAGGTGGAAAGTCAGTGAATTTGGTAAGTGAATTTGAAGGCATTTTGCTTAAAGTGGTGTTTTGATTTCATTTTCAGTTTTGGGAGAGTGGCCCTCAGCAAGTGCTCTTTTACAAGGGGCCCTCCATTTTTGTTTCACTTTATTAAATAAAGTGAATAAATACTGTAAATATGAAAAGGAAAGTTCTTTAATAAATGTAGAGACTCAAATATAAAATCAAGGAGCTGGAGTCACCCCAGCAATCTAATTGCTAATGCTTCCCCTTTCCTTTTGCTGAAAAAAATCGTTTTTCTGATTATTGAGAATTTCCGTTTCTTAAAGAGCACATGACATGTAATGTGAAAAATTGATATCCTGCGTTATTTGTAGCGCTGAAAATCATTGTGTAAAAAAAATTCGATAGCCCTGTTAAACATCTCCTTATTTCGGGTTGAAATATGGGAAAACGAGAGAAAAACTGTCTCCGGAGTCTGGGCCGAGACAAACGCATGCCTCTGGCGCATGACTTCAGATTGTTTGCATGTTCACGAAACCAACCTGTGACATGACTGCGAGGATATAGAGCACTCTCAGTTTTTTTCAAATTACGTTAACTTACCATTTCTTCGGAAAGTGGTAGTAATGAAGATGAGTCCTATGATGGTATCTGCAGTACGTGCTCCAGTTCTTAAAGCAAAGCAGCTGCCATTGTGGCTGATTTTGAGCCTTACGAAGGCAAGCCACCAGCTTCAGGCCCAGATCGAAATGAAAATCCGACAGGTAATGAAGACCCTAATGAGCTCTCTCTCGTAGCGCTCGAAGAACGATGTGATCTTGTTAGCCACGTCAATAACTCGTGTCGATGTAACCTTTGCAACGACAGCAACTTGGTGGGCGCAGGGAGAGCTTCGTTGTCACAGAAACGTTTGTGAATCATATGGAAACATAAAGGAGACAAAACGAGTAAGCCATCAATATTCTACAACTGTTTCATTCTTACTTCTTAACCTGAGTAATATAAAACCATTATTTGCAATGTAGTAGTATAGACTGACAAAAGCCTGCTCCTTTCCAAAATTTGAGAGGCCTTTAGTCTAGTGAAAGATTTGATTTTTCATAGGTATATGAGAGCAGTTGCTTATAGAATCTTGGCAAGATGGATATTTGGATATGTAGACTGGAAAATAGTAGACCATTATCAGCATGGATTTAACATTACATAAGGACAAAATGTATCTCTTGGGATGCATCTGGTAATGCAACAGCAAAGAAAAGAGCTCAGATGTGTCAACCGTGTACAACAATTCCAATAAATTTACCCTTCAATTATTCAGAACAGCTTCAGATATATGTTTCTTTTTTGTGTCCCTTCCTTGGTTGCAGATATTTCTTCCATTTAGGTGGTTCTCTTCTGGTACAAGGCTAGATACTAATAGCTGTCTGGGCATTCTTGGCTTCAAGTTCATTTTGTTCTTCAACTAAATATGATAAAGCATATGAGAAACTAAAAGAAGATACTTCAATAATGATAGATTTGCAATTTCTTGTCAAACAACATAAGGTAGTACACCAAAAACTCACAACTGTTTTCACAACAAAATTTCATTATAAAGAACATAAAGTGGTAGCTGAAGGCCTTAATTTCTACTCAGTTGAAGGCCATAGAGTAGGCTGAGACCTTAACTTTTTCTCCTTGTATTGCCTCACTGCATCACTCTTGCCAGTTTTTTTTGGAATTTATGGCTGATGGGTACTGGCTGGTTTGCCATAAATTCATTGTAGGCAGCAACTCTGATACAGGTCTGGTAAATAGCGTTTCTTTCATTTCTTATACATATTCTATATGAGATAAATTATTACAGGATAAAACCCAGTATGATTGGCAGAGGCTACTCTTGGAAATTGAAAGTTGTGGAGTTCACTATATGACCTGTACAAAGAGCAAATAGTAAAAGGCAAATTAAAAAATTGTTTCCAATTGGACAAACATAATTACCATAGGCTGGTGGTATTGATCGCTCTTTAACAACCACCTCTCCATCTTTATATTTAGGCCATACCACTTTGTAATATTGTTCTCCAGTTTTTGAAACCTTCTTGTCCTTGCGTAGATTCTCATTGAAATGAGTACTTGCCAAAATATGCCTGTATTAGAAATTGACATCACATAGCCTTATTTACAGCAGGTATATTGCTAACAATAGCTATTTACAAATTTTCAATATGCTCTTTTTACACATAAATATTTAACATGATTTTCACTATTGTTCGTATATTCTAATACAACAACTAATCCCTGTGACAAAATTTAAATATGCTTATACAAAGAAAACTTGAAATATATCTCAAATCGTCTTTAATCTATCTGCAAATTGTTCCCATCCAAGAAAAGCTTATCATTTTGGGGTGCCAGATGTTAAGAGTGGCATGAAAACCTTCTAAACATCTGGTTTGTGCATTTGGAGACATTTTCCTTATGTCATTTACAATTTGTTGGTTTAGCAATATTGAATGCAACTTTTCATGAGTAGCAGTACCTAGCAAATGAGATCAGTTCAAAACAATGCATATATGCAAAATATTCACAATATGAATATTTTTTGAATGCGTGTATATATGATGTACCCAGACAATCTGGTTTGGAGTCTTGGGCAAAATTTTTCCAACCATGAATATGAAAGAAAGGCCATGGTGAATAATGAATGTAATCTGAAGTCCATGTATAATGATTACCTTGCTTCAAGTTTCATAAACCCCCCATCTATTTGGCTCATTCTTATATAAAATTTTTAATTGATAACTGAACCATGGAATATATCAGATGTTGCTAAAAGGTAGATACCAATTTTAATCCATTCCCTGGGCTCCAGTTCATCATGTAAACATTTCTGGAACAATACATTGGGGTGGTTCTCATGCTTTCCTGCAGCATGCCTTATAAATGAGGTCCACTTTGCCTCAATCATATCTTCAAAACCAGTCTTTGTTGTTCTTGCATCCCAGTAGAAATGGTTTTGAACACCAGCCATCCATTCCTAATAAATTGGAAATCTTTTCCCTTACAACTTTCAACATGTTTTTAGTTGTATATATATACATATACATATATATGTATCTGGCCCGTTTACCAATGCCCCTAAAAAAATTTTCAGTGCTCCCATGTGCACAATCAACACAAATCAGCATGAGAACATTTACAGACAAAGTAGTCATATGGTATACTACATTACATCTTCTGATGCTATGTAGTATCAATTAGAGTAGTATCAGAGAATAATAGTAGTTGAAGTACTACAGTGATAGCTGTCACACATTCCTCCGTTTCTTCAGCAACTTCATTCTCGTACTTGGCAAATCTTATCTGTAAGCGTGTCACTTTCTTCTGCAGAGGCTATCTTTCTCGCCTTCTCAATGCAGGATGCACACCTTGGGGGGTTGGCATTATAATTAATGTTCCTTTTTCAGCAAACTGTTCTACAGCAGGAATTTTGCCTGTATCATCATCTGTAGATGAATAGGTAACACAATTCTCGTCAAACTGACAACTGGAAGAACATGGTAGTGTTGACTCATTGGTGCTCTCATTTTCTGCTATTCTTTTTCAGGTGATACTTTCAAAGCACGACGAATCAGTTGAGTATTATGTTGTTTCATATAAATTCTAGCCTCTAGCCTCAAGAAACTAATAGCAATGCATACATTCTGAATGAAAATTGCAAGAATAAAAAGGCCAAATTCGGGCCTGCAAGATACTATTGACAATTTAGGCCTACTTACTAAACGCTTGGAACGACAGTACGTCTTCTTAGGCGAAGGTAGATGTACGAAATCACGAGTTGGAACGGATCCTTTGATCAAATTCCCTCTCCAAGACACTCCAGTTGAATTTGTTTGAGGGCGAAAGTAGAAAGTGTCTTCAAAATGTGCAGAACATAAGGAAGAGTACTTGCTGGGGTTTTTGAATGAAAGCCTATGTCTTTGAACGAACTTGACCCACTTCTGCCGAACTACTTCATCTTTGGGAAACTGGTGCATTTTGATACCAGGAGTATAGCTTGTATTTGTGCAGCTTGTGCTTCCTGGACCTCCTGCTACACAATATCGGCCACCTCTTTTAACTATTTTTTTGGATTTCGTGCCCTCCATGTTGTTTTGGATTGGTTGGGTCCTTGCAAACAATCTGACGTCATGATCGAGAAATTATGTGATTCAGACCGCGTTTTTTGGGCCCACAAATCCTCTCCATCTACTCATTTCAAAAGCGCGTTTGCAAGGTGAATATTTGTGCCATCACAAGGAAACTTCAAGAATTCTAACAGAAACTACCTATATTATGATTTTCGAAAATAAAAACAAAATATTTGTCATGTGCTCTTTAATACAAGGGGTCTTAATAGATGGGGTTGGGAAATTTATTTCAAAACTAATAAA
The DNA here is from genome assembly GCA_900291935.2 of Cassiopea xamachana. Classification (NCBI taxonomy): domain Eukaryota; kingdom Metazoa; phylum Cnidaria; class Scyphozoa; order Rhizostomeae; family Cassiopeidae; genus Cassiopea; species Cassiopea xamachana. The sequence continues at coordinate 25,530,589 of OLMO02000009.1, read as the reverse complement.
CGGGGAGCCTCATTAGCCAGGGGGATTTTCCAAATAGCAGACCTGTCATGTGTTAATTAACAAAATACCTTGTTGTATGGTCCGTCTGGACAAAATAGCAATTAAAGTTAGTAGATTGTCTTACAATGTAAGAATAAGAACACTAAAAAAGAGTATGCAATGGCATATCTGATCGAAAATACAAAGCAAAAAAGCTACGTCCTAACATAATTTAAATGGACCTTTGACACTTCAACTTACCAAAATTAACAAATGAGGGGTCCTAATAACGTCCGTCGGGATGGGAAAATCTTACAAATCAATAAGCAATCCCGGACTTCTATCAATTAAATAACTGAGAGGAGCCCTTCTTGATAAATATACAGGATAGAAAATGCAATACAATCAATGACACCACTTTCTTGCTCAGCATTATTTGTTTATTAGCCTACTATATAAGCAAGTAACATACCTTTCTTTCCGATACTTGAGTTGCTTTGCAACAAATTCAGCCTATTTGCTCCTAATGACCCATGTCTTATTAAATGATGTGCTCGTTTGTTCAAGGCCAGTGCTCCCACACGTAAGGGAATTTCCCTACGGTAGGGGAAAACAGGGTCTCGTAGGGAGTAGGGAGAACCTACGGGGAAATTACGCAATTGTAGGGGAAAATCCATAAAGTTGTAGGGAATTTGCAAAAAACATGTTAATCAAGTTATTTTCATTGAATTCTTTTTGGAATTTGAGCCTTCGCTTGTTGCTGGATATTATATGAAAGGGCGGAACAATGTCAATTACACTAGTCCGGCATTGTTCAAGGAAAATCAACTGAGATAGATGTTTGCCATAGATTTGTGGGTGGCATATTACTGACAGATGTGAAGTGTCACATTACTGCAATTGAAACATTTGTCACGATACACTATTTTTCTTCTCATTCATTGAAAGCTAGCTTCTCTGCTTCATAACATTCCTTTTCTACTGACTGGTAACCTCATTAGGTTTGGTCCAAGTAAAAAGAAAAGCAAACTTGAGTCCTATCTTTTTTTTAATTCTGCTGTTGGCATTGCCCTTCTGGTGACAGAGTACACAGTTACAATGCGTCGAGGGAACATTATGTTACAAAGGAGTTGTGTTTTGAACATTGTCTGCCTCTACGTTTCTTCTAAGTTTTCCAAACAATAAAATTACTTTTCAATTTTAGATTCTTTTGTAGGGATTGTAGGGGAAAAATCGTGAATAGTAGGTGAAAGTAGGGAAAAATTAAGAAACTTGCTATAGGGAAAAGTAGGGGAAATACGCAAGCGCTGTAGGTGACAATCGCCGACGCTCCGTGGGAGCACTGTTCAAGGCCGAACACCACGGTGGAGGGGAGGGAGTTGACTGTGAGAATGGCATGGTTAGGAATCTATTTGCTAACAAAGATAGCTCTCGTGGAGTAATGGCATCATCAAGGTTACCTCCAAGTGGTAGATACAATGTAGTCTATTGCAGCAAAGGTAATTTAATTATAGATGACGCTTTTAGCTTACAGTTCCTGCCACCGATAAGTCAACTTGAAGAAACAATAACTCAGCTAGAGAAATTAAAAGAGGAGCATAAGCGTGAGTACGTAGCTATGCTAATTAACAAGTACTTGGATATAATTGAACTTAGAAACCTATTTGTGGTCCATGAAATTAAAAATATTAAATACCAAGTAGAAGAAGAGAATAAATGGTTTAGGACAGTTAGCAATTGTATCTTACAGCCAAATGGCACCCCAGCTCAAGATTTGGCCTTACTATCAACTTTCAATAGTATGCTCCATGATACAACTGAGGGATTTTTTTGGCCAAATTTGCAGCTAAAAACATGTGAAGTTAAGTGTCTTGCTTCAAATCGTTGGTTGTATGATTTGATAATTCATCGCATAGCAGAGCTAATCAATACATCTAATCCAGACACTTATGCCTTCTATTACAATTTTGTTTCCGATATAAGGCATGTTATTCAGCTTGGCGGGCACAACCTGGATTAGGCGATTTTCTCGCAAAAGAAAAATCCAAAAACAGACCAAGACAGTAGAAATGGTTGCCACATCAGACAGACTAGATCTGAGAAAATTCTGGAGATTACGGAAATTCATTATTGAAGAGATTTTTTGCGTCATGGCACACTAAAAGGTAAAGGGTAAGCATGTTTCTTTTGCTTGTACATACTATGTAGAGTATCCGTTTTTGATTATTAGATAGCCATTTAAACTACGAAATCAGAGATCATATCAGTGGCATGTTATTAGAAGGCCTACAAACTGTCTTTGACCACTGTATGTAGCCCCTAATTTTAGATATTTCGAATACTTTGAAATGTAAACTTTTTGCCCACTTTGAAGCTCATGAAGTGATACGGTTTGGCTACAGGATACGGTTTGTTTGGGGGGCCTAAGATTGAATTTACCTGAATTTATCTCGTTGCTAAGCTGTGCTATTGTCACAGGTCACAATTCCTTCTAATGTTCAAACGCAATGTCTTTTTATTAGTTATATTAGGGTGGACAGGCAAATTTTCAATAATCAGCTATGAGTTCAAAATTAGGCTCAGGTTGAAGAGCTTGATTTTAGTATAATTTAGCAATTTTTTCTGACCAAATATGTTACCGAGAAGCAGAGTTATGGATTTTTGAAGATTTAATTTTTTGGAGTGTTGTTAGAATAGATAGAAGATTTTAAATGGGTGCCCACTAAACGCGGGCAATTCCATCCCCACCTGTGATAATCTGCAAATTAGACTTGGAAAGATAAGAAGTGTCTCAGAAATTACCCTTACCAATGGTCCTAATTAAAAGTAGCACATTAAAAGTGCAAAGTTCAGAATTATGGCTGCTAGAATTATCTAAAGAATAATTTTTAAGTAAGAAAATGTGTAAAATAAAAATCATGAAATGGACCCTTTAATAAACACTCACCCACTGCAAATCCCACATTAAGTAAGCCCCAGAAATCACCCTTACTCCTGAAAATCTGGGCTACATTGTTCAAAAAGCTATCACTTCCTAATAAACAGTAGTTGAATATAAGTAAAATGGCAATGGAACTAACCCTTATATAGCACCACTTTTACTAATAAAATACACTATGAACTCGCATAGATATTACTCCAAACATAACCTCCACCCCAACCTTCCATCTTCAGAATGCAGTAATACCAAGGAATTCAAATACTTGGGAGTTTCACTACCGCGCCTTACAAATATTGAAGGCATTGACTCCATGTTTCTCAATGGGGGGCGAAGGCCCCTCGGTACAACTGAAGTTTGACTGCAGTTCTGCATGCTTTACTGATTAAAATAAACAACAACATGAGCAGAAGTCAAGCCTAAATACACAAATAACCCATAACCAAAATCATTGTTTAGTTTACCTTTATACGAATCAGCAATTCATCAAGAATCCAAACGCCATGAAAGTAACCTCAAGTCAACAAATGATGAGCATAGGGGAATTCCCTTCGCCTATCAATTAAAACCTCCTCCGTATTCCACACTTAAGGCCATACTGAGAACGTAATAATTCAACAGCCATTAAGTAAAATGTATTTCCTTTCTCTAACCTATGCCGAATCTTTTCGCTAAAGCATAACTTTGGGGATAAAAATCAAAGCGTTGGTCAACTGTCAGGAAGGGACTTGGCAAACAACCCCGAGGAAAACAGTGCTAATACAGGAAAGGATTAGCCAAACAACAATATATATTATCTAGCAGCACACTTCCTAATAGTAAACAGTATAAAATCGCATAGATCTTTGCCAAGAATAACACAGGACTTTCGCGAATTCATCAAGAACAGATAGGCGGCGTACTCCAGACGGGAACTCGCTCGCTCGCTCGCCCTTTTTAGAAGAAAATCCCTATGCACACAACCAAAACAGAGGCCAGCGAAGCTAAAAAATCTCAATAACAGTGCTTTAGTCAATTCAAACATAAAAAAAAACCTCACCTGCAAGAAAGCAAGCATCCACCGCTGCAGACAATATCACAAAATGCCGACCACTCCTTCAACCAAGGCTATTGTGTGAGGTTGCATTGACAGGATAAGACAATGGAATCTGTCATCTCCGACAATAGATCCCATCAGCTATGGCACGAAAATCTGTCACCTACATCACAGCCAGAACCGCCAGTCAAAGATCGCGAGGAAAAAGGTCGAATCTCTCGGCGAAAGGGCACAAAATCGCGACGAAAAATAGATATCCTAATAGCCACGTACAGGGGACACCCTCGGCGACAGGTTGCAGCCGGCCAGGTCACCCCCCTCAGACCCTTTTGAACTGAATCCAATCTGTCGGCCCCTGTGATCTCTCAAAAACAAAGCCCCATTGTTCTCCATTGTTCTGCCATTGTTCACAGCGCCCTCCACATAAATTATCATATAGGGATCTTAGTATATATAGACTTTTTAAATGGGTGCCCGCTAAACGCGGGCAATTCCACCCCCACCTGTGATACTCTGCAGATTAGCCTTGGAAAGACAAGAAGTGTCTCCTCTAACCTGTTCATGCTGAGAGAATTGTTGAGTGATGACAGTAAGTTACATCCTGCAAAGCATGATGAATGATGACATCACATATCACTGTAATTGAGCATGCGACCCCCTGCCATGCCTGGTTGGAATGTAGAAGACAATTGTTGACAGAATTGGGGTTAAATGATTGTGTAAAAATGATCGCAAACCTACGCTAGGCTACATGGTTCTGCATCTCCTTCTGTCCTTTATTGAACCATGTAGCCTAGCGTAGGTTTGCGATCATTTTTACACAATCATTTAACCCCAATTCTGTCAACAATTGTCTTCTACATTCCAACCAGGCATGGCAGGGGGTCGCATGCTCAATTACAGTGATCTGTGATGTCATCATTCATCATGCTTTGCAGGATGTAACTTACTGTCATCACTCAACGATTCTCTCAGCATGAACAGGTTAGTGGAGACATTTCTTGTCTTTCCAAGGCTAATCTGCAGATTATCACAGTTGGGGGTGGAATTGCCCGCGTTTAACGGGCACCCATTTAAAATGCTAGTCTCTCATATCATCTTCCTGTAAGTAAAGGTTATATTGTATTCTGTGAAAAACTAAAATTCATACATAATCAATGCAATGGTTAAGACCTACAATCGAAATGGCAGAACTCTCAAAAACAACTTTGAAGCTAAATTCTTCACTTCATAGAAGGGTCAATGTGGAAATAATATCAATCACTATGTTACTTAAGAGTATGAAAGCACGTAGAGATAATACCAAACGTCATCAAGTTATGGAAATTGTCATGATGCATAAACTATTCACAAGACAAAGAGCTATGGCACAAATAATCTTCTATACATTAACCAACCTCTGAGGTATTTAAATGCTCAATATAACAGCAGCCAATATAGGTAGTAGTACAAACAGTCCCAATACATCTTGGAGTATTACGGGGAATGAGGAGTCTCTAAATGCTACCTCCTTTTGAGAATAGAGTATCTACAGTTCATTCCATTGCAGCCTGGTCTGGACACCATAAAATAGTGATTGAAAAGAATTCTGTCATGGCATTCATTGCATCAAAGCAATATACAAAAATACCACTCTCTTGCTAAGCCAAAAGCATGTCTTCACATCCTGTAGAGAAATAAATAACAGACTGAAGAATGTCAGACTGAGTAGTCATCAAACTGAATATCAAACAAAAATTATGCTAAACATGTTGATGAGCTTAGGCACTTGAGTGTAAATAATTGCTACATGGAGTTATTATTGGAAACCTTCTTAGTATTTGGGCACACAGCAACACAATGCATGTTCGCAAATGTCTTCTCACCAATACAGAAAATCTGAGAAAAAGTTGTTCAATTTGAGGGTAGAAAATTGGTTTAATTAACAATACTGCTATACTGAAAGACTTTGATATTGCACCCCCAAATCTCACGGGTCAGAAGCATTTAATGGAAAACCTCACTTGGCCCTTACCCTATAAATGATACATATGACTTTAGATATTCAAAACAAACGTTATGCACTATACAATGGCCAGTGAAATAATATTCAGCACAACACATTGGCTCCTAACCCTATCAAATAATATCTAGTACCAATGATTGTAAACAGGACATGTGTCCCAGAATGTACATTCCGATGTATGGAAAATAGGATACACAGCATACGGAAATATCTAAAATGTGTGTAAAAACATTACCATTATATCAACACCTTAGAGGTTACCTATACAAATTGGAGGCAATAGTTACAACAAATAAGCTAGAAATATTGCATGAATTAACTGATCGTGATGCACATCATATTTAATCAAAGTAACATTCTGTAATATACAGTATCAAAAAGGATGTCTCCCCCTCCCCTCTTCCAAGTAGTCTATGAGTCCAATTAGATAAAAAAGACACTTTTGGTACAATCACTTTTGTGCTTGTATTAAGTTATGAATTCCTTGCATTCATAATGTCTCACCCTAAAGCAAAGTCCTTGTAATGATGCACCTAAAATAGCCCCACCTCCTTAAACATAAAGCTGTCATTTAACCTTAAACGACATAGTGGTCTAGGACATAACAGTCACTACCTAACAAATAATGATCATGAACAACATTCCTAATACTTACATAATTATGGAGGATTCCATAGCACACTAAACTGACAATATGACTGATGACAAAACATAAACACAATTAAATCACTATTCGTGGAATGTCCTGGTCAATTTTATAAGCCAGAATCCAGCAATTATGAAAATCATAACTGGTAAAGTTGGCAGTGTCTGGCACCAGCTGCTATGTCAAGGGTATAGGCATTTGGAGTGATTTCCTTGTAACTCTTCAACTCTTCTAGATACAAGTACCAAAATTCACAATCAAATAGAACAATAACTGAAATTTTCAAAACTTTTGCTAATAATAGATTTTGTTACCATGGCTACAAAATATCCATAACAACTAGTAATATCGCTTGTTTTTGAAGATGATTTTTGTTGTTTAAGCATAATTACCCATACACAATGTCAAATTGTCTACATAGAGTTAATTAAATTTCTAAAAATAGAGTCAGTTACCATGGAAACAATAAATATTAAGAAAATCTTGCCCCTTGGTTGTTGTTGCCATCTCAAAGTAAAAGAGAGTGTTCTTACTTGACAGGAAAAAACACAATGAACAAACTGTTGTAAAGCAAAGTAAATATAATCTTTTATCCAGTTTCACCCAACATCAGGGCTCATCAGTTCAGCTAGGCCCAATCTACGCATCAACTCAAATTGAAATCGCAAAGCTAGGGTAGCTAAACTCGATTTATGGGCTGAGCATTAGTCCAAACATTAAAACAAATACCACCGTATCTTAGTATGATAAATGTATTTAAACAGCGTACTTGCTTTTTCCTGAAAAGTTTACTCGGTCTTCGAAAAAAAGCCAATTTAACCTTTCTGACTGAATTTTCACAGGGTCGTCAGTAACCGATCGGCAAAAAGCAGGTACCATGTGAAAGCTTGAAGCTTCTTCTTGACAACTATGCCATTTTAATCCATATTTAGGCTGAGGCTCAACGCATAATTAAAGTTAAAGAAGCCACATAAGTTGCAAATCATGGTGCCACAAGGCGTCCGCAACCCTGCGCGACCTCAAAACTGACCCATTTTCAAGTGCTCGGAAAGCTCACAAACCTAAGCTAATTGTTCCAAATCTATGTAAAATATATTTTCAAACCCTTGATGGACATTTTTATGCATTATTCATCAATTTTGAAGTTAACTAAGGCCTTGATAAAGGAAAGTTTGTCGAGGTAGTTTCTGTCAGTTTTCCCCGTTGTAATCAAAATTTATAAACAACCGCTGCGCACTTGTGCCCGCCCTAGTTATATGCGGCATGGTCAGGAAAGTTTCTTATAAAACTAGTAGAGCAAAAGGAGTTGTTTTGGAAACATGGCTATCGTATACTTTCAATGTGCTTGAAATTTTCATATATGATAATAGTCATTAGGTCCAGAGAAAAAAGTTCAAAATTAAGGATCTCAGGAGGTCATGAAATGCTGTTTTGACATTGGGTTTAGCAAATATTATTTCAAAAGAGAGCCATTTTACTGATCTTTTAAGCAGACTTTACAGAAAATGTGCTAAACATCTGTTTGTATCCAGAGTCCACTATAGTACCCACCATGGTTAGGTCCAGAGATAAATTTGAAAATTGAAGTTTTCAGTTGACTGGAATGCACTATTTTGATACTGGTTTTTCCATATACAGCTAATAATTCTGTTAGCTATAGGTTCTTTCACTTGTTGTACAAGCATGAAATAGGCTTGACTTTTCAACATTTACCTAGTTTTCAGATTGTAGTGACCCAATCCTACCTGAATTTTCTCAAGTTCCAAAAGTTGGGGCCAAACGCTTGTTTGTTATTAGATACTCTCTTTATTCCATGCTACACTTCTGCCCTTATTTTGTTATCACATCTGTGTCTGTGTATATGTAGTGTGTCTTAGCAGTGCAATAGCAAATACAACATCAATTGTGAGTGCTAATTGCCACATGCATGGTATGTTGCTTACAAAAGGACCTGATACTCCCAAAGTTTTAGGCAACAAGTTATACTGCTTACTTCTGAATTTTGGAAGGCTGACTAAACTTTACCCAGATTCTCCATCAAATATTGATTTCCACAATTCTCATCATTATCAAAATGTCTGAACAATATCCAGAAAATTTCCTTTTCTATCTGAGAGAAAGGAGACAGAAAGCACCATATCTAGAGGATGTTTCCATAACTATTTAAAGAACTATCAGTTGTTATTGTTCGAATTTTTGTTGAGGGGCTTTACTACATTTCTACTCACATTGTTTCAACTCAATTTATTGCAATTATCAAAAGTATTATCAAAATATTACTGAAAGTCATACGACATTTCTCAGTTTGATTGTTTTCACACTGTACTTACATTTTTCAGCCCATACTTCATTTTATGATTTTAAACTTCACCCTGCTGTTTATTCAGAGTTTTGGTTTATCCAGATGTTCTCTGCTGTCCCAATGAATCGAGAATATCCAGACTATACTCTCAGGTGCCAAAAACTGTCCTCCTCCCCACTTCCTAATTTTCAAATTTTATTTGTAGGCCCTCCAATTTATTTTGTTAGGAATTTGAAATTTTACAAATCCCAGATGCCATTCCATTTCTTTGTTAGTACTATTCACACCCATATTCAAAGTAAAATATAGGCCTACTTCATTTTATGTCTCAATGCTTCACTCTTCTGTTTATTCAGAATTTTGCTTTATCTAGATTTTCTCCATAGTCATACTCACTCCAGAACATCCAGAATATACTGTACTTGCTCATTCCCTTGTTATGTCTAATACAGGAGTATTTCAAGTCAATGTAATGGCAAACTATTAATTCCCACTATGAGAGACACTTTAGCAATTTATTCTACTTGAAATATAGAGATTTTGAGATGAACATAGGATCCAGGAGAGCATAGTTGGCATGTGCCCCAGTTTATAAAAATTTGTGTCCAATATAGTCATTTGTAGGTTGTAGATTTGCCTTTTCTTGCATGCCAGATTGTTAAGTAAGTCATATATCCCCCAATTGATTCATGTGCCTCCCATTTTGTGAATGCATGTTATGCCTATGAGTTGTCTGTATTGTTGAATACAACTACCAAGAAGATTGTTTGTGATCCTACCTTCCAAACTTTGCTTTACTCCTACGGCATTATAAAATTAGCTGCAATACAGTGGGGATTCTTTTTGCACCATTAAGAATTAAGTGAATTCAGTTAATTAGAGCAGTTACTTTTTGGTAGTTCCAATAAATAGTTGGACTAATTGACCTCTAGTATATAAGAATTTTGCTGTCCATTTTTGTCAGCATTGGCAAGCAATAAGCTCTTTTTTCTGATATTGTTTGGATTAATCTCAGCTTATGACATTTTCCTTTAAGCTGCAATCTTCTAGTTGTGTGCATTTGAGATTGTGTTCCATTAAAATTCTGACCTTTTAATCTTCCATATTGGTGTCATAACGCTTTTGCTTTTTCCTTGCAAAGCGACTATTGTAGTCTTTTAAAGAGCTACTAACTTTGCTCCCAAGATTTACATGATTATTTCTTCTCTGAATTTCATTCTGCTATCTCCATTATCTTTTTCAGCAGAGTACAAGACATAATACACCAATATTTAAGACTTTCAACATGCAAAAGTTTGAATTTGGTGCTTGAAAATGCAACATATGCAGTAAATGATGAAGTTGAACTGTAGGTGAGCAATTTATATGCAGACAATGCCTCCACAATCCATGTTATTATGGTGAATTTATCCAGAATGATGTTGCACTGGTTAGGTTAATTGGAATATGAGTCAGGGAGGCAGTCAAGTTGTCAATTGAGAATGGCATTACCATTGTGAAGGAGCTGTCATCCATTAAAATACAATGGTGTTATGCTGAGAAAAGAGAATGGCTGTCACTTTCTCTGTTACCAGGTAAGCATTATTATGGAAATTAAATATACTCTCTGACACTTTGAGTAGGAATAATTATTAACTCCTGTCTAGTTATGAAGTATATGGTTCTAACAATATAGCATACAATCTCTTAAGTGTTGGGTTCTTCTATTTTATTTCTAAGTATAGTGATATTAGTTTTCATTAGAAATATTTGGGATGACTACAAGTGCTGAGCAGTCCTGCAGACTTTTTGAATGTAATTTACCTTCAAGACATGACTTGTGGAAAATATAAAATCTCCTGGAAAACTCCTGAACTCGATATTCTTAGTTCAAATTCAATTTAGGGTTGGTAGTTCTCCTACTGATCCGATTGGAGCATAATTCTTTCCTATTCTCCAAGATGATGTTTTTAGGGATGTAACTGTAATATAGTCTTGGTTAGGGTGTTGAATTTGTGCCCTGCAAAAATGAGATCTTTAGTATGATTGCAGAATTGACAGAAAGTCATTGCAGCAATAATACTTATTGGAGAAGCTGTTCTCTTTGCCAATGTTGTAAGTGTGTATTTGATTAATGGAAAAGTATATTGGCTCCATTTATAGCTAATAACGAAATTTCATTAAGTGACTTTTGAAGAAGCTCCAAGGTAATAATGCAAAATACTTTCTTGGAAAGGGAGGTTTGCAAGTTTTACTCATCCAAAATGCAAAGCATGCATAACACTATACCTACAACTACTATGTGTTGGTGAAAAGAAGAGGCATAGCTATTAGAAATTCTAACCACAAACAGTTTGCAATGACAGGAATGAGAACTGGAAAGACATTGAACTACTTGGTAACGGGGTGGTTTCTATTCCTGTCTTTGTTGGTTCCACATTCAATCATTGTTTGTGCAAAATAACATTTGCTTGCAATAAGTTCTTATTTCTGAAAGTGCATGGATTAGTCTCAACTTATGAAATTTTAATTTCTAATGTTATAATACATTTTGTGTGAATTTGATAATGTGTTTTGTTAAATGTTTGGCCTGTTACTCAACCACATTGATTTTATAATGGTTTCGTTTGTTCCCTACAAATAGACTATTGCAGTATTTTAGGAGCTATTACCTTTGCTCCCAACATTGTCATGAAGGATCAATTCTCTTTTGAATTTCATTCTGCTTCTCAATTGCCTTTTTTCGCTGCAGGGTACAAGTTGTGATATGCCAACGTGTAGAATGTGCAGAAATGTGAAAGTTTTGTGTGAATTTCCAGCATTTGCAGTTAATTATGAAGATCAACTAGACATAAAACATTTATCTGCAGACAATGCCCCTGCAAGTCTATGTCATTATGGAGAGTGCCCATTTGTCAATGGAGCATGACATTACCATTTTGAAGGAGCTGCCTCCCATTGTTACAAATGGCATTATATTGAGAAAAGAAAATTGCTGCCACTTCCTCTCTTAGCAAGTAAGCATTATTACCATAGATCTGTTAATAGGCCACCCTTATATAAACTCCCACCTTTAAAATCATTTCTGCAAATAAGTCACTCCCGCAAGGAAGCTCTAAAATGGAGCCCACAGCAGGCTGGGCATGGAAATTGTGAAAATTGAACACCCTTCCATCAGATTGCAGGAGGACTTCGTTTTTCTGACACTAGAGAACATTTTGGGTTCATTCAAAATATTTAAATCAAAATCTTATCTCCAGCAAAAGTTATCAGCTTTTAGACATAAATGTTGTTTGTTTTTTGCCAGAAACACTCAGTCCTTGTTTCATAGAATATGACATTATACCAAGATATAAAAATTAGGCTTTAAAATCGTAAGTAATTATGCCCCATTCCTAATGCTGTTGTTTCCAATCCGTGATGACATAGCTTTACAGCAATTTGTAACATCTAAGATTTCAATCTTCAAAGTTTTTAATTTTTGCAGGAGAATTGCTTTTGAATTATGAGCAAATCACCCTAAAGTGCATATTGTTCTCAGTCCAAAGCTAACATATAATGGTGAAGATTTTGAAATTCCATTAGCAATATTTGCTTCAGTGTACATTTTCCTTAAGCATAAGCCTGAAGGGCTTGGAAAATGCAAAACTTACGAGAATCTAATATATATATATATATATATATATATATATATATATATATATATATATATATATATATATATATATATATATTAGATCCTCAAAACTGTTTGAAAGTAATAGTTGGGATGTTTTCTTTTTCAACATTGTTGGACTAACTTTGAGAAATTTTATGCTGGTAGAAACACTCCCAGTTATCAATCTAATTCATTCCATATTTTATCTATATTTCTTGAGTGCATTTACTGTGTACCACAGTGCATGGCCAAATGCTGCACAAGTGATGCATTCATGGCTTGTAGACTTTGCTAGAAATACAGGCTTTTTTAGCTTAAATTACATTGCCTATTATTATGTATTTGCTTAGCAGTATTTGAATTACTGGTCTACTTTTAGGAAATGTTGGCACATATAATGACAAAGGATTTCATGGTATGTACAGACACACCTAGAAAAACAGTATTCCTGATGAGACCTGCAACAACTGCCGAGCATTCGAACAGTCATTCAGTGCATTCAATCAATGTGGCATACACAATACAGTTGGAAAGTGTCACGCAGGAAATTACACGAAGTGGACAGTCAGTAAATATGATATATGAATTTGAAAATTCTTGGAAAATTGGTGCCATGATGATTAGAGACTTCTTCATTTATGCCAATGAATGAAAATTTAGCATTGTGCTATTTACTAGCAATAATCTGAAATAGGTTTTGACAGATTCGCCATTGTGATTAAGGGACTAGGATGAGTTTAACAAGGTACTGGAAGTGCTATTATAACTATGAGATGGTGGAAACCTACAGAGGCTTTACTTCGAACATCTGTGGGTCTACCTGCTGTCAGTTATCCTTGAGCAAAATTATGGAATGAGCTCAGCAGACAAACTAATTTAGTACCATCATGGACAACTTTCAAGGAGTCCATCCAATATCTGTATTTAAAGTTTTATTTTATATTCCATACTTATTTTAGATTTTGATATGATTATCCTTTTACATTATGTTGACCCTATCTATCAGCTGTTAATTATTTGTATTGTCCATTAAAACAGGGAAATTTGTAGCTCAAAATTTTGTAACCTGTATAAATATTTGAAAGGAAATAAGAAAAACCATAACCTGCTGGTGTTAGCTAGTGTGCTCTGACAAGGAAGCTATAGCTAAGTTGAAATACTAAGTTGAAATACTGGCAACATTAATTAGATTTTTTACGGTTATGTAGGTCACTGTATGTCAACCTTTCAATCCCCCCATAGGCTCTATTCACCAATGTCAGATGCTCTCCCTTTGCAAATTATGCAAAAAGTGCCATGATCTCTAGTTGGTATCTCCAGCAATTCATGATAAATTGTCTATAAATTTTATACATTGTTCCTTTTAGACTTCATGATGTGTAAACAGTCAGGAAAAGATGACACCAGAACTCCACAAAAGTGGGCCAGTTTCATCTGGTTTAATGGTAATGCAAGCCCTAGAGAATTCAGAGATGGAATATTTATCCAATACAACCAGCACTCTATAATCGACCATGATGTTTCTGTTTTCAGCTGGGGCATTGAAAGCGGGACCAAATGTTGTGTCTTGAGGGATTCATGGAGGCAACCATGGGGAGAAAAGGACTGGCTCAAGCTGCTGAAAAGCGCGTAGAAGGGTGGCAAAGGAGACTACTACAACATCGGAATTGAGAAAGACTATTGGCGGGGTGTGCCTATCCTGCCATGATTTGATTTCAACCAGCACCAAGCAAGGCTTGAACTCTAATAGGGTAATGCAACTTTGTAATTGATATACTAATTAGATTTGTTGTCGAAAGCCGCTATCCAGCTTTTAACTTATCAATACTATATTGGAAAGTGAACGAATTGGCGAAATTATTATTTTTGACTGCTAACAAGAATTCAAACTGGTTGATGTTTTTGGTTAGTGTATTGGAATAATGATTCCATTTTATGAAAACTAGAATTTATTTTAATTTAATAAGTACATTCCTTGAATTTTCTTTTCATGTTTTATTTGTCGTGCAGGCAAATATTGTTCAATTTGGTATTTAATACTTTTCAATAACTGTAAATTCGTAGGCATGGTCAACGGAAAATGAATGTGAATTATACAGCAATTGTATTTACCCTTTAATTCTTTAAAGTGATTGTAAAAAGGTGTGGTATTGGATTTGTGAACGGTGTTTTGTATTCACATGGGGGTTACCATCAAAACCACCTGTAGATAAGGGAATGCACTCTTTTTATTCTACCACTAAGTGCTAATATTAACTGAGCTGTAGTCTAGGGACAACTCATTGATACACAAACTACACCAAAATTGCATAGCATTATGAGAATTTTTCAGCCATGAAAAGTGTTCATTTGAAACGCTTATGCATTTTCCTTATAACGAAAGTTCCCTATGTATCTCCGATTTGCAACTAGGCCTCAAGAAGAAACTTATTATTACTATTATTATATGTTGCCGATTATATGTTGATCTTCCATCTTTTCCATCACCTTCGCTAATCACCGGTGACTCTCTTCGGCCTGATTTGACTTTGATTTCTCCCGACAATACTCTATATTTTAGAACTAACGTTGGGATTCGAAACAAATATTGAATTAAATAGTAAGCGCAAAGTTATGAAATACGATCCCCTTATACAAGAAATACGTTCACAGCATCGCGCAATAAATTTCATAAATCTATCTATGAGTGCCCTTGGAACTTACGACGCATCATCCAACACGATAGTGACAACGATGAAAGACCTAGGTATTGATAATAGTGTCCAAAAGCCCATAATCAATCAAATTATCAACATTCCTGTGAGGTCAGCATCCTACATATTTTGCCGTAGAAACAAGACGTGGACCGACCCAGCCGTGTTATACTTTTAAGAGCAACATTGCATATTCATACATACATATATATTCTTTTCCTATTGCTACTTTTTTTATTTCTTTTGTAGATCAAATGATCTTCTCTTTATATACTGTATTTTATTTCTAAGTAGTTTTAGCAGACAAGCCAATTATACATTGCCTTAACTCTAGTGCAGGGTTTCTCAAACTTTTCAGGCTGACGCCCCCTTGGCTTCCTGACAAACTCCTAGCGCCCCCTACCCCATATACACAAGTGAGCTTTTTCATGAAAAAAAACAACATTATACAACAAATATGCATTTTAAAAATAATGATATAAAAGCTGGACTTCGTCGGCTTCTAAGCATTTTTTTGACCTTCAGCATCACCCTTTAATAAACGCATGCAATTAATTCAAACATGAAAGCACTTTTTCAATCTTCTCAACAATGATAATTAATTTAATGAAGCATTTTTACTAATTACTAAATTGAAGAAAAGAAATTTAACAACATATGTTTTCAAAAATGATAACTAATTCAGTAATCAACTTTAATTTGGTTTCAGGATTACTTCTGATGCAAAAATAGGACAAAATATGTTGTTCAAAAATAATAATGAAATTAAATGCCTGCGATCTAATGTAGATAATAACTAGAGGAATGAATTAAAGTCGTCTCACGGACCAGAAGGTGCTGACGCCCACTTTGAGAAACGATGCTCTAGTGAGATGTATGATTGTATTATTTAGTGATTGAAGAATGACATAAAGTTTAAACAAAATTATATGTAGCTAGCTTTCTATTTACTGCGTTATATTTCCGTAAACTAGAAAAATATAAAGTAAAATTTCACTCACTTCGATAGTGTAATATTTTGATTGTATGAAAGCAGTAAATTCGATCACATGGAGAGTACACGTTGCATTAGCTATATCGTCCCATTCAGTACTATCTTTTGTAATTCTTGCAGACCAGAGTTCCAAGCATAATATGTCATATGCTTCCTTTGGGCTCTGCCACCTATTGAGGAGTGAGTGGAAAGGATATTGGGGGTCTGAAGGCAAAGCCCCTGGAAAACTTTTAAGAGGTAATGTTTTAAATCTTAGAAAAGCTCGTTTCTTATTATAGAGAGGCACCTTTCTTGATAGACAATAGCTCATTAAATTAGTAATTTCAGACGCTTCGATCCATGAAATAGAATAGAGAAGAGCAAATCTAAAAACTTGAGGAAGATATATACCACCACAAGGCATACCATGGGTTAAGTTGGCTAAACCCCCTGGAAAACGTGTAAGGATAGCGCTCTTTAGATCTCAAGAAAACACCTTTTACCTTTAGAGATATGATTTATTCCTACGAAATAGATTGCGCATTTATTGCAAATTCGACATAGCGATGTAGGCATGACCTTGCCTTTACTTAAAATCACACCGACGCTTTTTTGTCATAAGTGCTAATATTTGGCTACATGCATGGTTTGCATTCCCTTTTCATGAAAGTTTCTTCATTAAATTTTAGAGCTAAAATTTGACAATAAATGAAGAAATTTTTATTGAGTCGGCCTTTTGTATTTAACGCTTGGTTTGAATCAAGGACATAGGAAGCCTCTAACATGTGAGTGGGCCATGTCATAAAATGGGCACATGACTACGCCCATAAAATGGCATTGCCCATACATCATACAATGTATAATCTGTGCATTATTAGAACCTGTGGAGTGGTGGCAGACAATTTCAATTTGTTTTGGGCGAGGGGGTTAATCTTTCATGAAATTAAAGGGGCGCATCATGTATAGTATGAGCTTGACCATCTAATCTACAAGCTTAGTAGCAGTTGTGCAGGAGAAGGAGTCTGCGGAGGCGCAGCGTATCCCCATCTATAGTCTGTAGCCCCATCTATAGTCTGTAAAGTTCCTTTAATTATAAGGCTAGTGTGGTCTGCTTGTTTACCCCCAGTAAATATTTTGGATGTCACACCTTCTAGAAAGGCAGAAAATGCCCTTCTGCAAAATGAGATATAAATCTCTTTCTTTATTGAACCTTTGACGAAGAAGGAAAAAATACTCCTAACATGTTCTCATCGCATTTTGATGACGTAGAGCAAAACAGAAAATGCTACGCTGATCTTATATGTATACCAAAGTAATGCCTAGTGGCGCTGTTCTTTGTTACCCAATGACTGTACGTCAAAGCTTGAGAAAAGCAAACTGAAGCCAGTATAATGGTTTATACATTAGTGCTTCTTGTGAGCCATCACTGATGCAATTTTGTCACATTTTGCACGTCTGAACTTATTTGGGAGTGGCTGCCCCCCTCGGCCCCCCGCGTGTTAGCCACTACTGTGAAGTACAATTTCATGTTATATTTTTTTCTGAAACATTGATCAATAATAGCAAGGTCAATTCAATGTATAGGGCACTGTTGTGAAACATGCTTACAGTCTTCTACATAGAATGCTACGATTTCACACATTGCTCGGGATATCATCTTGAGAACTTGGGTACACAAATTACATTAAAAGAGAAGCTTTTTGTCGGTAATGGATACTTTTGGGCTTGACATAAGGCACTTTTAAATGGTTTGTTAAAAATTAGGGGGCATGGCTCCTTTGGCCCCCCAATTCCTATGTCCCTGGTTTCCATATAATTTTCTTGCGTTGGCGACCCACTGACGACATTGAATTCTTTAATGTAAACAATGCATTTCAATTGATTCTGACGCACTTGAAACCCATGACAGACATGGAAGAAAGTTAAAACTTGTTCCATTGTTTCCATTGCGGTGCCAGCAATCTCCAGAAATATATATTGAAACATGAGTACGATGGGTCGCCAGTGAGTCGCCGGTGGATCGCCGGCATTTTCAGAAGTTGGTCTGACGTCAATTTCTAAGAAATTCAGTTTATGCACAGCATAATTTAAGACATAAGAACACTCTTGATATTCCAAAAACTAAGATAACATTATATGGACTAGGAATAGTACAATATATGGGTCCAAAATGGTGGAAAATGCTACCTCCCAATCTTAGAGAGTTCCCATCATTAGCAGCATTCAAAAGAGAATTGAAACCCTGCACAATTAAGTGTGATTGTAGATTGTGCAAAACTTTTATATTTAAGGTCGCTTTTTGTAACTTCATATCGTTAAGTGTTTAGTTATCTTATCTAATTACCTTATAAAAATGGTTGGCCATAATTAGCTTTATATTTCTTTATTACTACCAATGTAAACCAACTTAAAATAAATTATTTATTTTATGTTGCTATATGTCTATATACTATTGTATTGTCCTGCGGAGGAGCGCTAATCACCAGTGGCTCTCCAGTCAGTTGTGATTCCTAAAAATTTTAAGAAGGGGAGCTCTATGTGCAACCGTATCCATATTTTGGGTGTGAACTGGTTGCAACTACGCCCA
Source organism: Cassiopea xamachana (assembly GCA_900291935.2). Lineage (NCBI taxonomy): Eukaryota > Metazoa > Cnidaria > Scyphozoa > Rhizostomeae > Cassiopeidae > Cassiopea > Cassiopea xamachana. The sequence goes on along the minus strand of OLMO02000009.1, from coordinate 25,511,793 downwards.
TAATTTCAAAGATGCAGATATGATGCTTTAGTTTAGTACTAATAAAGTATAACAAACGATCGGAAATGTCTCAATTGTAATACAGCAGTGAATAATTAATCATTGCAATACAAAAAACTTTAGAAGGAAGGTCAATACACTTTGAACTGCAAGGCAAATACAATGTGTTTTAGGGGGGCTGAGACCCCAACATCAATAGTAATTTTAACAAGGGGGGCTCTTCCTCCCTGAGCCCCCAAGGAATCACCCCTGTTGCCAGTGAGTGAAAGCATATGGAGACATGTTTCAGTAGCAATGTCTCCAGTGTGACTCCAGTGGGTTGCCTACATTGGAAAGTTATATGTAAACCAGGCTTAAGACAGAACGTCTTTAGGACCGAAGAAAGATATTGAGGATGATTCAAGCTAAAGTTTTGATATCATGCTTTCCAATTTCTCCCTTTTTGCGCCCCTGTTGAGTACAGAGATTGGCACTTTCTACACAAACCGCTGTGTAAAAGATTATCCAATAATGAAGGAGAGCAGACAAATTAACAGGCAAATAAGAGTACAGGAAGATAAGAAATCAGAAAATACAAACGCAAAATCTCCATTAACATTTAGACATTTTCTATCAGTTGTTGCTTACATGCAAATCCACAAGACACAAAGAAAGCTAGAGAGACATTTCTTACAAGTTAAAGTACAGTAGTAGTCTAGAACAGTGGTTTCCAGACTTTTTAGACTATTTTCCATATCAGTCCCCCATTATATACTTTTTCTACTCGTGGTCTTATGGAGTAGGGGTGGCTTCAAAATGATCATGGCTCATAGATGGTCTTTTATGCTACATCTTTAATTTGTTAGGACATAAAGCAAAATTCAACCATTTGTTCCAGAAATATCATCCTACTTTTTAGAAGCCAGATTTCACGATCTGGTTTTGTGAATGACAAAGGCTTTGGCTTGAAGAAGAAGTGGGAGGTCTGGTAGATGAGCCCCCAGAAGAATTTTCGAAATCATTTTTACTTTGGTTTAGCATGCATCTACCAATATTAAGCTTGCAATGGGCGAAAAGGAATTGTGAAGTACATGGTAGCTTTTGCAAGATATTGTGCGTGGAAGAACGTACCTTGGTAAGATATCATTCAAAATGACTGAGACTGACAGCAAATTTATTTTATTTCTTGCTCTGTTGTTTCTGCATATCAGTATGCAGTATGTTATCAGCATTTGAGGTCATGTCTCATTCGATGCAAGTTGTAAATTCCCATTCAGTCAGTGGTACTAAATATACTTTCATAGAGAGAAACACCAAAAGACATTGAAAGCATACTGTTCCCTTGTTGTCAAGGTCCATAGATTAGCGCTAAAAAGGACCTAAATGTCTATGTACATTTCTCTAAAGATTGCAAGCCTCAGAAGCCTCTCCTGGACCCCAGACAGGGAACAAGTGGTCTGGAAGTATCATATTCATTCCTTGCATATCTTCCTAATTCGCGAGTATTTGCAATAAACAATATATTCTAAATTCAAAGTTTATACTTTTTTGGAGAAGAGGAGGGCAAAGAAAGGACAAAGAAAATATCTCGGGGTCCAATGCCCCCTCGTTCCCCCTTAGGACCAACACTGCATTTACACTTTACGAAGTGACTTATTCCTTTACGAAACAACGGAGTGATGCACTTCGCTGGTTGTTGTTGATTGGAAATGGTTAGCTTTCATGTAGATTCCAACCTTTAGGTAAGAGTAGATGCTAAGTAGAAATAAGCCTGCACGTTTTCTCACACCAAAATCTGTCGACATTTAAAGTTGAATCTAGCACTCGTTTCCATAATTTTAATGAAAGATATACATATACAAAGTGAATAGACGGGATCCCAAAGGCTTAGGTCCCTGACCTTTCCTTCAGAAGGATAGTATGCCCTTCTCCACTTAAAGATCAGAGAAAACAGCAATTTTAGGGTTATCTTGAAGAAATGCGTTCTGTAGTTTAATTCACAGGCTAAGCCACCGATTGCTCAATTACTGGCAAATTAAAATGACAAATTGAGCTTAACTTTAATGGAAGGGGGCTCTAAGCAGGCACCCCGATGCGACTTTGATAGTGGGGGGGGGGCTAAAATTTCCAAATGGGGGAGCATGTCCGATGGTACTCTTAGGGGGTATTTTGTTTTGAAATAGGGCGATTATCAGTCTGAACCAAGTGATAAGTAGGATAAAAATAGAATAAATGTCTGCGAACACAATAATCTTGTTACATACACGCTATCTAATGTTATTTTTCTAAGGCAATTATAAAACTGTAATAGTTATCAAACAATGGCACTGTAGTAATTATTATAAAACCTTAATAGAACCAAAAGGGCTGGAATACATAGTTAACAGAGTAATAAAAAAGTTTACATGCTTTAGCTACACAGCTACTCTTCTTATCAATCATTTGCTAACAATCACAAATCCAATTTCAAAGTAAAGACGTGATCCTTACATTTAGGCCTGCATTTTCTTGATTGAAAATCATCAAAATTTGTTTAAGTGCTTTAGGAATTCTAGTACTTCATAGAAAACATAACAAAAAGCATCTGTTGACAGGTATCCCCACTCAAAACATTTTTACTTATATTTACGCATTGAAATTGTCTCTAGCAAACTTTCCAAAGGTACGATATCGCTCATTATGCTTACTAACAAAGTTATTTCCCACAGAAACTAGATTTCTTCTTATGAACAGAAACTAGATTTCAAAGAAAGATTTCTTCTTATGATATTTTGGCAAAAAAGTAGGGGGGCCATGGCCCCCCCGGCCCCCCTACATCGGGGTGCCTGCTAAGTGACATTTTGAAGTTCCTGATACGTAGCCGAAATCTGAAAAGTTAGTCAACTGGCCTCTTGTCTACCATCTTGACTTGATTGTTTGGGAATAGGATGTTGATTGGTCTATTAACAATCTTTTCTAACAATAGAATGTCGACACGGACGCTATTTCTTTTATGCGGAGTCGAACAAGGTGAGACAGAAGGGACAGCATAGTTACAGTCATTTCGTTCGGATTCATATCTTTTTACATAAGTACTCAATTGATATTGATGGAAATATACCCTTGAGTTGTTGCTCATGTTGTGACGTGTGAACTGGTTGAGTTGGAGACCCGGATCCTTCCAAGGTAAGTCATATTTGCAAATGTAGCGTTTCCGTGTTGGAGGCTTGTTAGCATTCTGCTCATTCGTAGTAGCTAAACGGTTCCTACTTTACCATTACTTGCAGTAATTTGCCTAACGTAGAAATAACCGGCGGATGTGTAGATTAGTCATGTATCGTTACCATGACTTTATATACATTAAATGAAAGTACTCATCATTCTCTGTAAGAATATGCAATAATATTTGCGGCTCATTGACTCCTTCAAAAGTTATCTCTATTTCTATCATAGGGCCTAGCACTTCACCACACGATACGCGACGGTTTTACATACCTTCTATTACATGCTAAAATAAACTAAATACTCTACTAAACCCTTATCCATTCCCATAGAACAATATGCAGTGGCATTTGCGCACGATCACGAGCAAAATAAAGTACTGCAAACACTCACCTACTACAGAGTGTCGTTGCATCCGCCATATTTATACCGCCCTATGTTAGGGGCTGCAGCCACGAAGTCCACAATACCATTCAATATAATCTTTCTTGCACCACTGCATCCTTATACAAAACACTTTATATGCTTTTCTTGGCAAACACTTTCTTCATCACCGATAAATAGGCCTACTTCCACGATATCACATCTCCCCATTTGCAATCGTTGATTTTAACTCTTGGCGCCAAACCAAACGTATATTATGCATCACAGTTGACATGCTGACAATCACTACTCCAATCATCCTACTAATCTTACCCAATCGTTCAATTGCCAGTCCCCCCCGGTTAATCACGGATACTGTGTTTGTGAATATGAGAGATCCTGTGCTACATGCTGTCATAATACATCTAGTTTGGAATCAACATGATGTAATAATCTGTCCGCTTTACAGTCTTACGCATTACGTCTAGCAATCAGTCCAGCAATCCACGCTATATATATATTCCATATCCACGCACCCAATGTTGTTCTTTTTATAGATTTGAATATGACAATTACTAAAGGGTTTTACGAAAAATGTGTATAACAATCCGTATGCAAGTAAGAAATCCGTGTGCAAGTAAGAAATCCGTATGATTTGTGAAATTTGATACTGCTCTGAATAGCAGTGAAACCTCTTTCACCATTAAAGTAGCACTTGCTACCCATGCCTAGTTCTCACTTTGTAACAATAGATAGAGCCCCACTCTCTCCCACCTATCGTATTATTCATCAAACCCAACCATGCCAATAGTCTCCAATGAGTTCAATCAATATTCTGTATGGAAATCATACCTAGTTTTCTGATTTCTATGTCTCCCCATTCTCACTCAACGGTTTTATATTCTTGCACATATAAGATCCGTAGTAGTTCGTCACAACTGGCGACGTTTTCAACAAAACAAGTAAGGATAAGAATAAAGTATAATGTAAAAGTTGTTCTATTCCTTGCAACATTGAACATGCAACACCTACTATAGTTCCCCATGTAATGCTCTAATGCTATCCTAAACCGAACGTTTCTCCTAACAATTTGTAAGTTAATATGTGAGAAAGGGGCTGCTCGATAAGTTAGAAAACATATCGATCCACAACGGAAATGTTTGGTACTCATTGCTANACCTATTTTTGAGAACTATGTTCAATATGTTAGTTGAAGATTGTGTGATATATTATACGTAGGAAGCGCTGCATGATTAAATGTCAATGGTAGCAAATGCTTATGTGTGCTGGGCAGTAGTGGTTCTACGGGGGGCCAAGGGGGCTGCAATCCCCCATAACTTTTCATGGTCCCTGTTCGGCCTACCATCTTTTTCTAGACAGATATAAAAGTTTGAATTTCAAATATGTTGTTTACTGGAAATATTCGCAAATTTGAATGATATACAGGGAATCTGATACTTCCAGACCATTGCCTCCCAAGCGGAGGTCCGTGAGTTCTTCTGAAGACTTGAAGTTCCCTTCTAGCGCTAATCCATACAACTTGACAACACGGAAACTTATGCAGTCAAACTCTGTTCGTATTTCTCTTTGAAAGTATATTTAGTACTACTGAATAAATGGGATATGCATACTGATATGCGGAAAATACAGCGTATGAAAGAAAATCAACTTGGAGTCAGTCTGAGTCAAATCCAAGGATATCTGACCAAGGTACTTTCGTCCACGCACTGTATCTTGCAAATGCTGCCACATATTCAAAATTCCTTTAGGGGAATAGTAAGTT
>OLMO02000009.1:25479310-25496256 GCA_900291935.2 Cassiopea xamachana | reverse complement strand
GGGGGGGGGGGGGGACTGGCAATTGAACGATTGGGTAAGATTAGTAGGATGATTGGAGTAGTGATTGTCAGCATGTCAACTGTGATGCATAATATACGTTTGGTTTGGCGCCAAGAGTTGAAATCAACGATTGCAAATGGGGAGATATGATATCGTGGAAGTAGGCCCATTTATCGGTGATGAAGAAAGTGTTTGCCAAGAAAAGCATATATAGTGTTTTGTATAAGGATGCAGTGGTGCAAGAAAGATTATATTGAATGGTATTGTGGACTTCGTGACTGCAGCCCCTAATATAGGGCGGTATAAATATGGCGGATGCAACGACACTCTGTAGTAGGTGAGTGTTTGCAGTACTTTATTTTGCTCGTGATCGTGCGCAAATGCCACTGCATATTGCTCTATGGGAATGGATAAGGGGTTAGTAGAGTATTTAGTTTATTTTAGCATGTAATAGAAGGTATGTAAAACCTTCGCGTATCGTGTGGTGAAGTGCTAGGCCCTATGATAGAAATAGAGATAACTTTTGAAGGAGTCAATGAGCCGCAAATATATGATGAGTACTTTCATTTAATGTATATAAAGTCATGGTAACGATACATGACTAATCTACACATCCGCCTACAGTTATTTATCTGACATGTTTAACATCGTATTGAAAGAGTGAATTTATACTTGGATAATCTTATGCCCTGGGCGGCTGGGACCTAGCCATTTTGTATCTTGAGCTCTTCCCAGCGGCACCAGGACGGAAGAGCCCGAGGCTTCAGTAATAGTAACTGCGCATGTGCAAATGTTTACGACGGGGGGCTTACTATTCGATGAGAGAAAAAGGTATGCATCATTCACCCTTACCCTAACGCCTCCAGGGGGAGGGTACCTTGATTTGTTTTCTAGGGCGGAGCGTTATGAGAGGGGTCTCAAGAATGGTAAATTTGGCGGCTTCAGGTCTAAAGCGAGGGTATTTTCGACTGGTAGGTAGGGGTGATACAAGACTAGGTACCCTCCCCCTGGAGGCACAAGGTTATATGGGCCTATCACATACAAGAAGGTACATTTTTATCGCATTGTCGGCGGATGTGTAGATTAGTCATGTATCGTTACTAGCAATCCCATTTCAATGCCAAAATACCTAAATGTGTGATTCAAAATCATACACTATCAATGAAGCGGCGGCTTTTCAAGAGAAATCAGGGGGGACACTTATACTGAATAGGCAGAGTATTTTACAAGTAACCAAATATTTGCAAAGTAAGAGCTTCTGTTATGAGAAAAAGTTCATAAGAAAGTTTAGACTCAGGTAAACAGGTGGTGGTTTTTTGTAAAAAGATGTATACTTTACCTTTGGTCAACTAATTTTGCCGAGAATTTGCTTTATGCCCCCCTCCCGAAAAACCGCTACTGATGAGTTAGATTACTCACTTGCGGCAACCTGAACACGATCAGCAGTCACGTCTATCCCTGGAAGTGATTTTGTTGGAGGATTTGTTGCTTTGGTTAATGGCTTTTTAGTTACTGGAGATCCCTGTCCAGCGGCAGCAGAAGTTTCCTTCTTCACATCCTCGAGCTTCCGTCGCTCAGCTGCATACAAGCCAATAAACAGAACAGCCACAACAGCCAATACCACTGCTACTGCGACCAGCCATTTTATCTTCGATGTTAAGGATGATGGCTTTAGCTTTTCTTCAACAACGAGATCTTCTTTGGATCTTCCCAATTCCATCCTCTGCGCGTACTTGTGCAATTTCCTCTCACCGTACAAGTGTCAAATACAGGTGCATACACGAATATCAACTTGAAGTTGACATCCGGGGGTTAAGCATCTGCTATGTTACCGCATGGAACACCTACAATTTCCAGGGGGCTGAAATCACATGTCATGTGATCTACCAATGGGAACCAGGACCGAGGTGATTTCTAGGGTGCTCAGAGGGTGTAGCCCCTTGTTATAATCGCTGTTTATTTTGGGGCTCATTCCCCAAAATTCTTTTACAGAGCTTGCTCTTTAAGAGGCTGTTCAATAATTACGTCACGCCTTGGGTAGACACGCCGGATCTGGGGGCTGGGGGCTGCAGCCCCCATGTTTTTTGCTAGTGTATGACGTCATACAGTAAATAACCTATCCTATCTCAAATAAGATGCATTTTGATGCTCGAAAAAGTGATTTCCTTGCAATCTAAGTGCATATTTATAAAAATTTGAAGAGGCTCCTCCCCAACCACCGCTGCCACACCAACTAGGCGCTTGCTGCTAGTCCCCAGCCCCCTTACTCAAAAGTGCGCTCCGGCGTCCCTGTTGGGGTGGGTAGCCTACACGTTCTTGTGATTCTCCGTGACAGTAAGGAAGGGGAGGTGGGTGGTACTTTACTCAATTCGGTGTCGTCGCGTGAGCTCCAACACTCAGTACAGGTTGTCGAATGAAACCATGTTTTCTAGTTTTACATATTCTCGTCCCATCTTACTATATCGGAGAGTTTAGATAGGTCATGTAATATTTATTGCATTTTAGTGCTACAGCCTTAAGGTAGGTCACTCCTCGAAAATGCAAAATGCAGTAATTTCAATCCACAGTTGTTCAAAATTACACACTATATGTAATTTTAGGTGCTGAGTCCAAATCTACTGCTAAAATTTTGATATGGAAATTTGTTACCATGGCAACCAACAATTTCCTGCCTTGTACCCGGTGTGATTGTGGAGTGCCCCATTTTTATAATATTGTAAATATGCAGTCATGCTGCATATCAAATTGATCCTTGACATGTTTTCTGTGCACAAAAGTAGTTTAAAATCAGATATTCTACATGAGACAAATTTTATGAATCATGCAAACAAATACTAATATTTTTCCTCCATTAACTATTTTTTGCAAGCCTTTGTGTCTAAAATGCCTTCTGGTATGAAAAAATGATGGCCTTTTGTGCACATAGCAGTCCATAAGCTTCAAAATGATATATAGATTTATGTAGTTCTGTCAAAGATGAAGAAATGGGGCACTCCGCAAATGCAATAACAGCAGTGAAAATCAAAAGTTGAGAAAATGAGCTTCAAACTTTGTGGACAAAAAAAGTATATCAAAACTTGTTCAAAATTGAATTTTCATATATTCTGCATAAAATCAGAGGCAGAGGATGTACTTTTAAGTTATTATTAGGCATTTTGGTCTTTCTTGTTTTGAACAATTAGTCATTGAATGCACCAGCACTATACGTTTCTCCTTCAGATAGTTTTGATTTTGCTCTTGTGATGATGTTTTGTACTTTAGTTGCCCTCTCCTTTTTCTGGCAGCTTGAGAACTTGCTATTTCAGCTTTAGAAAGCCTTTTAAGGCTTTTCTTTCTTGCTCCTTACTTCAAAAACTCTCCAGGTATGATGCCCAATACCTTCAACACAGATTCTTGGAAAGTTGTACCCATCGAAAATTGGCACAAAGACAACAGCACTGCTGTCTCAACTGTTTTGCGTCCTACAATGTCAATCTTAGGACACAACCTCCAAATTAAATTATGAAGGCTCTCATTTGGGTTCTGAGTCCCATGTCTTGAGCATCTTTGCAGTAAACTCTCTTCAGATAGTCTTTGACATATTGGAACCATCCGCTTGCCAATGTCAGTTGACACAGTTTCATGATCTTTATGAGGACCAGGATCAACAGAATTTGCCAGTGCCCTTTGCCAAAAACACCAAGAATTTGATCCTGTTGGACAATGTTGATGCTTTGGATTCTGATCTATTGAAGAAAGGAGGAACAAAATTGCAAGCCAGTCAATAAATCAATGACACATGCCATGCCATTATGTGATGAATGGCCTCTTCTTTGCCAAGAACCATCAAAGGATACCCCAATATTGAGTATCCCATTCTCATTTGGAACAACTCCTACTGCACTATAGGTTTCTGCAATTGTCTCCCTGGATTTTACAACAATATCTTTAAAAGTAGCAGCACTTGCTTCAGTAATTTTTTGGTGATGTTTGCTATACAAGTTGTAGCTGGTGTCACATGGCATATTCATGGTGTTGCACCATTCTTTGGTTGCAGAATAGCCACATCCAATTCTACGAAACGCAAGTGTTGCCAGGGTATTGATCTCAAAAGAGACTCTAGTGGATTCGGAACTCCCCAGTCTACTACAAATGAATTGTTCGCGCTTATAATCCTCACAAGTGGGGCAAGTAAGATGACATTTTACAGCAACACCTTGTGTGCCTTGTTTCAGGACATTAAATTTCAGTCCACTCTGTTTACATTGAGGACAGAGGAACTTACAAACAAGACTTTGCATTGTAGTCAACTGTACAAAAAAGAAGCAGTCTAACTCTGATTTAGATGGCTGAATTTTGTTTTCTGTTAGAGTGTCAGTTGTAAAACCAAATACCTTCATTTTTCTTTCCAAAGCCGATTTGCATGTCTCATTCTCCAGTTCATTTACAGGCCCTTGGCCTAGATCATCGTGGGCTTCGACATCGGTTGAAACATCTGCGACATTTCTATTTCTTCGTGCAAGATTAGGATTTTTTCGACGGCCAGCATATTTCCTTGATGTACGAAACTTTCTTTTGTACATCTTGCCTTTCTCTATCTCGCAAATTCATAAAATGACAATAATATTGTCAAGACGTCCTCGTTCGATCTTTACCACGAGTCAACAAATATCATATGACTAACAACTGATTGTTTGGCCAATCAAGGTCACGCTACCTCAGCGAGAGCCAATCAAATTGACGTTTGGAAGGCCGTTGGCCTAGCAACGCGAAATCAATGCAAACAAGACGCTCGACCTATTGTTCTGGTGCATTCAAAGACAGCCATATTTCAACCAGGGACAACACAGGATGACCAAATAAGCTCTAAAACTAGATAGAGGCCATGTTGAGCTTTCGATTGATATCAAAGGTCTTGGAAATATGTCGTTTAGAAAGCCTCAGCAAAAGAGAAATTCAGCACATTAGATCTACTTACTTTCTTCACAGATTTCCTTACCACCCCTCACATTTTTGCATTTTATAGCATTTACACGAGATTTTTCAGCATTTTGAAGCTGCTAGGTTGAAGAGGGATAACATAGGGTGTCAAATCAAGTAAAAACCGAAAACCGAAAATCTGACCAAAAATGTCAAATTTTCGAGGAGTGACCTACCTTAAATTCAAATATTTGCATTTGGGCTTAATTTTCATTCGACCACACCAAGTTTTTGCTCCATGTCGAAAAATATGTTTTCACTCGGTCCTTGAAGTTTAGAAAGGTGATATTCCAGAAGTCAATTATAGAAGAGGACACCTGGTATAAAATGATGTTTTGGACAAGCGACTAACCATTACGTATTTGCTATTCATTCTTGACTATGGCTTTAAAAATTCTGTATTGGCACCATAATTGGCACTTACTGCCGTTGCTGTAGTTGAAAAAGTATAGAAGAGGAATGAGATTTCTTTACTTCTTCCCCTCTCCCTGTACTGCTTCGAAAATTTCGTTTTCGATCGGCTGTTGCGCATTGTGGGGGGGGGTGTGCTTGTTCTAAGCGAGACGCAACGCAAGCGGATCTTGTGAGCAAACGTGACACACCGTGATGACGGAGGGCGGGTGGTTCAAAATTGGCAATCTTAGCGTAATTATTAACGTAACGTAATTATTGAACAACCATTAGAAGCCTTGTTTACACTACACAGACTAACCTAGTTTCGCCCCAGATTAAAACTAACCAGGATTAGTTTTAGTCGCGTTTTCACTTGTGCAGTCCAAAGTTGTAGTGTCAACGAAATCTGGTTGCGAACCCGGGTTAGTTTACTGTCAACATGTGGGGAGAAAGAAAAGCCATAGTGAGAGAATTCTTTTACTAACTGAAATGTTCTTTTGAAGCCATTCTCAGCTCCTATCTCTTTGTGAACCTCCCAAAGATCTGCTTCTTCCTTGTCGACAAGTGAAGTTGCTGCTAAATTGCTTCTTCAGCACGAATCCTAATGTGACTTACTAAAATTGTAGCGATTCTATCAATGTTTACACGCATCGCGCATATCTAAATGATTGATCGAAAGCAGGAATTCCCTAAATATTGAAAGCTTTCTACTGTTCTGTTGAAATACACTCAGCACTTTGTTAATTGAGCATGCTTAGAGGAAAACTAACCCAGGTTCGCCCTAGGTTTTCACTTACACTGCATTTCTACAGAACTAACCTAGGTTCGACCTAGGGCGAACCCAACTCCAGAAGTGGGGTGGGTTGAATCAACCTGGGGAACCCGGGTTAGTTCGGGTTTGCACTATGAAAAACTAACCCAGGTTAGTTTGTGTAGTGTAAACAGGGCTAAAGTCAGGAATGTGCCGATGGAGGCGCAGAGGGGGGCGTCAGTCAAAGCGCCCTTCCAACAGAAGGTGTCTCGGCACATCACTGGCTCAAGTGTATTGACTTGCTTCCAAAGTACTATAATGAACTGTGAACTGCTAAACTCTTTTTTTATCAGAACCAGTAAAACTGAGGTTCAAGCTGGCTTTTCTTAATTTTTCTATGGCTGAAAAGGGAAGGGCATTTCAACTCCGTATGTTGTGAAAGGCTTGTCCAAAGATGCATTGTACGAAAAAGAGTATAAATAGCTATTGAGATGTTTCTAATCGTTGCTTATATTATATCATGAGTTAGCTATATCATCATATCTGCATGTTTGAAATATGGGCGAGGCTGTAAATAATGCACATCCATCTCATGATGTTGCACTTAGCGCCCCCCTCTTGTGGCAATTTTTAGAAATCACCACTGAGCCATGGGAACATGCAGAGGTGCCTTTCAAAGCAAGTAGGATGGGGACTGTGTTGTAGAAAATTTATGGTCACCATACCATTGACCACGCCCATATGCATTTGCTATCATGGCATGTTTGTTGCTGTTGTGCAGATGAGAGATCTCAAGCAAGAACTATTTCTATTTTCATTTCACACTAATGTATCATGCTTTCGTTGTGTCATTTATTTCATACCATTTTACTAGAACTGATGCAGTCCTCTAGCAGACAAACATGGCCTAATCATTAGAAGAATTTTCTATTACATACAAAGCAAAAATCGAAAAGGAAGTTATCCATACAAAAGTGATCAACCGAGCCGCATTCGCTAGTGAAGAGAATGATGGAAGACTACGAACACATCGAAACGATGGGCACAGTAGGCCCGATGAAGCCGCAGGATATGCAGCGGAACCAATACAGCAAGTGAACAAGGAGTACTTTTCCGAACTTTGGGGAATAAGATCAATAGAAGCAAAGATAAAAGAGACGCAGCAAAAGAAAGAGTTAACTAAAATCACTTTAGACATGATAAATGATTCTTTAAAGGATATTTTGAAGCGCATTCGAAAGGCAGAACTTGAAAGAACAATTTCTAGAATCAATGATAGAATTAGAGCACTTCGTGAGCATAATGCAGAACTAGAGTCCTTAATGACCCAAGCTGGGAAACCTCCACAAGAAGTAGCAGTGCTAAATTATTGGAGTGAAGTAGGCTTAGATGTTTACTTAGAAATGAAATCTGAAGTAGAAGAACTTTTAAAAGCTTGCAAACCCCATAAGCAAGAACATAAAGGGAATTGGTGTGGTGCCAAAGGAAAATCTACTAATGCAAAGTTGCGCAAATTGCTGATCACAAAAGTATGATGGGGACCCCCTGCGATGGTTGGAATTCTGGGAGCAGTTTGACATAGCAGTACACTCCAGGGAGCTAGAAAATATCATGAAGGTCTCTTATTTACGTAAATACCTATCAGGAAAGGCAACAGCAGTATGAAGGGGGATTCCTATTAAATTAGAAAATTACAAAGTCGCTATAGACCATTGCTGAGTATATCAATTCTTGTAAAACTAAGACAGTTTTTATGAAGTAGTTGCAAAAGATTATGCTTCATTAGGGTCAACGGGATATGAAGGTCACATATTGTGCTTGGTCGAAGAAACAATCATGAAGCTACCCAGAATAGCAAGGTATGAAATTGCAAAGGAACACCGTGAATGGGGATTCAGCAAATTCTTAGAGAAACTCTGAAATTGTTTATGAGCTTGTGAAGACATCGAGCCAATGTTATCAATTCAGACAGAAAGAGACACAGGGAAAAGAGACGCACCTAGGTTCCACTCAGCACAACCGAGACCAGAGAGTTCACCCATCCTCAATACAACGAGTAAGACAAGAAGCTGTGTCTACTGCAGTGATGCAGGACATCGATCAGCAGATTGCACAAAGCTGAAAAGCCCTCAAGAACGAAAGGCATATTTGCGACACAGCCACCGATGTTTTAATTGTATTGGAACTAAGCATGTTTCAAAAGATTGCAGAAGTACCAGAAAATGCATGTATTTTGATGAAGGCCATCACACTTTAATATGTTTGAAGCAATCAGAACCATTGCAAAAGGAGCCCAGTCTTCATGTCACACATGGCCCAGTCGCTTATCAGACTGTTCAAGCAAAAATTGGAGGAATTTTGTGTCGTGCATTACTTGACAGTGGCAGTGGTCAGTCGTATGTAAGCAAAGAACATGCTAAAAAGCTGGATGTCAAACCATGCTGAGAAGAGTCACGTGTTATTGGAACAGTAAATGGGGACATGAATGTCCAGTGCCCAATTTATGAGCTTGAGGTCCAAGGAATAGGAGAATGGTAGCAGACCAAAGTCAAGACACAATTTTCAAGGCCAAATGTCAGTGTTTTATCAGCAGTGCCAAACGTATACCCAGAGATAGCAAAAGAAAATTACAGACATCTTTAAAACATTCAGTTCTCAGACACTTCAGTGAAAGACATGCTACCAATACATGCAATACTGGGGGTAATGGATTATGCTTACATCAAGATGGGGAACATCAGAAAGGGGGAAATGGGAGAGCCTATAGCAGAGGAAGGAATAGTGGACAGGTCTAACGGACCTGGACGGGAAATTAAAGCGCTACGCCCACCACGAGTCTGAGGTTACACCTTCGGCAAGTGTAAGCAACCCCAAGCCGTCCAACCAGGATAACGGGGAAATTACTGGAAAGCAGCAGTAATGGATGGTGTCCCCAACGGAATATCTCTTAATGGGACAACGACGAGGATCACCAGTCCTAGTTAGTTGGACAGTCCCCTACGTAGATGGGGCTGCGCAGAAGAAGGCAACGGCAAACCTCTTCTGTATCTTTGCCAAGAAAATTCTCTGAATAATGATTAGTAATTAAAATGTACAATACTTTATAGCGCAAGAAAATGAGACCCCCAGGTTGGATTGCACCTGTAGAGCTACTGGGGAAGGAGAACAGAACCATTCGAGTATGCCTGACTGTTATGACGTAATTGGGAAAACCCTATTGGAGGATCAGTTGCTGAAAATATCACCAGATTAAGAAAGAATGATTCTAGGTTTTCAAAATTGCATACAATCGCAACATGGAGTGTGAGGAACAATGAGTCAAGGGAAATTAGATATTTTAAAGTTAGAAATGGAAAGAACAAGGACTGACATTTTAGGAATTAGTGAATTGAGGTGGAAAAGCATTGGCTTCTTGAATTCGGACGAATACACAGTATATTATTCTGGCAATGAGGTTTAAGGAAAATGGAGTAGCAATAATCCTGAATAGGAAAGTAGTAGGGACTGTTCTCGGTTGTAAACCAGTTAGTGATCGAATCATTTCTTTAAGAATACAAGGCTATCCTGTGAACTATACAATCATACAAGTGTACTCACCAACTACTGATGCAGAAGATCAGGATATTTAAGGCTTTTATGATAAATTACAACAAGTAATAGACACAACGGCGAATGGAGATGCGCTATTTATCATTGGAGATTTTAATGCAACAGTTGGAGACAAAGAGGAGATAGGAATTGTTGGAAAACATAGGCTTGGAAATCGCAATCAGGCAGGAGAAAGATTGATTGACTTTTGCGCAGCAAATAATCTTTTTATAAAAAACACTTTCTCTCAACAGCCAAAACGCAGGCAGTATACTTGGATATCACCACATCGACTGTATAGAAATCAAATAGACTATATACTTCGTAGCAAAAGATGGAGGAGCGCAGTGCGGGTGGCAAAAACCCTGCCTGGTGCAGATTGCGGTACTGATCATCAGCTTTTGGTAACAAAGCTGAGAATAAAGCTCAAAGCAAAAGCTAAAATTTCTAAAATGCCAGCACGATTTAATGTGGAAGATATCAACAGAGACTTTTCAGTAGAAGTAAAAAATAGATTAAAAGTTGTAGATGATTGTGAAAAATGTCCAGATGAGTTATAGGAAGATGTTATGGCATTTTATTTCTACATTATCTGAGTCAAGTTAAATAACGGTTTTAAAAAGTTAAAAATTCTGAGATTCTACAAAAATTCTATTTTGTAGCTGTCGGTCTTAAGGAAAATAACCCAACAGTTAGCTGCATTCAGTGCCAAATAACTATATGGCCCTCAAGCAAATACACTGAAAAGTATGGGGCTCTATGGCTCTCTCAGCTAAAAAGCTTCTTCACCCTTGCGCAGCCGAATACTAAAAGTGATTATCAATTATTCGATGGGTAGCTCTCGTACGCAGAGCATTTTCAAGAGAATCTCTCGACCTTTTCCTGGCTCAGTGTTCAGTTTAATCTAAACACTTTTGACAAGAAAGCATCATACTCAAACTGTCATATTTAAATCATGAAACATAATTTCTATTATTTTAAAACTAAAGGTATTCACAACAATGCATTGCATATTGCTTGAAAATAAAATTTACAAAAAAGGTAGAAGTAACGGAGACTTACTTGCAAACAATTCAGTTCATTTATATCCACATCTTTGGATAATCATGCATGCATATGAACTAGCATCTAAACTCATTTTCGAGTAAGCTAATTCATAAAGGCTAATGTAGCGTTAATAAGGTCATTGGTGAAAGGGATTAGTTGCACCCTATGCCATACTTAGCCTGTTTGTTCTCAAAATGTACAATAATTAACACCATTACGTATCCTGCATGCTTATCAGGTAACTTGAATTGAGTTAGTCAGTCTTGAAAATAAGCATCCGAATTCAGACATGTTTCTGTTCTGTGCCGACTCTGCCTAAGAAAACGTTACGCTAACATTATACCAAAGTTGTACCTCTCAACTGCTTTAAAGTTACATCTATCAAAGCGATTCTACCACCAACCTCTTCAATGAACCTACCATTTAGGTCTTCAAGGCTATTAGCCCCATAAAATTACAATGAATTAAATAAGACACCATCTCACTTCATACAATAAACATTATTTGCATGATTTAATATTGCATGATTTATATGATTTAATATTCCATTTAAAGAAATAATTTCATACTTTATCACCGGTTATCAAGGTCGAATATTTCTTCCCAATAAAGCAATGAGTTCAGTAAATTCTGATTCCTAATTCTCTGGTTGATCTTTCTCAAAGATGCTTCAAATAAGTCTTTTGCCTTTGTTTTACCCTTCTTTTGCTTATTTACTATAACTTTGCGAGGTTTCTTTCTCTTTTTCTTCTTCCAAAGGCGGCCAGCTTCCGCATCAAAAAACAATGTTGATTTACGTTTGCGTTTTGAATTCACAATAAACGTATTCTGAAACCTTCCATATCCATTCAAATCAAGACGCGATAAAAGAACATAGCAATCTTTTATTAACTTAATTAAGTCATTTCCAAGATAATTTGTAATTTCTACTTTGTCACTACCATTTGAAAGTGCTATCCTTTCTTTTTCTTCGAAATCACTATTGACGTATTCTTCAATCAATTCGTATTTTCCATTGTCACATAAACCTTCTTCATCAAGTGAATATTTTCTAGCTGCGTTACAGCCTCCTTCAATAAAGGAACTCGGTAAATTATTCCACAAACGACTGACTTTCTTCCGTTCACTTTCTGGTTTTTGATTCCCTCTTTCTATATTTACTGAAGAATCAAAATTCACCCTTTTCCCATCTGGTATGATACAGCCTCTGTTTAAATCTGATAAAACTTTTGAATTTCTCTTTTCAACACCTAATACAATCTCACCAGCTTTTTCTTCAACTTCAGCTGTATTGTCATCTAGCAATTTGAAACAGATATTCCTAGTATTTTGGAAATGAGAAATACCGCCATATTCACTCGAATTACCAAAAAATGTGGCATAATTAGAAGTAGATTGTTCATGCTCGAATGATTCACAGTTTTCCGTTAAAACTGTGCTCCTTCTAGATCTAGTCAAAGGCGACAGTCCAGTAAGTTGAATGTGATCAACTTTCGATAAAGAAAATTCACTACAACGAGGCTCTTCATCAGATTCACTGATTCTTTCAATCTCTGTTGAAAAGCTCAGCAAGCTAATTTCTTCATCATTTTCCATGTATGAGCTAATCAACTCAAACGATTTCTCATTCTCGCTTTGGGTACCACTGTCAATCATCTCATTTTTGCCACAAAAGTATCCAGTTAAATTCCTTTTTGCAGTAGTAGGACATGCTATTGGCTTGCCTTTTGGCCTATCATAGCATGGTGATAGTAAGACTTTACAAGGGGATATGCTACATTTCTCAATCATTGTACTATGATAGGTGCTAGCATCATTGCACTCCCCAATTTCATTGCTGACACTTGAACTAAGTTTAGTGTGGTATGGTTTGCTTTCACTTCTAACGTGTCCATCCATAGATTGACCTTCATTACTGGCCTCACTATCATGACTACTATAAACCTTCTCACAAGCTTCAATTTCATTACTAGCCTCACTTTCACCACTAGCATCAGTTTCATAACTAGCCTCATTTTCGTAACTACCATCAGTATCATGACTAAGAGCACCCTCTTCACTTTCATTGCTAGCAATACTTTCATTGCATTCATCGCTCTGATAATTTAAGCTACATTCATTGCTTTGAAGAGGTTTGCAACTTTCTATTCCACTATTCTCATCAAATGGTTCGGTCCCACAATCTTCATCACCTACTTCTACTAAATCAAAATTTACATTTCTCATATTTGTGCTACTGCTAACACTGATAACATTTTCATTCAAAACGTCTTGCCTAGAAACACAATCTTCGTCATCTGAATCACTTATGATGATAACTTCATTTCCCACATCATCTAGCAAACTTTCCCTTCTTAAATATAACCATCTCTTTTGTTGCCTTGAAGGGTGAGACATCGCAAGCAAATCACCAATGATACCATCACAACCCTCTTCATCACTACAATAATCATCACCACTATCATTGCTTATTTCACTAGTTTCATCACTATCCATGGCACAATCACTTTCATCAACAGTCAAATCAATGAAATTACAATGGTTTCCTAAATTATTCAAATTTCCTTTGATACCTAGAACATCTCTAGCACTTTGTCTTTCTAGTCTTTGGGAATCTTTACCCTTATGTCCAACTACTGATCTTTGAACATTTAATATCCTTTCTTTTTCGCCATCTTTAGAGCTTGTTGACAAAAGTATATCACCATCTAATGGGTACTCAACAAATTCCTCTTTCTTGCTTACTTTTGACTGCTGAGAACAACCATGGCCACTACAATGACTTTTGTAACACACCTTTAAAAAATCTGTCATATTACTTTCTCTCAAATGATAAGGACAACTTTCAGTTGTAAAGCACTGTGCTTTGTCCTCCTTTTCAAATTCTGCCAAATGATTGCCAGGATGATACTAGATACAAAATAAAAAACTAAGCCATTTTGACACTAATATGCTGTATTAACAACAAGTCTTTAAATCAATGCCAATAGCATGAAGTATATGAGGAACCTATTTCATAAGTCAGTTATGACATAGATACTATAAGATTGACTTAACATTTGCTCCAAAATTTGCAAGTATTCACAATCAATTTTATCCAATATTCTCTATCCCTACCTAAAACTTGTCACAGTACAACTTTTTGTGAGATACTAACTTTAATTTTCATTATATTTTCCATGATTAAATCCTGCTACAAATTGTAATTCACCATGTCATACCAAATATATAGCATAGTTGACTTATTAACTCAAACTTCCATAAAATCTTCAGAGAATTATTACCTATTGTTACAAAATACTTTCAAATACTGCTAATCAAAGTTAAGTAAATAAAAGTCTTTGCTTTCATATATAATTCTTATTTGTCTAATTTCATAACACTTGTTCTAACTATTAAACAGAAAGATGAAAAACAAGTTAAGGACAAAATGAAACAAGCATATACACTAACCTTCATGGAGGTGTTTGCTTTTTGCAGCAGAACAATGGCATTATAATCTAGAAATGCTGAGTTGGAGTAATCAGAATTAACAACAGTATCCAATAAATAGCAACTACTACTTAGCATATAATGTATACAACACAAAGCTGCTTTTCCAGTAAAAAAGAAACTCTAATGTGCCTAATACAAACTTAGTTGTTTTTTCTCATACCAAAGTGAAGAAGATCAATGTAGTGTGGTGATACATTGTCCTACAATTGCATTAAAATGAGTCCTATTTTGTGCTATGTAGTTTTCACATTTTATTAAGTCTTTGACATATCCTAATGTCTATAGTTTTCTATGAATAGAAAAGTGAAAACTATACAGCACCCAAAAGGATTCATTTTAATACAATTGTAGGATATCATATCACCATACAACATCAATCATAGAAAACAAAACTTAATCAAAATCTTCTGTACATTTAAGCTGAACAGATGTACCATCAGTATCAGAATTTCTCACCAAGAATGGTGTTCATCAAGGATGTACTTTATCACTAAATAATTTAACTTGTACACAGAGCAGATATATAAGGATACCATGCATGTGCCTGAGAATACCATGCATGTGCCCATACATAACACCAAACAATAGATAGTTAGGAAAGAATTATAGGGATTGTAAGAGCTGTGTAGAACAGAGGTAAAAGGGTATCCACAACAGCCAAGGACATAGGAACTTGAGGACATAATTGACATGTGCCCCCAGACCTTTTGCAACTTTTTAAGAGAACTACCCTATTGTAACTTAAAAAGTTGCCCTTTTTTCCTTATGAGGGTGCCCCAGAAGTTGTGTGCCCCCACTTTTTGAATGCTTCCTACATTTTTGACAACAGCCAACCTGCAGTTAGGGCTGTAGCCAAAAGGAGTGTAGAGGGAAGCCACATCCCCAATGCTTTGCAAATTGACAAAATCTGTTGGCAACTTGATAATATCTGTCTGCAATTATATTTTGTATTACTACTATCACTCTAAGGAAATCTTCTTTATTGGCAAATTGGGGTTGTTCACTCCCTGACAACTTCCCTTAACTTTGCTCCTGCCTACAGGAAACAGATGGCACAATTAAAATGACTAAATGATGTTGTTATTTACCTCGCTGTACTTTTGGCCAGGACTGGGACATTTCATACCTATGGCATTTGCATGAATAAACCTATGTAAAATCAGACACAAAGTTGAAAATTATATTCAAAACCGAATAAGTAAACTCTTGCAATTACATTCCTAAAATTAAAACCACATAAACATATCACAACACTAAATCAAAATGCCAATAGGCCTATCATATTTTAATGTCGCACACTGTGAAGTTGCTGCAACTCTAATGCATAATTTAGCACATTGGACAGCCTCTATCTCCTATTTCTTCAACATGTAATAAATCATCATCTACCTGACTATTTCAAGCTGGTGTAATGATTTAATACTCACTCCATCATATTTTTTATCAACGCATGAGGGCAATATATCTATTTGCACAAACAATTGATTCATTAAAGCATATAGAATGTCAGCTAGGGTAAGCATGACGTTGATATTTTTGACAAACTTGCACCAACGATAGAACGAATTTCGAGTTCGCTCTTCGAGTTCTCTGTGATGAATTCTGCAAAGTGCGTGATATACCCCCCAAATGGGTCTCAGCACATCATTAGATTACGGGATATTCCAATGGATACATTCATCTTTACTTTTATAGCCTCAGTTTCTTTTAATTAGAAAGGACTCTCACCTTTTTCCCTCTAAAATCAAATAAACATAATTCGGCCATTACTTCGCAGTTCATCGGCAATTAGAATACAACATCTTGTTAAATTATTGTCAGGAAACGGTATATGTTTTCAACACCCTCGATTCAAGAGTTCAGACCCTCGCTTTCATGATTTTTGGCAGTAAACATGAGGTATGAAATGTGTCTAATTTTGATCCTTTTCCAACCATCAAAATATTACCACCTTAGTACTCGCCCAGCTTAAGGAGGCCCATCTGTTGTTGTGATCCAGGTGGAAGTTAAGATGGCGAATAGTAGAAATACTCGGATAGAAGTAAGAGAAAGGCCTGAGCTTGGCCTCAGTAGAGAGGCTTTACGTGAGTTTTTCCAGGCAACAGAGGAAAACGAATGCTCGCGGAGTAGTGCAGTTGAAGACAGAGATAGCAATAAAAAACAAATAGTTAGTGTTCTAGGACCTCATGACGGGTTGCCTAGTTATTCTCGCTTTGACAGAATACCTAATATATGCAGGAGAAGAAGACCTAGAGGACGTCCAAGGAACTTACAGTGTCATAGATTCATATCGGAGCCAACAGCAGATAACAGGCCAGCTCAACTGCCCGAAGTCCAAAATGAAGAAGTAGCGAGATATGTACACGACCAAGAAGGTAGATTTTTAGCGTCTATATTCATAATCTTACTGATAGATTATGAAATTGGCAATTAGCAGTTTAGGTGACAATATAGTTTGCTTGAAGCTTGCGACGTTCATAGTCATGTCGTTAGATCAGTTGGTATATTGAAGATAGCTAAATTCTTGTCCTACTACACAAAGTATTTTATCATCATTCCACTGATGCACATAGATTTCAGAACTTAATTTTAATTTTGCACCCATATATTAAACATTGCTACTTTGCCAGTTTAAAAAGCTAAATAGGCACTTTTTTGCTATTTTAGATGATAGATTAGGATTAGCAATTACTATTTTGTGGTAGCTTCTACT
>OLMO02000009.1:25454132-25479210 GCA_900291935.2 Cassiopea xamachana | reverse complement strand
ACGTAAATTGCTTTGTATCGTAATGTATTTTATAGAGGCGAAGGGGCTCGTAACGTAAATTGCTTTGTATCTTAGGGTATTTTATAGAGGCGAAGGGGCTCGTAACGTGCATTGCTTTGGATCGTAATGTCATTAGGTAACGAAAATTTTGCTGTGACATGTAGCCAGTACATTGCTCAATGGAGCTTTATACACCTGTGTACTTGAGTGCTGTACAGGCCAGGGGGTCTTGGAATATCTTTTGTGTTATAGCCACATTCCTAGCAGGGTTCATTGAAAAAGTACACAACGGTGGTTCGGTGAGTATGCGTCATTTTTGTGACAGACTGTTAGGAAAAATGTAGAGTTTGGTGTGTCAAATGACTTTCGTTACGTAACACCAAAATTTAATGCAATAGTTATAGTTTTTAAAGTGCTTAGGAGTACTTTCTGAAATATTCAAATAAGCAAACATTTTAAGACCTTATGGGGCTTGAGTCTTCCCTTATCTCTGATAATTTTTAATTTCAGCAGTGTTGAGCCGTCATTTAATGTTCTTATAGACTCTACAGGGTTTCCCAAACTTTTTCAGGCTGCGGCCCCTTTGGCTTCCAGATAGACTCCTAGCGCCCCTACCCCATAAGCAAATATGAGCTTTTTTCCAACGTAAAAACAAAACAGTATTATACCAGACCCGTAGACTGCTTGGACCCGATTGGGGAGGGGGAACAGATATAGAAGTCTAGTTCAAGTCGAAAGGTTTGTATTTTACATATTTTGCCAATGGATCAAAACTGTGCCAGAACGATCTTTTTCATAAGCACCCTATTGTGAAATTGATTCTGGAGGTAACACCCTCTAAAATGTTGGAAGACGCCCTTTTGCAGAGTAGAGTACAGCTGTCGTCATCATTGACCTTCATGCTTAGAAGGAGAAACTGATCCTTCATGCAGGTTTCGTTGAATTTTGAAGACTTTGATCCTAGAAGCAATCTCATTTCAAGCCAGTACACCGAGGAAGAGACAGTCTACCCTAGATATCCTGCATTGGATACATGGAATGCTTTCAGTAGACAAAATTTCTCTATTGCCCAACAGAATCGCAATAAATACAATATCTTCAGGAATTGCAGCGCTAGCGTCATACCGTCTGACTAAGGTACAAGCTGAAATTTCTACAACATTGATACAAGGTTTTAGTTTGCCTCACAACAAAATCAGAATCCCTGCATGCCACATATCTATGTTGTGGTACTCTTGGATTCTGGATTGGGTTGAAGCTAATTGAGAAATGATTAAACTTCGCAGTGTAGAGCTCCTATATATACAACCTTGATAGATTATTTGGGAGGGCATTGCCTGGTTTCGAACGCCTCTTATTGTGGTTTCATGCGGCCCTTACATTGTCGATAATTGTGAGTTTCTTATATATGTTTACTTCGCTTGAGTTGAATACGGTATTTTAATGTGAGATGAAGGGATGGGTGGGGGTGGGGGTGATGCTCATATATGCCCATGTGAATGACGTGGGTCTTTATTGTAACCAGTGGTGGCAACAGCATAAAGTATGGCCCCTGGTTTCTGATTGGTTGACCATTCTTGTGTTGGACCTTTGCAAACGCCTGTAGGTTATCGTTTTCCTCGTAGTTTTTTACGTAAACATTTGATTATAGAGCATTACTCGAAGATTTTCACATGCATACGAGAAAAGATAGCGCTTTTATTTTACTGAAAGACTTTTATCAATATTTGATAAGACAACATTCGATGGGTAATAAAGCAAGTCGAAGTTGGCTAGTGCCATTATCCCAACAGATTGATATAATTCAAACATTGCAGCAACTAAGACTCGAAGAAGATAGCAGTTGAAATGACCTAGAAATGGAATTTGAAAAGACAGTATTTCAAAGCTCTAGCCATACATCAGGGGAGCCCAGTCTATGGCCAGTGGGCCAGCTGCAGCTCAGCTATCCTACCAGTTTTTGTTGGCCCAAGGCAAATTCTGAAAATGTACACGTAATTGAATATGGTCCAGGGACGGATCCAGATCTGACTGTTGCTCACCATAATATAATTGAATATGTTGCTCACTACACGAGATGTTGCAGTACATTACTGTCACATTTAATAATACAGACATTGTATGGAACCAATAGCTTTTCCCCACAAGGCAATATGAAGCAAAGAAGCACCTTTATGGCTAGTCATCAGAAATGACACAACTGGCTCCATAAAATGCAAATGTTTTATTGACATTGTAAATAGGCAAGTGAAGTTGACTCTAAGCCTTGTTAGTAATTTAGCACCCGGTACGTCACAAATGTTATGGACTAGAATCTTTGCAGGTCAAGTGATTTGTAGTAAGTTGCTGTTAAATGCCGCAAGGAGACTCGTGCACTACTCTATCTACTTCTTTCCATTCTTACAATGGCTAACGTTCTGTTCATAATTGCGGGTGTTTCTCAAGTTATGCTTTTTAAACTGTTGTTCAGGAATTTCTTGGAAGAGGTAATTGGAGTTTTTGATTTAGAAAGCGAAAAGAAATGGCATTATCTTCGGTACTGCGCTCGAACATGTAATTTTCCAAGCTCATCAAGAAGCCTCTGCCCACTAGTATCATTTCACGCCCCTGAAGCTGCTATTGCAGCATTGTATTGAGTCTGTTCCAACCGTTCAGTAAAGCTTACGTGCATCTCTGGGTCATATTTTTGGTACACAATAACTCCGTAGTCCAGGTTTGATCCAGGACGTCCCTTGCTACATACTTGAATGATACTGGCAATTACTCTGTGCTTTCAAAATTTCCTCTCAAATGTGACTTCTAGAATTTAGCCCTGAATATAGAGCCAATCCAAGGTGCTTATGCCCCGATTTTAGGGACATAGCACCTTCCCCTAATTAAATAGCAGGGTGCACAAATGTTTCTCTTTTGCATGAAAATAACACTTCCTCAGTTTTAGCAGCATTCAATTTAATTTTCCATTGCCAGGCTATCATTGATATGAATTAAGAAAAATAACGGACGGAGCACTGAACTTTGTGGTACCTCACATTTATTTTATCCAATTTTGAGCACTACCCATTTAGGATAGCCCGTTGCCTCCTACTCAACAAAGAAAGCCTTCAAAATTTGAAAAGATTTTCCTTACAATCCGTATACTTCCAGTTTGTGAGTCCGACCCTACAACCAAATTGTACCAGATACTTTTAAGAGGCGAAAGAAGATGGCACGTTTTATTGGTCCAGGTTGCTCTAATTTGGATTGTTCATTGGTGCATATCCCTCAGATGACTCGTCACTATTGAATTTGTAATTATTCCCACGTTTCTCTGTTGCAATAGATTGTTTTTTCATCGCATTGTTTAAACGGAGTAAGTCAGCTTTTCTAAAGGTCTTTGACACGTAACTTGACTGAAAGTTTAGCACCAAGAGCATAGTATTTGTAGATATGAGCATACTCGATGTTGTTTTGTACCAGTAGTGAAGGTTTTTCCCTCTTCGAGTTGAGATGCTTGGCTCTGCTTACTAGAGATGCTTACTTTTGAGCAGCTCATCTGAAATTTGCTTTATACTGATATATTCTTTCAAGATTATTCTATACAACAATAGATCTATGGGAAGTCCCTTTTGGCAGAATAGTTGTATCGTCTACAAACAAGAACTTCGGAGCTACGATTTGCTGGCAAGTCATTAACATATATGAGAAACAGCAGTGATCATACTATGGATTCTTGAGGAGCTAGCTTCAGAATAGATGATAGAATATTGAGACAGGATCCCCTTGCAACGAACAGATTGCTTTCGACATGAAAGCAAATGCGACAGTTTGCCACCAGGATTTAGACTTTCAAATTTCAAACACAACTCTCCAGTTAGTTATCATTGCTCATCTTGTCGATCAGATGCACGTACTGTGCAAATGGTGAGTTATTATCTAAAGCCAGATTGGAATATTAGATCAACTGTTTTGCAACAAAGTTAATTTATTTGCCCGTAATCATGCTGTCTTCGATCATATCAACTTCGTAGTGGATAAAGAAGAAGTTTCTAAGCGAATTAGAGATAAGCACAGTGCTGACGGGGAAGATGCTCTGAGTAGTGTGTGGCCCAGCCCTTTTGCCATTTTTTGAAAGACTTTGGCGCTTCTGCTGTACATGCTTGAATCAGAGGGTGGGGCAAAATGCTGCTTGCATTAGAGGGCATGACAAGATGCTACTTATATTGGAGGGTGTGGAAAGGTACTGCTTGCATTGGAGGTTGTGACAAGATCTTGCTTTGATAGGAGGGTGTGGCAAGATACCTTGCACAGAGTGCTACTATTTTTAACCATTGAAATTGTCATCTGTCTATCGTTGGCATGATTTTGACTGTCCAAACATTCAACCAATTGAAATTCTATTTCCATTTAATTTCCATTCTCAAGTGCTATGGCTGCCAATAGAGGATCAGCTACTGGATTCTATCAAGTTATGAATATGGTGCAAATATTATGACGTATGCTAGCGCATCCGTCAATGTAGATAAGAGCTGGTAGTTGATCTCCAGAATTCTAGCCATACCAATTAGAAAAAGCCAAATTAAGCCAATTTGAAAAGGAGGTAATAAAAATTGAAAACGAGGATAATAATGATGTCATTTTGACATTCTATGTGGATTGGATTTTAAAATGAGAAATGATGTATATGAATATTCAAATAGTTGGATAAAATTGTGAATAAATGAGAAGGTATAAGAGATTCCACATCTCTATTTTAAGTCACAATGGGTAATTAATTGTTATTCCGCAAAGTCCAGAAAAGGCCAAACAAATCTTTCTTTGCTGTAAGCTTTTTATGTCGAACCTTCCTCATTTTTTAGAAGCAAAATAGTTCTGTATTTTTGAGCAAATTATAGATGTTCTACATATAGATAGTTTAATCGTACATATATCCAAACAATTTCTTTGCCACATAATAAATGACCGAACTTCCTCAACCGAGTGTCATGCAAATTGGATATTCTCCTCAAACTGATTTTTTTGTAAAATTCCAAAGCTCCTCATAAATGACGTAAGTATCAAAACCTTCCTCGGGTTTACAACCATGGAGCTGTGACTTTCTTGGTTCTGTTATTCTGTTATCCATCACAATACCTAGATATGCATTTCTAAACAAAGCAAAATTTGGCCAAATTCAACTTCTCAGGCCAAACCGCACCAAAAAGGCCATAGTTCTAAGATCTACCATCCCTGATCATGATGTGTCAGAACTTGCCAACCTGCGGTTAAATGTGAAGTCATGCAAAATAACTTCAGCATTGTGCTCTTGAAGAATCTATGTACAATTGTTTGTGTTTATTGATATCTACTGGAAAATTCGAGCAAAAATTTTTAACACGGACAAAACTTCATGTAATTTGTACGCCTCTGGTTATCGTGTTACTTTATTGAATACGCGGTAGTGATCAGTGCTTGTAGCGTAGATATGATTGGTTTTTACTGTTGTACTTCTGTATGTCTTCAAATAGCATGGCTTTTGCAGTTGCCACTTGCTTGTGTAGTGATGATGTTAATGCTATAAAGAAGACGCAAAACACACAATCTGTTTGCAAGCGAGCCGATTTGTAAACAAATAGTTGCTAATATATGATGAAGGTAATCATACATTGTGTTGGTTACTTGTGAATGATTATCATGAAGTTGGGAAGGTCAAGATGTGCCTAAATAATGAATTAACTTAGTGAGGAAGTTCTACGTCTGAAAAGGTTTAGAGTCTAAGCCATGCATGGGCAACCTACGGCCCGTGAAGAGCAAGAGGTTACTCCAAGCCTAAAGAACAGTGTGTTTGAAGATCTACGTTTACAATATGCTTGAATTTTATTAGCTACCTCCAGAACATCGCGATTAAGTTTTTGAGAAATCTCCTTCGGACTTCGGTCGAATTCTAGGCCGCCATTCTCACAATGTCGGGAAACTACATATCATCTGAGAGCCCTTTGTTCTAAGATTACGATATGAATGCTTTCGAAAAGATTTTATATACCTATATCTCGTAAGAACGCATGCGCATGCGCAAAATGTTATATTACGTTTCTTCTGTTTATGGCCCGCTGCAGTGGCTTAGAAGAGGGGAAAGTGCATGGGGCGCAGCCCCCATAGCTGTGATGTGAAGGTGGCTCAGCCCCCTAGCTCTGTAAATTCTTTCGAAGTAGAAACAAAGAAGAATCAATATTCTGCTGTCGAAAGCTATTTTAGATTCAAAGAGCTGTTGAGAAATTGTTAGTTGACAAGATATAGGGTATTAAAAATACGTTGTTTTTTGGATTACATCACCGTTGTCTTATATAACTGTGTGTTTTAACTTCAAAATTTCTTGTAAAGATAGTTACAAGAAAAAAGCCCCCTATCTATCGAGAGAGCCCCCCTAGCTATCGATTTACTTCTAAACCACTGTACACGGCCATTGATAAAACGCAGAATTTGGCCTACTTGAGAAAAAGGTTGCTCATGGATGGCCTAAACTGTTGACGGAGCTGGGGATCACTGCCCGAGGGCTGACCAATGACCAGGCAGGGTCGTCAGAACATATTTTTGAGTGGGGGCTGGGACCAGTGACAAGCTCCAAATAGTGCGTAGAAGTGGGGTCAAGGGCAGAGCCCCAGAAGAATGTCAATAACTACGCCTTTAGAATGTAAGAAAACTCCCTTCTTGAAGATCAAAATAGATCATATCTTAGATAGGATAGGCTATCTATTGTTTGACATCATACACTAGCAAAAAGTGAGGGATCTGCAGCCTCCCATCTCAGGCGTGCCTGCTTGTTGCGAAATTTAAAGAAGAAAAAAGAGAGATGTAGAGAGATGAAGTGAGGCTTTCAATATCATCCTCATGATCGTCGTCGTAGAATTCTTGGATACACTTCTTTTGTGGACAACTTTATACTTGGTCAGGATTCCTACGTGCACGAGCGGTCTTTAGAATCGTAGTGGAGAGAGTAGACATTTTAATAGCTATAAAATTTTATCTTCATTCCAATTTTACTGTACAAATGGCTCGGCTAGGTGACTCGCGTCCCTGCAATTGAACCAACGAACTCTAACTCATGATTCACATAGTTCTAACTCTAATTCTCTAGTTCTCCTTAATTAGTCATCCTAGTTCTTCTTCTATCCTAGTTCTCTACGAGGGGTGCGCTTAAATAATGTAGAAATACTGATTTAGGATGCATCAGCATTTTGCCGACATAGAGTAATCGTTACTCAGCATAAAATACAACAGAAGGGTAATGCTAGTTTACTCTATTATACCTAGTCTAGTCGTGTATGACGTAACGATAAATAATCCTTAATCCTGAAACAGTAGAATGGAATTCTGCGTAATGCACAGTCATTATTACGGGGTTTCCTATGGTGTGCCTAGCTTCACGAAACTACTACGTTTGTATTACTTATATCTAACCTAACTTATTTCTAAACTACTAATATAAAATACTGTTGGACATATACATGCGTCTTACAATGTAATGAATAGAAACTAACGATATACACATACTCTTACATTTCCTGGCAACTATAATGATTCTGTTGGCTCATTTCCAATCAAGCCCTCGACGTACCTCACGAACAACTAATATGAGACGGCCCTCTCAACCTTTCGCAAGCCTTGAGAGTCCAAATACCAAATATACAAACGCGATACCACGTAGACTTTTACAGTCTTCTACAAGCACTGTTAGTCTAAATTCCAAATAACGAAATGTGAGACGCCCTAATACAAGATACAAGTACTTTCGCAAGCTACTTTATCTGTCCTAATCTTCCATGTATTGCTCCATTCTTACATTTATAAATAAGCAGTATGACATAGTTGAGCTGAGCCCCCTGGTGACAATTACTTTTCATAAAAGGGGGCTCACCCTCCAGAGTTGTTTTATTGACCGCGCTTTGTGAAGCATATAGACCTATCTTCAACATCTTATTGTATTCTATTGGTATGATGTATTTTGCATTGCTTCATGGCTGTTGAGTCCCTCTTGTTAAAATTGTAAGAAATCACCATTGCAAATGAAGTTGTTCAAAGGGACTTTGTAGTAGATCACATCTTGAATTTGATAACTGACACAGAGTCAATATAGACTGGCTCACGTGCTTTCTAAACGATTACCGCAGACCCAGTATCGAACATATTCAGCATTGCACTGGGTTTGGTTACACATTCCACTACAGATTCGGTTGTTCACAGGTTTACTTTTGGTGTATGTTCAGTTGCTAAAAAGTAGACGACTATTCATTCCTCAATGAGAGAAAACAAGTGCCCGTGAACTTTGAAACAGTTGATTTGTTCTTTTGAATGTGTGAATGTGAATCTGATTTCATAGTGGTATCATCTTATGTGTGTATGTTATATGAGGATCATCTTACGAAGCAGGTTCATCACTGAAGTAGGCAAACTTCGTCAAACACAGTGTTCCAAATTCGTATTAGTTGACATCCGTACACGACATCAATCGACATGGGTACACGACATCAACAGTACGCTTCTATGAAGGTGCACTTGCGAGTTGCAAACGGGCGTTACAAAATTATATGCCTCGTTGTGTCATTCATGTTTGCAATTGCCACTGCTGTTGTGTTCTTTGTCCTATTTTTGTTAAAGAGAAGCGAACTATTGGAGCTGAGAATGGAATGTACAGATGCAACGTGTGTGAGAATTGCAGCTGGTAACCTTTTTACTTATCAATAGTATTCCCAAATACCGGAGTTTCTCATTTGAATCAGGCCATTGGTATACGGCATAATTTCTAGGGTGTTGCGTGACTGAGTGGCCAGTAAAATATCATTCACAATATCTCTTAATTCAAAGTAGAATGTTAATGACATGACCAATATAAATACTATATAAGGTTATTGTGAATTCATAAGTTCACATAGCGAATTTTTTGTAGGAAACATAGCTCTTTTTCATTTGATTGCATGAGTTTATTTGTGCAGTATTAGTGTCGTCTTTGTATCTCACGTGCACGCACATTCAAACAAATGCACGCGTTTTTGTGTCTTTGCATCCGTTTCTTTATATTTATTTATTTTTTTATTTATTGCTTAGATGTTTGGGACTTTTTATTACAATAATTTGTATATAGCCTACACAGCGGAAAAATTATTTGCTACTTTAGGAGAAATTATTTGTTATTTTATGAAAATGATTTGTTTGAATCGATCCAGACACTTACTAACTTTAGGTCTGTCTTTGTAATTTACTCATTCCAATCTGTAAATTGGTTAATTAATGTTGACTTTAGTATTTTTAAAATTCCACTTGATATTTTTCAATATTGCTTTATTCATGGTTTTAACGATAATTAATATCATTGAACTTTTTATGCCCGATACATAATGTAAAATTTAGCTATTGATGTAAAAGTAAATAGATAGCTAGGAGGGATCTATTGATAGCTATGGGGGGGGGGAGCTCTTTTCGTGTCTGTATCCTTATAAGAAACTTGAAGTTAATCCATGCAGTTACATAGGGAAACGATAATGTCGTCCAGTAAACAGCGTAACTTTAAATGTCCTATATCTTGTGAACTAACAATTTCTCGACAGCTCTTTAAATCTAAAATAGCATTTTACAACAGAATAATGTTATCTCCAAATAGATTTACAGAGTTGGAGGGCTGCGCCCCCGCCTCCCTCTTCTAAACCATTGCATTTAGCAGATGCTCAACCGCAATTCAATATCTGTAAAGGAACTTGGTCGAAGTTGATAAAAATTTATTGTGCCACGCTTGTGATTATGGATCATCTGCGTAGATTTATCATTAATCTTTATTTTACGGTTGTACATGTTGTCTTGTATATATACTATTTAGAGCGTTGCGTTCAGATTTCTCAACGTAGCATGAGTGTTGATTTGGTTATTGCGGCTCTGGTTAGCGCAGATCTGGCACTAGAGTTGCCATCTTAGCCTTTTTCAAAACCAACTTTCAATTAGGGTTCAGTGATTTACAACCCTGGGTACCGGAGTGGATTACTTTTGGGTAGGGTATGCAATTTTGAAAGGACAATAGGGGGTCTGTAACTTTCTGGACGACTTTAGGAGTATTGACTGCTCTCAAGCAGGCCTCCACAACTAGCAGCCCATGCCACTCGCGGTGCATTTGGTCATGTGAGGTGGCGCGCAACGAGTGCACTCAAATAAGGGAAAAGAATTATGTCTCTAGCTTTTCGATAATACTAACTGGTAGTGTTTTCCCGTAGCTCAAAATTTTTACATCTACAACACCATACTTGCATTAACCTTAACTACTGAGATGGAGTTACGCCAGAAAGCAAGTATAGCTTTTAACTGTGGTTCTTCTTGCTTGTTAACATTGCCAGAGGATCCCTTAATAAATTTTAGTAGAACAGACCTACTCCAAAGGGAAATTGTTTGGTGGGGTGCACAACCCCAATAGAGTACCGGCGTGATGACGTCATAAAAATCCATTTTTAGAATTTTCAGTTTTTGATCAAATTTAATGAAAGAGCAGCGGAAAATAGGCATGTGTTGATAATTTGAAGTGAATCGTGTCAAAATAGGATGGAATATGGCCTTTTACTGACAGAAGACTTGCCATACAAACCACTGTATTTTCGGCCTGGATCTTAACGTTTAGATCTAGGCCCAAAATACAGTGATTTGATAGGAACTATGTCCATATTCAATTGCCTATATTTCGGTCATTATTTCTTAAATCGAGCTGAAATTTGTCACTAATAGCTATTTCAAACAGCTTTTTCAGAATTTAAGGCCAAAAGTAAAATATTCTAAAAATAGAATATTCATGACGTCACACTCCGGTACTCTATTTGCCGACAAATAGACTTCGTTCAAGCCCAATTTGCCGACAAATAGGAATTTGCTTTGGTTTTGCCAGCAATACAACGTTGACGACAGGAGTGGCGCCACTCATTACAGACTAAGGGGATTTTGGGTGTCACACCTTAAGATTGCAACGCAATTTTGCTTGCCACACCCATTTCAATATTTTGCGAGAGGTTCCTAACCCCAACCTTAGCATTTTCTCATCGAATTTGGATGAATAAGATCTTGGCGAGAATTTTGGGAAGGATAAGCCCCCCGGTCCCCTGTGGTGCCCTACTGGTTGATGAGCGCTATTGAAATTACTTCCGCTATTGAAATTACTTCCGCTATTGAAATTACTTCTGATCTTGCTTTATGAGGCCATCGTAAAGTATTG
This sequence comes from Cassiopea xamachana, assembly GCA_900291935.2. Classification (NCBI taxonomy): domain Eukaryota; kingdom Metazoa; phylum Cnidaria; class Scyphozoa; order Rhizostomeae; family Cassiopeidae; genus Cassiopea; species Cassiopea xamachana. The sequence goes on along the minus strand of OLMO02000009.1, from coordinate 25,468,016 downwards.
GGAGTTGTGAAGCACTGTACCCTGACGCCCTTGGACGACTTGCGCCTTCTACCCCATTCTCGGCGGGTTTGGGTACAGCACAAACTTTTGGTTAGCTAGCGCCACTTCTGATGGGCAGAGAGCTGCGCAATCTTTGCTTCAATATGTTCAATATTGTATTTTATTTGTTCGTAAAATGTTAAGTTGCAGATGCACTGTTTGTCACTATTTTGTGTCTGCTCTTCATATTTTTGTGTCTGCTCTTCATATTTTTGTGTCTGCTCTTCATAGTTTTGTGTCTGCTCTTCATAGTTTTGTATTTGCCGAAAGGAAAGCCAGTTTATATTTAAACATTGCCAGTCTGCTAGGTATCAGTTGGCTGACTGTGATCTTATGGGGTTGTTACATTGATTGTATTGATCAGCCGATTGTGATCGGATGACCTTGTTGATTATGTTGATTAGTAGATTGTGATTTGATGATGTTGTGGATCAATACAATCGTATGGTGTTGTCGTATTGATTTTATTAATTTGTAGATTCTGATCAGATAATGCTGTTGATCGTATTAGTTATATTGATTGGCAGAATATGATCGAATGTCTTTGATTGTATTGATCGCATCGATCAGGTGATTGTGATCGTATGGTGTTGTTGTACTGATATTTTGATTGTCTAATTGTGATCGGATGATTTTGATTGCACTAGTTGTATTGCGTAGCTTGTTACAATCGGATGACGTTTTGCAGATGGTCCACTATATGCTCATTGAATTTCAAGACACTTTTGAACTTCTTTAGGTGTCATTAGTCGAATGGATTTGAAGGCCAATCCATGTGAAGATTTCTACAAATATTCTTGTGGTGGTTGGCTAGACAGAACTGCTATTCCTGATTCCAAGACACGCTTCAGCACATTTTCAGAGCTTGCATTGAAGAACCAGCAAAGCATAAAATTTGAAATTGCTAAGATTATTAATGGACAAGCCAATGTTTCTGTAGGTTGAGTATTTCGTTTCATTGACTATGATTGTGAGGCCTTGTTCACACTTATAGCTGAGTATGCGAAGTAAGCTGACGTACTTAACAACACAAAATACTACATACGCATGCTTACTTCGCTTATTTCAGCTTTTACTTCATAAAGTATGAACCAAGTTTTAGTAGTCTATATTCTATCCTAAGCACCGTTTGATCATTTGGCTGCACACAAAATTTTGTTCTTGACAATAGTTAGATGACCTTCCATCCTTTTCCCTATCGGGAAATTGCTCCTACTCTATACATTGCAACTTATGTCGATATTGGAGGTCGAATCGGGAATGCCAGAATGGTATTTAAGCTGGGCAGAGGGGCACAGAAGGAGGTCCCACGGTGTCCATCGCCATAGCTTTAGTATTTTTCCTTGTAAATATGCTGTTTTATGTTTAGAGACCCATTTTAACTTTTTTTTGTATATTCAATGAAGCATTTCTTATGACATCATATAAAACAGTGACACATGTTGGAGAACCGGGTGACTGCAAAGGATCAAATAGATTGCAAAGAGAATTCAGAACCCCAAATGTGCCAGCGTATTTAGCTCTTGTATATTTGATGTTCGTCCATCAGATTTCTTTCCATCTTTGTTGTCAGGAAAGTATTTTTTTTATATTTGTTTCTCAGTCCAAAGCCATAAAAGACGCTGTAAAGTACTATTCAGCTTGCTTGAATACAAAAAGCATAGAGAAACGCTACGACCAACCTCTGAAGAGTTTAATTAGGAATTACGGTTCATGGCCTGTTACAGACAAGAATTTCAGTGTATCAAATTGGAACTGGAGTGATTCTTTCATGAAAACACACAAGTTTCTTGCTTTGACACCAATATTCAATATGTATGTAAGCGATGACTTGAAGAATTCTTCTAATAATGTCATTGTGGTAAGTTGTAATTTCTTGGTATCTTACGATTTTTAAACCATTAGAAAAGTGAAGTGATGAGTTTATTGCATATTAAATAGCAAGTGAAATTTTATCTCGTTTTCTCTCTCTCACTCATAAACGTTTGAAATTCTGCTATAATGTACAAACATATATGTATATGATATATACATACGTATACATACATAAATATATATATATATATATATATATATATATATATATATATATATATATATATATATATATACACATATACATATACATATAAATATATATATATATATTTATATATTATATATATATATATATATATATATATACACATATACATATACATATAAATATATATATATATATATATATATATTATATATATATATATATATATATATATATATATATATATATATATATATATATATATATATATATATATATCTATAGACGTATCTTCTTGCATATTATAAGCAGAGTTTAATTGCTTAGGTCAATCAAGGTGGATTGGGGATTTCCAGAGAAGCGTACTTGAAGAACAGTTCTTACCACACTAAAGTAAGTTCATTCATACGCAATGAAGATGATGATGCCAATATATCCCCAGTATTTTTTTCGATGGATTAAGTATCATTGGATATTGCTCTTGATTGAATTCCATGATTTCAATAAACCGATAGAACTAAATGCAATTTTTTCATTGTAGGTAAGAAATGCGTATCGTGTTTTAATGAAAAAAATTGTCGTTCTTTTGGGTGCAAACAAAACTGGAGAAGCATTAATGGATAAAGTCTTTGATTTTGAAAAAAAATTAGCAAATGTAAGTTGATCATGCCACGAAATGACAATAACACCAAAAAGTATAATACATTAAAACCAAAGTTGCTCATTTCTTTCAATTAATTTATGTTATTATATTATTTTATATTATTTTATGCTTATCATATTTCTGTTTCATTGTTGCTTCAACTTGTCAGTGAGTTCTATTTTAATATACACACATTTCCATTGTCTTGTTTTTTCTTGTTGGTGCAACTTGTTATCCTTTCTATACTTTATCTTCTTTAATAGTCCTTCTCTTTGTCAGTTTGTTGTATTTTTCTTTCAAAATATCAAATTTCATTGTTATTTTGCTTTAATATGTGAGAAAATTATAGTATTGCTTATGTTTATCATGATAAATATGATATTTAAGGTGTCTATTATTCAGGCAACCCAGTTGTAGACAGCCTAGCTATGAATTGGTTTACACTTATGTGTTTTATTTCCTCATGAATAAGAAGTTTCTAAAGAGGTTTGATGTTGAAAATGAGAAATATTTACTGCAGTAATTTTAATCATAGCGATAGCAATTATAATTATGATAGTGATTTGTTTGTACTTTTCTTTCAGAATTTACATTTCAGATTATGTTTTTCATGATCTGAGTTCGTTTTATTTCGTGTGGTTCTTAGTTGATTGTTTCATGTCATGTTACACATGATACGAATTTTAGATGTCCATGCCTTTGGAGCAAGCTCGACAGTATAACAAAAATTATCAAAAGCTGAAACTGAAAGACTTCGCCAACCAAACTAACATTCCAGTAAGTAACCTGAATCAGATTACCGCTCTAAAGTGTTGCTAGCTCGTTTTAATTTTTCAATAATGATTACATCCTTTGGGAGATCATATGGAAAGTATATTTGTTGCGGATAAATGATGTTCTACTTTTCCTGACTATATTCAAATTCTTTCCAGGTGTGGTGGTTAAAATCCTGGTTCAATTGGGCGTTTAATGACACAGGATACGTAGTCACTGACAACGAGGATATCATAACATATTCTAAAGATTATATCAAAAGATCTTATGAGTTATTCAATTCAACAAACCCAATGTAATTACCATAAATTGGCAATTCATGCAATGACGCCATGTAGTGAATTGTCTTTTCTCGGCCTTTTGAATATGTATCTAGCACTACTGTGTTTTTGTCTTTCCTAATAATTTGTCTTTCAAAAGTATTATTCACAATCATATGAATGACAATTATTATTAATTACTAATGTTTAAGGTTAAGGTAAATGCATGAAGTCCATAGCCTCGAAATCCACATCCTTGGGATTTCTTCTCAAACAATTTGGTTTTTTGATTTCATTTCAATTTCATTTATTTAACCAGAGTAATACGTTAAATATAATTGTTCTAACGTGCCTTACTACAAACATATAAATTATGACATTACAAATTATTCACAGCAACTGAGGTACTTACATTGTTATGTGACTACTGCGGAGGAGCAATTATCTTTGTTATTATTTATCGAAGTATTTTTGTATATTTTTTATGTTTGATGATGTTTATTTCGATGATTATTGAGTGCTGGTGATAATGGTGATGATAAGGAGGATGGTGATAGTGATAGCGTGATTATTATTACGTGAAATATCTATCTACTGTAATTTTTTGTTAGCGTTCAATCCTCATACATCATGTGGAAAGTTGTTCATACGTTTAGTTCACTTTTGCTTGGAAAGTACAAAGAAGCATACAATGAATATTACACAGCAATTCAAGGGACTACTGCGGAGGAGCGACGATGGGAAATTTGCTTGTCATCAACCTCATCATCATTTGGATTTGCTTTGGGAAGGATTTTTGTTGATAAATCTTTTAGAGCGTCTGCTAAAACAATGGTATGTTTTCTTGCTCTTATCAATAATTTCTCGTATTACATTTCCACCCTTTTTGACGGGATCACGTCTCCTAAACCTGGTCATGCTATAGTAGTCCATATGTCTTTAAATACAACCAGCCCTTGATTATAAGCCGCATTAAATGAAATGATGTTCAGAAAAAATGCAAGCAGCCCTTGATTATAAGCCACATTAAATGAAATGATGCTCAGAAAAAATAGAAGCCGCCCTTGATTATAAGCCGCATTAAATGACGCTCAGAAAAAATGCAAGCATCCGTTGATTATATGCAGCACCCACAAAAATTGTAACTGAATGCAGAGAAATCTATTTTGAAAAGAAACGGATCAGAGATCATAGTATACAGTACTTCAACAATTAACAAAATGCTTCATATGAAAAATTGTAAGCAGCAGCTTATGATCGAATAAATACGGTGATAAGACTTCAAATACATTACTGGCATTCTTTAAGCAAAGGAATTTAGCTGTCAATTATTGAACTTTGTTAGCTAGTCCAGCCCATCTACTTACGTAATTAGGATCTTAGCAATTGACGCCATTTCCTTTACATGTGTTTTGTTGAATTGCTTGGATAGACTATTCAGCGTAGTGCCATTCCAATTAAATTTTATAAAAATTTCATTCATGGATTACACAATGAATAGGTAACAGTTCTTGGAGTACAAAGATCAATGCACAGGATCGGCTTTTGCATCAACTTAAACTTTGTTACACATAATATCCTTGAAAGTACTTACATACGTACATGCAGTATTATATTACACATCAGATTAGGAGCTGATTTGGATATGCTATAACTAAAAGCTAAAATAAATAGTTATTACAACAAACGATAGGTGAAAGTTTAAAATTGTGTAAAAAATCAACTGCTGTTTGAAAGGTGCAGTAACATTGCTTGGTGCACAGCTTTAATCTCAAGTTAAACATTTAAGTTATTTCTGTGGCCTTAATACGTTCTGGGATAGAATTCCAAATTCTTTCCGTTTTATATGTGAAACTTTTTCTCCCAGTTGTATTACATCACTTCACTTCAAATTGCCTATTATTTCTCGTTCTCTGTTTTTCTGGGTCCTTCTTCTGGAATATTTGTGTAATTGCTTTGCCCGCTGTTCCAGAGTACACTTGGTGCATTAGTGTGAGTAGCATCCGTTTGTATCGATGTAAGATTAGGCTCCAAGTTGAAAATCAATTGCATATAAGATTATATAGATAAATTGTATATAAGCCTCGCTGCCTTGTCATGATTAATCTCTAGCATACTAAACGTAACTTCAAAACACTATACTGGACTTATCTACCTTGTCTTTGCAAGTGTTATTGTATAGCTAATTTCCTCTAAGACCTTTGATGGTAGCCATTTCCCAACGCGCCCAATTTATTTGAAAGAATTGTGCATGCATATTCTAGTTGAGGGTTTCAATCTAACTCATTGTCAATTTGTAATCTAGGACAAGCTGATACTTGCATGATCTCTACTTGACTTTCTCCACTTGTTATTGATTTCACTTGTCCAACGAATGAGGCTCTTATCATGAGCATAGCCTCAAATTTTCCTGGATGTACCCTCAGCTTGTTTTGTAATCACCAACTATGCATCTCAATCAAAATGTTGCTTATTGTGTCAAAATTTTGCTCTCGATGTCATATGTCATTGCCTGTACAGTATACATCAGATGCCTTTTTGGCTTACGCAGAGCAAACTTCTCACAGAATTAATAGCTTTGTTTTGATTAACGAATACGTTTGTATCGGCAAATTTGTTGTTAAATGTGTTTTAAATGACGATGAGATCACATGCAGAGAGATACATTTCACCATGTGTGATTGCAGAGGGCAGTGCATTAACATCCAACCTTTACAGCTTAGGCCATATTAGGGTTCTGGGGTTTCCCACAAATTATATGCTTCTTGGAGCGGCTCTTTCATTGATATCAGCATACTAGGTCCAGTCTGTACTTTAGTTCAAAGTCAAGATGCCAGAGTTTCCAGAAATCCCGGCTGCTTTCTATTTGAGTAACATAATTTCGCGGAAAACCCTGATTAGTTTTCGATGATCCATCTTAGAATAGAAAGTAATAATTATGATTTTTGATAGAAGGTTGTTAGGAAAGTTTAGAAGCAACAATTCGGAGATCATCATTTTTGGACAGATGGCAAAGTATTGCTATCAATAAATATAAGGATATCAATTTAATGGCAAAGCATTTAGAGGGCGCGATAGTTACTTTCGACTTTCAAAGCATTTGAATGATGCAGCTTTAGGCCGTACAGATTTTGGTATATTTGCCTGTAAGGAATGCAAAACATTTATCTTCCTTTTTATTAATTTAATTTAATTTTATGTTTGTCGCCTTTTTATCTCATTTTTTATGTTTTTGTTTCCTTTGTGTTTATATTTGGTTACATTTTTTAGGCCGATGAAATGATAAAAGGAATTCGTAAAACGTTTATAGAAAATATCGATACATTAACGTGGATGGATTTGAAGACAAAAATGGCTGCAAAGGATAAGGTAATGGCTTTTCATGCTCTTCAATTACGGTGCTTCTTTACAGAAGAGTGTTGATGAGAAAAACAAAATTCATAGTTTTATAGGGATACAAGGAAATAAGATTTCTTTTTTCATGTACTCTAGAGTACCGAATAATGGTTCCCTCCCGATTATTAAATTTTTGGATTTTTTTCCAAATCTCCCGTTGCTATTCCTTCCCCCCCCCCCCAGCTATTGCTCAGTTGTCAGAGAATCAGTTTACTGTAGCGTACAAACACATAGAAACCACGTACATAAAAGCAAGAAGAAGTTTTAAAAACGACATTGCTTATGACTTGCTGTATTCATTTGAAATGGTTACTTAACCAATCTGTGTTTTCTATTTTCAATCCCATCCATTTTCTACCTCACTTTTATTCCAACTCCCTTTTATTAATTTAAAAAAAGTTTTCCATCTCCGCGATTATTACCACCCCCTCGATTATTCGGTTCTCAAGAGTAGTTGTGATCGTATTGTTTCAAAGCTTTTCGTCAGAATCTTGTTAATCAAGATGAATAGAATTTTTTTATTTCAAGGCAAAAGCAATAATTGAAAATATTGGATATCCAAAATTTATCACTACAGATGAAGATTTGGACAAATATTATCGCGGTGTAAGTGAGGTTTCTCATTTACCATTTTGTGTTTAAACGTTGATGTACACATAGGAACAATGGAGAACGTTACGTGAAGTAAGCATGACTTTCTGATTTTGCTGAAGTGAGCAATGGGGGTATAAAGGTTTTGATAAAGTTAGGGTAGAAAAGTTCTTTTACTCACTGGGGAAGAGTATATCTTATCTCAACGTTGTCAGCAAGTTTGAATGGCACAAGAGTTGCTGTAGGATCCTCAGTTTCTCAATTCAACATTTGTCTCAATTGCTCCTATGTTCTTCTGTTCTTCTGTTATTATGTTATTCTGTTATTCTATTGTGCCGCATGTGTGTCTATTATGTGAAAGTGATGTGTGTCAGGACTGTTGTTTAGCTTTCATAACAAATTATGTTTAGTAATGCTTTCTTCATAGGAATCCACCATATTGGATTTTGTCATTTATCATGGTGCTGAGACATTCTGCGATACTTTGGGTACATTCTAATTTGTGTAGTTGCATGGGGGCAGGATAACTTCAGGGGATCAGTTAGAAACTTGGAAACTGGAATGCACATGTACTTAAAGGTGATTCTGTAAAAACTGTTGTTTTTCTCAAGAAACAACCCAAAGAAGCGCGTTCCTGACTGAATGGAGGTTGTACCCCCCATGTCCCCTATACTTCATACGCCTGAGTTTGCTTGACCATACGAGTTGCATCAATTCACATTTTGTGAAGAGTGTTAGCATGGGGTGACCCGAAAGTAGGGAGTGACAGATCAACTTGGAGGGGCGGCCTTTGATGCTTTACTTCTTATCGTAGCTGATCGTACGGAAGGACATGTATTTTGAAAATGTCCTGAGTAGAAGAAGATTCAACAATCTTGGAAATTATGAAAAGCTTGGGAAGAAAGTTGACAAGTCCGTGTAAGCCTTTAATATCCATATTTCAATCAAACGAGTTATCCTTTGCTACTTGCTTTCTTTATTGTAGTAACATATTTGTAGAATAGTGATTAATAACTTTTGTAGGTGCTGTTTTGAATTAGCGTTTTTCTGTTGGACGAAATTTGTTACAATTTCTGCGTAAAAAAACTTGTGCTAAGCTAAACTACACAGTAGGACGGCAACAAAAATAGAGATATGCTTAATTCTTGAATGACATATCATGAGTAACTGCTTTTTATACATTAAGGCTTGAACAAAAGGAAGTCCTGTCAAACTGGAAAAATGATCCATGTTTTACATTGTAATAGCAATTCAAGTGGAATCTTCCCATAACGCAAGTGCGATTCAGGTTTAAATGGCTTTCATTTCCACCAGTATTAGTTCTGTGTGATAGGTGTGATGGTGTAGATTCCTTGATCACAAATAGTTTGTCTTTTATCCTCTGATTCATCTTGGCCATAAAGATTTTTTGAGAGATTAAATGTATTGTTATTCACTTATAGCTGGGCAATGATTCCTTCCCAAGTAAATGCCTACTATTCACCAACAGAAAATAAAATTGGTTTGTTGCAGTAGCTTCGGTTTACTATGCTTTATTTCTTGACTTTCTTTATTTGTATTGGCTTGAATTTGATACAATTTTTTCTATTTGAGTTAGGCAGTATATTTACAAAATGATACCTATTTAGGCCTACGGTAGAGATACTGAAGCTTTTTATTTCCTCGATATGCTGAACTTGACTCATCAAAATTGAATCATTCAGTTAGAGAACTCACCTATATCCGTTATAGGGTTGAAAACCCTTTATTGTTATCTTGGAATTTTGTTTAGTTTGCCAATTGAATATTCTGCTTTTTTAATGTTTATAAATTTTCAGTTTTTCCTGCTGGCATCTTGCAGCCACCATTTTATGACCACAGAGCACCAAGGTACATAGAACAGTAACGTGACTCCTTTCGTTTCTTAGTTCGTATATTTTTATGGACGTTTTGCTTTTATACTGTTGTTGTAGTTGTCTTTGCTTTAATTTCAATTAAGTTGAGTAGAAAGCACAGAATTAGGTTTATTGATGCCAAGAAATAATTCGTTAATTGGCTGTATCTGAAGCCCTTCATATTGATGATAATTTATTAGTTTTTATTTCAGACTAACATTTGTGATGGTTTTGTTGATTTTTTACATTACGAATTTTTATTTCAAAGAATATCCTTTCATATTTTTATTTCTAGAATGAAAGGATGGTGGTAGACACTGAAATGATATGACTTTATTGCACGATGTACTTCTTAAAAATATACCTCAGATTTTTCATCCTCCGTTCAGGATTCTTTATTTTCATGTATTTCATTGAATAAAAAACAAGCAGAAGTGATCCGTTTGAATTCACGATTTGATTTATTGTAGAGCTTTGAATTATGGTGCTATTGGTGTTGTTGTTGGTCATGAAATTACACATGGCTTTGATGATCAAGGTCTGTTGTGTACTTTACTACTATCATTTTCTATAACATGCCTAACTTTATTGCCTAAACTCAAGTTTTTCGATAAAACACGCCTGATGGCTTTGTTTTTTCCTTGTTTGATTTTCAAACTATTTGTTGTTCGTTGTATTCACAATGTGGATTTCATTTTATGACAATCTTATTGCTCATATTAATTGATTTTTAGTTTTTATACATTCTTTCATACTTTATCTGATGATAGTCACATGTTGACCAATGAGATGGCCAGTAGCAGGGGCGATTTCAAAAACATTTTTAACAAGGGGGCTCTGTGTTCTATGTTGTTAATAGGATGTGGCATATTTGCAGCAACGCCCATACATTTAAAAATGAGATGTGGTGATTAAGGTCAATGCACTTTGAAAAGCAAGATTTTACTGCAGAAGTTTGAGTGGCAGGGCCCGCCAAATGAGCGAAAATTTTGACATGGGGGCTCCGAGCTTCCCTTGAGCTTCCCAAGAAATCGCCTCTGGTCTCCAGTCACAGACTGGCGAATGCAGTTTGTTAAACTGTCAAAAAACAGCCCCTGTATGTTAATACTGCATTTTAATGCTCGACAGCTCCGCATTTTTCCGGGCACCATCATTAGAGAAAGCTTTTACAGCAAGGGGTCACTAACTTTTATGGGGTTCAAGACCATATTCATTATAAATTACCGTGTCGTGGGCAGATGCTGGCAATATGGAGCTCTGATTTCTAATAGTGCAGTTCAGTTTAGGGTCTGCTGTGGGAAAAACGATGACAGACTGCAAAAACTGCAGAATGTACAGCAAACATCAGTACTATAAGCTTTTGTAATTATTAGCTTAGGAAGATAGCTAATGTGGCATTTGTGTTTTAAAAGGAAAAGGAATGTTTTTGTATTTTGCTTATTTCAGGTAAAAATTTCAACAAAGATGGGAATTCACAAAATTGGTGGACTGCTAAATCGGAGCAAGGATTTAAGGATCAAACAAAGTGTCTGGTTGATCAGTATTCCAAGTACAGCTTATACAACAGATTTGTACGTTTATTTTTATGCCTTGAATCTGGTGTGACTGTAATCACAGTAATCATAGTATTAATACCAACATTTTGGATATGATACTTTTTTATCACAATAGTGAATCACAAAACAAGTTGTTATCGACAGTTACTAACCCCCGTGATTACGAGCGCCGGAAGTTATACCACGGGGTGATCTTGGAGTCATTCAAAATGTCTTGTGTTTTGTAGCTAAATGGAAATCAGACGCTTGGCGAAAATATTGCAGACAATGGAGGAAGCAAAGCAGCATTTAAGGTTTTTATTATTATCATTATATTCGAGGTTTTTTGTGATGAGATAAACATGAATTCATTTCAATTGTACATATTTAAATAAAGCTGCCCATAAAAGTAGCTGCTTGTGAAGGAGCATTCTGCTAGAGCCTTACATTCCAAATTACTACATCATTTTTTATTTACTAGAATCCTCCCTCTCTTCAAGTTGAACCCTATTGGAAGTCATTCATCCAAGATATTCATTAATCTTTATTTATATATCGGTCGGTATGATCATCACTTTCATTTTCATCAACATATGTTTCTTCTTTCCTGCAACCTCCTTTACAAAGGCTGAGATTGACACTGGGACCAGTCCACTTCGTTTCCCCTACAGAACTACTGCAGTGTGAAACTCTAGTCCAAAAAACTACTGTATTTTGTTGAAAGAAATCTATCTGACGACCATGATGAAGTCTCCATCATGCGATACCTGCATCAATCATCATCATAATAACCACTTACACCACTTGAACCACTACCAAGACGACCAACACTTAAAAACACCACCACGACTACCACTTAAACCACCATCATGACCACCACTAACATGACCATCGCAAACAAGACCATCGCAAACAAGACCATCGCAAACAAGACCATCGCAAACAAGACCATCGCAAACAAGACCATCGCAAACACGACCATCGCAAACAAGACCATCACAACCACCACTAACATGACCATCATGACCACCACTAACATGACCACCACGACCAATATCATCATTTTTAGCGTCTTGATTAGGTATATTCCTAATGTGTATTAATCAGTTCCTTGCGCATCATATGATCACCAGATTATTTTGCATAGGCATATCAAGAGTGGGTGAAATTGCATGGCGTTGAGAAGAAGTTACCTGGAATAGATCTAACACCAGAACAACTTTTCTTTGTTGGTTTTGGGCAGGTATGTCATTTTTAGCTAGAGGCTAGAACTTTGCATCCTCGTAAGTGTTAAAGCCTCTCTTGTGTATTATGTGTTTCTATGCACTGATCTATCTACTGCTTACAACCTTCACAGTAACGCATGAAGCTTTTTTCCTTTCAAAAGGTTTGGTGCTCAAAATATAGAGAATCTGCCGCCATCTCCCAGATTGAAAATGGAGTTCACTCTATTTCCAAATTCAGGTAGACTTTCTTTCTTGCAAAAAAAATTAGAAACCAATTGCTTTTTTGAGTCTCGCTTTCATGTAGGCTCGCTATGTTGGTACAGTTTATTGCTCACTTGTTGTCAAACAGTTTTCTGTCGCTGTTATTCCCTGGTTAGGCAGCCTACGGCCCTAGGGCCATAATCCGCTTCAAGAAGGGAATTTTTGTGGCCCATGAAGAGATAAATTTATTATCCAGAAATACATTGTGCCAGGTTTGAAGTTTTATAATGACTATCATTGCTGGAATATAATTGTTTGTAAAGGCTTGAATAAGTGGCCTACTTTTTTATAGGTTGCCTACTTTTGGTACAGCTAATGCGTAGTACCCAAGGTCCTTCCATTAGTTATTTGGTACTAATTGTCCTTTTTGTAGTGCACCATACTCTTGGATTTCTTCTTTTCTGATTTTAACAGAACTTGTGGTCTAGTTGAGAATTTTTTGAGTGGGAAGTCAGAGCGATTGTTTCGTTTAAGAGTTCGCCAGAGAGAGACAAGAATTCGTTGACTGCTCTCTATCGATTCCCAAATAAGACTGACCTATGTTCTACACAATACAAGAGGTTCTGCACATGTCAGTTAGTGCCTACATCGAGTGCGTCAGCGCGAGGTTGAATTCTAGAGCAACGTCATGCTCACATTGTTGCTTCAGACTTGACAACCCAACATTTTCAAAACCTGAAGATTTTCGATATGTATACAAGCTTTTTATTTTATAAAGAACCGAGCTCGAGGCCTGGGCCCAAAACTTCCTTATTGTTAGACTTGATTTCATCAAATTGTAATATTAAAATTCCTTAATAGACAGGGGTAGCAGACAGCAAGTTTGAATAACTCAGGGGCAACAGACAGCAAGTCAGAAATCAAATAATGAAGTACTTTACGTAACACACAAGTTATGTGATTTTGAACTCTAGATGAATGGTGCCGGCTTCCCACTTCTAATTTCTTGACAATGATAGAAAATGTTCAAAGTCGAAAAGTTGCTTGGGATTTAGTACTAACGGCTTTTTAATTACTTTCATCTTCTACTTGAAGGGTTCCTTATAAAATAGGAAGCCTGTACCTGATATTATTTTGTGCTCGGCAAGCAGCTAACGACAAAAATGACCATGAGAAGTCTCTTCACCATGGACGTAATTTCCGGGGGGGCTAGGGGGGCTGAAGCCCCCCCAATACTTTTGATGATACAAAATTTTTTATGTAAATTATTCTGCGTTTAGAAGGTCAGAGAATGCATCAACATCAATAATGACATTGTAGAT
>OLMO02000009.1:25423420-25454032 GCA_900291935.2 Cassiopea xamachana | reverse complement strand
GGGGAAGATAGTGATTCTGTGATTTGCCATACCTGTGCACTTGCAGACAAAGGCTATACAGTAATTATTTCTGGTGTTTTTCTATTCCCGTGCAGAAAGAGAACTTTCGTGATCCTAAGTCATTTTAAGGCCTCAGAGATGGCAAAATCTCTGGAGCTTCCGGGGGCTCCGCCCCCTGGACCCCTGCCAGAGCTCTGCCCTGGACCCGCTGGGTGGCTTTCAGCACCCCAGACCCCCAGCTGTTTTAGGCGATAGCCAAGGCCCACTAAATTACGCTAGAAATTAGCCCCCTCAAAGTTTTTGTGGAAATTACGGCCTTGTTCACAATAATTCTGAGCGTTTATTTATCGGTCAGTAAGCACTAACAAAAACCTTTTGCTATGCGGAACGTTAATTTGACCATTACACTACTATTACAGATGACGAAACTTTTCAAATAGATCGTGCAAAAATCAGACAAAATATGATAACGATTAAATAGCAGCGGTAGATATATTGAATTCTGCTAAATGACATATTTAGAACCAGATAAAAAGTTGCCCGGAGAAAGCAGTCAGAATCGGAAGTCTCCCGGCAAAACCAGGAGCGTTGATAGGTCTGTTGCTTATTACCTGGTTTCTTATGAAAGTAACATGTAAATGTTTTAGATCAGGAATCATATTTCTTTCCAAGCCGAAATATAATTGCCATTCCGTGTTCTTTAATTTTAACTGCTTCACCAAGCCGTGATAGGCCAAGACAGTAAATCGTAACCCTGAGAATGGCTACAGAGGTCTTTAGAACCCAACCCTCCAAGAACTTCGCGTGTTTTTAAATAAGAAAGTAGCACTCCCAGTTTGCATTCGTTGATTTCTGCGCGGGGAAGCGCCTTCAATTGATTTCACTACGGGGAAGCGTCAGAAATTGCGTGGGTGGAAACAGTGAAAGTTGCACCACAAGAATGGTCTTGACCAAAGTGTGGCCTCAGAACACTCCTTATTCAGTGGTTTGGCACGTGTGCGGGTGGAACCGATTAAAATGGTGCCGTAGCAAGGCCATTCACCAAATTTTGGCGTGAGCGCGAGTGGAAGCAATGAAAATGGCGCGGGGAATATATTCCCCATGCACTACAGAGAATGCAGTCTGGTCGACTGCAAAAAATTCAGCCCGTCGTTTTTGAACCCTAAGAAAGTTTATGAGTGCATATGTATTTGAAATTTGAATTATTTGCTGATGAAATGTTAGTTATGATATGTTGGCTCCTCCCCAACGGTTGAAATTCTGTTCTCTTTTCGACTGAAGTTATTAAAAGCGTACATTAAGCTTTTCACTTTCCTTTGATGTGCATGCGCAGAGCATTGAAACTCAAGGAACATTCTTGTAAAAAGAGCGTGTAGTAAAATTGGTAATGCCAAAATTAGGACGGGCGTCGGACACAACAAGCACCATAGCTGGGGATATAAATTTGTTACTCCACTGTCCTTGAATGTGAGGTTTTACTGCGAAGAGTATGTGGTACTTTTGTGTGTATTGTTGTTTCAAGTGTTTGTGTAATTTTTTTTCGTATGTAAACGTCGCTCCTTTTCCAAGAAGACGAAATCTTGTATGCATAGTGGGATTTTTGCTCGCCACAGATTCTTGCCAAAATTTTTCTAGGACAAAATGGCTCGTCATTTGGACTGGTACAACTTGAGCAAACTTGACGTTACTGCTGTGAAAACTCACCAAAACTCCCCAAATTACAATTGGCTAGTGTCTACAAAAGTTCGTGTTATCCAAAGATCTAGCTCAAAAAGGGCCTAGAATGCAGTCTGGGACTAAATCCTTTTGCAAAGCTTATCACATATTATCATGCATTATCATTATATATTAGCGTGCATTATCATCATATATTATCATCATGTATTATCATCATATATTATCATCATGTATTATCATCATATACTATCATGTATTATCATCATATACTATCATGTATTATCATCATATATTATCATCATGTATTATCATCATGTATTATTATCATGTATTATCATCATGTATTGTCATATATTATCATCTTATATTATCATCTTATATTATCATCATATATTATCATCATATATTATCATCATATATTATCATCATATATTATCATATATTGTTTCCCAGCACCAACTACTGTAACTTGTTGGCAGTTTCTTTATGGCTAATCACCATCAAGCTCCATCGATCCGCGTGCGGTTCCTGGTGACTTCAATAATCAATTTTCTCCAGAATTCCCGATCTTTGACCTCTTCTTTCAACTGTCCGAGCTTCATCCTAACTGCTTCCTTCACACCATTCATCCATTATTGCTAATACAATAAATGGAAAAGTGTCATTTCCCATCTTTTGATTGGTTTTTGCATTGATCAACTTACTAATGCTCTCCTGCATATATATTTCTTTATGTATTATTTTTTTATCCTATATAACATTATTTTAGGGTCATTGGAACGTTACATAATTCAAAGGAATTTGCAGAGGTCTTTAAATGCCCAAAGAGTAGCTACATGAACCGGGAAACTAAATGTTCTGTTTGGTGATTCTACAAAGAAAGTGTCTGTTTGTACTTTATATCAGTTATTATTTTATGTAATGAATTTTCTATATACTTTGGTCTATTTGTACATTTCGAAATAGCGAGAAAGTTGTCATTGCAGTTTTTAACTATTTTCGTACTTGGACTAAGCAAGAATGGTAAGGTGTTTCGTTATGTATTATTTCATTTTATGTTCCTATTATAAGGTGTATCTATTATAAGGTGTATCTATCAGAAGGTGTATCTATTTTTATTATTTTATACGTCAATGGCTTTTGTATCATTTAGTCTTGAGACACTTTTCTTCTTCTGCTGTGAAAAATATCGCTGGTTTTCTCGTTAAAGAGGACTGTATTCAATTCAATAAAAACAGAGGAATATAAATTCGACTAATAACCCAAAGGGTCCAATTGTCCAAGCAGTAATTTATAAAATGTTCAAGTTTACTTGTTCTTGAGTCGTCGTCTTCTTCGTCTTTATTGTCATCTCAATTCATTTGCTTCATACTATTCATAGTTCCATCCCTAGTTCCCTCTTGTTTCCACTCTCACACCGAATGACTGACTCCAATTCAACAAATTAAATCAAAATAATAAACGACAAAACAGCCTCAGCCTCAGCCACCAACCCTTGCTTGCAACAAACCAAAAGAAAAATTAAAAGGAAAAATAAATTGAAAACGAGGCAGCACCATAATTTCTTACATCTGCCGGAAACAAAGCCAGTGCTTCTCAGTCATTTTTTACAAGGCTTCCCCCAATGGGAAGAGAAAATATGTCGCGTCCCTCACTCGCTATAAGATCATTATCTATAAAAATTGCATAAGTATACCTTTTCTTCCCGGGGTCATGCGCGGCCCCTCCAGCATCAAATTACCTCGCCAAGAGGTGGGGGCGCCCCACTACTCAGAAACGCTGGACTAAATGAAAAGAGATAACTTGTGTTTATTTCAAATTCAATACAACCAATGAATTATCATTATTACGCCGATGCAGCAGTCGCTTGCTGGGAGGTTATCGTTTGAGGGGCACGTTCATGTCTGAGAAGAATTTCAACCCCAAATTTTCGGAGCAGACTTGCTTGTATATTAAGGGGTGTTATCCATAGGTAGTGCCAGGATACAAACAATGATAAGTGAAAAATATAGAGGCTGATAATTATCTGGAAAATAAGAAAGATTTGGTTTTTGATGGTTTGATGGAAAATAAGAAATGGTTTTTGATCACGTCTTGCATTGACACAAGGGATGTGGAATTTCGTGGAGTGGAATGTCGTGGAGTGGAATGTCGTGGAGTGGAATGTCGTGGAGTGGAATGTCGTGGAGTGGAATGTCGTGGAGTGGAATGTCGTGGAGTGGTGGTATCTGTAGAATTGCTAGCGAACAAATGGGAGAGGTAATTGGGTGCAGCACTAATTCAGGGTTTGCATACGATGACAACTGCCCCTTTGTTAATACTATCTTTCCAGCATGATTTTTGCAATCTTGTAATGAAAGTTTCGTAGCTCTTCCTGAGTCGTCGTAAAGCAGTTTTTGTTAGGGGGTGGGGGTGGGGGGGTGGAAAATGACAATTTACTTTGTGAAAGCAAATCTTACCCGAAGTTATTCAATTTTAACGACATTAAAACATTTTCATGCACTTTTTCGAAACACTGCAGTGTAGAGCCATGAGGTGCGGATGGCTGTCCGAAAAACGTCCGCTCCTCTCTATATTTTGTGTTCCAAATGAGTGTTTAATTCACTGCTTCACCAACACGTCAAAAGTAGAATGGGAAAAAGGAAGGGTTCTGGGAACTTGACTTCAGAAAATTTTTCAGAGCCATGTTCTTTAGAACGTCAGAAAACGCCCCTGCGTTAAGTGGAATAAGCATTATAGCATCTTTTAGCTGTATGACAGGGCGGCAGAATGTTGCGCAGTACGCCAAGAGTTGCGACAATACGAAGAAAATCTACAGGCAGTCCTATGTCAAAGTAAATTATAAAATTATGTAACTTGAATTTGCTTCGCCTCCAACATAAATAATTAGCAAAGAGGTTAGTGTTAAGAAAGGACACTAAAGACAAGGGATTTTTGAATTTCATTCAGCCTGCAAAATACTTGAGCGTGAAAATAATTTTGCTAGATCTTAAATTTTTAATCTTTCTGCCTAAATATAAAACGAAATAAGGATCGCTCGTAGTAAGAACGTCACATTACTCTCAAGTGTCGAATAAACGGAGGAGGGGTCCCAATAAACGTGAATTAGAGAAAATTTCGAGTTTTACTACACGGGTTTTGAATTTGAAAAATGAGTCAAAATGATTATAAAGCGACGGAAAGAACAAGCAGGTTTTCATAAATCAAAACTAAAATATGCGAAGCCAAAGCTATAAAGGAACGCTTGAAGCACGCTATTTTGTCTTGGAAGTGGGCGTCGATTACTAACAAATAAAGGAAATAAAACAAGGAGTTCGTAGAAACTTCATTTTCCTTAAAAGTAATAAACGAGGTGTCCTAGAAAGGTCTAGTAGTCAAAATATATGCAAAACTAATAACCTGGGAGCGTTAATTTTTTTCCATTTCGTACTAAAATTAACTTACAAAAAATGATTGTGGTGATTTGTTTTGGAATTTGAAGTAAACTTTCAAGAATATTCTACGTAATTTCCATGTCACGTAGGAAATCAAACGTCTAGCAGCTACGACATAATTGATTACATTATGATGATTTGAATGAAAAATAATCTTCGATTAAGAATTTACATACTTGACTGATAATGAATTCTTTTACTCAGACCAGTCGGATTTCAGGCAATTTCACTCCGTATATTTACCAATGAGTGGTGTCTTAGTGTTGACAAGGGCCATTTCTCTTGAGTCATTTTCATAGACTTGAAGAAAGCTGTTGATACTGCTGACGACGATATTCTCATAACTAAGGTACGCTTATTTGGGATTGTAGGCGTGCATCCAGACTGGCTTAATATTTAGATATAAGGATTCAATATTGTAAAGTAAATCACAACATATCTGAAATACAAGATATTAAATGCGGAGTGCCTCAGGGCTCCTGCTCAGGCCCATTCCTATTTTTTGATCTATATTAACGATTTGCCGTTTTCGTAATAAGGGAGAAATATGGTAAACGAGGCTCGTTCATGGCATCCACTCGAGGAAAGCTATGGCGGGCCTAAATGAGTCGATTCCTCAAGTTGTTGCGACAGATTGATAGGTTTGCACAAAGATTTCTGCTAATACTAGATCGTAATAGCTATATGGTAGTCAGGCCGTGCCTGTTAAATGTTCAATCTGGAAAGTTTCACAGCAGCAGATTTAAGAAATTCTTCGGTCGTTATTCCGAGATATTGCAATAATCACCTAAACATGCCAATTTGAAATTAGATTTTTGAAGAAAACTAGTCCTGGCCTATCCACCAAACTTTCTGACAGCACATTGCAAGAAATGGCCAAGATGATGGCACATTCGAGCTTTCAGTGATGTATTGCCCAAGATGAAGCCATAGATGTGGTAAGTATTAACTTGAAGTTTTTTGCTGTCAAAATGACATTCAATTTTCATACGGTCATCTGGTAAATTTTGTCCGAATTTCTGTCGATACACTGACCTCTGGAGAGCAAAATAATATCTCTTTCTTATCATTGCAGTACAACAAACCCTACTGTTTAAGGTAATGAAATGCTTTTAATTTTACCGAAGGTATAAATTTCATTACTAACTTACTGTCTCTTTGCTTTTTCATGACCCCAAAGTAGCCAATCCGTCGGTCCTTCCCAACAAAAATTACCACCTGGCCTCTCACCGAAACGTTTAAATCTTCACTTTCTTGGTGTCTAATGTTGTGGGTGGTATTGCCTGTTCATGACATTTTAGTTTTTGTGGGTGGAACATTTAGCCCTAATATCCTCACAGCTAGCGACAAATTTGAGCACTAATTGTTACAGCTAGCAACGAATTTGAGCACTATTAGGCCTACCGTGACTGGACCAATCAACAAGTTCATACAGAAATGAAGATTACTTTTCGAAAAGAAACCACAGAGATGTTAGGAATGACAACAAACAGCAAGCCTTGTACATTTTCGCAATATCTATTCTGCGCAACTGTCGTGTACATTTTCCCCACTATTCGGAAGGCAGTCTAACGTGCTTCGTTTTCATGGTGCATTTTTCCCCCGTGTTCGTTTTCGTTGCAAGGAACGAAAGTTACAATGTAATGTAATCAATGATTTATACACGAAAAATAACCCGTCAGCAATGCACAATGTATATAATTCCTTGTTTCATATTTTACGTGGACTGATCTTAACTCAAATTTATCCCAAAGACTTTCAGGGCTTACCTTGTTTATAATCTTATACGTCATAACTAGTTGATCAAGCGAGATTAGATTACTGACGTTCAGCCAATCACAGGACCAGTTATCTTTACTCTAGCACTTTCATTTATCAACTGTGCTCTATTCTGCAATCTTTGGAGAGTTTCGATTTTTCTCGCTGGAAGACTTCCCCAGCTTACATCTGCGTAACGAAGATGACTTTCAGCAATACACATTGTTTTATAAGAAAAAATTGTATAAGAAAATGAGGCTCAAAATCTTTCGAAAATCACGAGGCTCAATTTCCAAAAGTTAATGTTTCTATTGGCAAAATATCGATATTTGGTCGTTATTGCATTCACAATGTTAAAGATAGAGTTTAAATTCAAGTTTACAATATTAATAATGAAAGTACAAACCATTTTATCCAGTTTATTTCAGTAAAAGTTAAGAAAAATTTAAGAAAATCTCAGGCTCAATTTCGGGAAAAGTTAAGAAAATTGAGGCTCAGGCAAAATTACGGGTTTCTTATAAAAAAACGTGTTGGATAATTAACACTGCCTCACTTAGACTGAGGAAAAAAATTTTTTTAACGTCTTTTGTGAAACAAGTCCTCCACATTCCTTACTCTGAACAATGTCAAGTTGATCATCCCAATTCAGATTTTCATCAACATTACTCCTAGTAATTTAGTACTGGAGACTCGCTTAATTCCCTTTTTAATTAACGTTAATCCAATCGGAGTATTTGTAACATTTGTTTTCTGCGGATGACCTATGATAATATATTTAGTTTTTGAGGGATTGGAACTTAAGTTTGTTCACTCTCATCCAGTCAGCAATGTTAAAGCTTGTGCAAACGTTCACATACTTTGTCTAACATTTGATCTCACTTTTTGGTGACAACTTTGTTTATGTTGGCCAAGTGTGCAAACGAGTCTGAGATTTCACCCAACATTTAGCCTAGCTTCGCGCACGAGCAGTGATAAATTTAACTTGTGTAGGGGTGTGTCCTCTGTCTACATAAGATTGTGGCAAACTTGTGTTGGCTGGATTTCCTGGATTATGATCTTATAACCAAAGGAAACGCTTGTACTGAAAAGCTCATGATTCTTTTTGTATCTGTGTTCTTACCGTGTTCGTACTCAACTGATTCTTTATAGCTGTCTTTGTAGTTTTTATTTTATCTTTGTATGTACAGCCAAAGCTCCACGCTGTGGTCAAAAACGAAACAAAGTTAACGAAGAGTTGGCCAACAAATGGAGAACAATGAAATGTTAGGTGGAATGTTTGATCTTGATGAATCGCCCTGCATTGCAAAACACAATGTTAGGTATCCTGACAAGGAGTGTAGACAATCTAACATTTTGCCCAACATGATGTCAGATCAAATGTTAGACCAAATGTGAGATTGTTTGCACAAGCCTTTATGCAACTCAGCTTGTGCATCAGCTACTAGTTTCTCTTTGCCATTCGATGCTATTGTTGCATTGGTATAATACAATATTTGATATGCTGAATGTATGCACCCTGTTCTTCTTTAACTTGTTCAAGCACCTTTTTTGAGACAAACTCCGTCCATGACATTTTCAACATTCTCCGGTAGCACCACATCTCAATCGCTTCCAGTTTTCTTTTCATCTCTGTACTAATGGTCCATGACTCACACATAAGAGAACAGACAAGATGTAGCTTTCCAGAAATCGTTTTCTAGTTTGAATGGATATTTTGGAACTCGTAAAAATGCTCTTCCTTTCTATGAAAATTTTCTGCAATTGCAACTCTACGTTTTACATCTTAGTAGCACCTGACATTACTTGTTATCATGCTCCTGAAGTATTCAAATTCTTCTATTTGTTTAATTTTCTCATTGTCTAAATAGACATCACATGTTGGCGCATTTCTGGTCTTGCTAAATACCATCAACTTTGGTTTCTTCTTGTTAATATTCAATCTTCTGACATCACATTCATTTTTCAAACTAACTAACATTTCCTGATAGTTTTGTTCATCATCATCAGATATTAATACTGTGTCGTCCGCATATCATATATCAGAAATAGAACGCCCATTTACTTTGAGCTTCCCTTCGATAACTTTCCTTAAAATCAACTCTGAATACAGTGAGAACAGATCAGGTGATAAAACACACCCTTGCCGAACTCTATGTTTGATGTTTATGCATTCACTTAAGTCATCGTCTATAGATATCGCCGCAATCTGTTCCCAAGACAAAGTTTCTGGCAACCTTCTATCTGTTTGATCTACTCCTATTTGTTTCATAATTTCATGATGTTGAACTCTGTCAAAAGCTTTCTCATAATCTATAAACACCACATACAAGTTCTTCTGCATTTCAATTGATCTTTCAGCTAACATTCTCATAACAAAAACTGCATTTCTTGTTCCTTGTTCCTTCTGAAACCAAACTGACTCCAAGATAATTTAGCATAAGTTTTCTTTTTATTCCACTCATCAGTAGACGTAAAATTATCTTGGTTACATGACTCATAAGGCTCATGAGTCTAGAATTGCTACAGTTTGATAGATCTCCCTCCTTTGGAATTGTTATAAAAACCGATTCTTTCATTTGAATAGGTATTACATACACCGCTGTTATATACACTATTTGCTAAGTCTAAAATCTTTTCTGTCCCAAGATCTTCACAGGCTGCAATCATTTCTTTAGACATTTTGTCATTCCCTATAGCTTTACCATTTCTCATTGATTTGAGTACTGATATGATTTCTGATTTTAGTATTTCTTTCCTGTCAATTTTGTTGCGGATGTCGATTTCAGGTCTATTATCGTTAAATAACTCTCCAATGTATTCTACCCATCTGTCTAGAACTTGTTCTCTCTCAAAAATTGCATCTCCATTGTTGTTTTTCAGTGCAGTGTTTGCAGTTTTCATCTTTAATCTTGTCCTATTCTACAATAGTTGCTGGTTTTTATTTGCCAGATCTTCTAATTCCTTACATGGTTTGTTTATCAATTCCTCTTTGACTTTAAGACATTTTTACTTTAGAGTTTGTCAAGTTCCGTGTACTGTTTACTGCTATTTCTGTTTTTATACTTCCTTCTTTGGTTCATTAGGATTAGTTGATTCCATTTTGCATCTTTACTGTGACTTTATTCAATTATTAGTATATTATATCTATTTGTGACTTCTAATTAGAATTAATTTGCAATGTTATTGTTAGTTTTTAAAAAAACTAAAATGAAACTTTGGTTCTTTTTTGTAGTTTTGATCTTTTAACGGTCGAACAGCCAGCTTGGGAATAAAGAGAATATGGTCGCTGTTACAGTTAGCACTAGGGATCGTTTTGCACTGCGTTATTCCATTTCTAAATCGTTGGTTTATACAGATGTACTCAATCTGGTTTCTGGTTTGATGTATAATCTTCTATTGTGGTGTTGAAATTAAGTGTTCATTATGACTAATTCTTTTTCCTCGCACCATTGAACGAAAGTGTTTCCCTGATCGTTTCTTTCTCTGAGTCCAAAACGACCCAAAACTGTTTCGTGTTTACATCTACCAACTATTGCACTGAAGTCCCCTATTAAAATTTTTATCTCTTGACTTTTACAAGTTTTGTATGCCATGTCTAGTTGTTCACAAAACGTGTCTATTTCTTCTTCGGTTGACATAGAAATTGGTGAATCAGCTTGAATAATGTTGACATCACATTCCTTGCCCTCAAGTTTTACCACCATTACTCTATCTGAAAGAGTCCAGCATCCGAGTATAAATTTTGTCAATTCTTTCTTTACTGCTATTTCCACTCCTCTTGCATGCTCTTCCCCACCTGAATAAGAAATGGCATAACTATCTGAGAAAAACTGCCCGTTTCCAGTCTATCTTGTTTAACAAATTCCAAGTATATCGCTGTTCAAACTGTTCAATTCTAGTTTTATACTTCCAGGCTGACCGGATGTAAAAAGTGTCAATCTGTAACTTCAAAAAAGTTGAAAACTTTTGAGTTGTTTTTGGTTTTATTTTTGCAGCAGTAACTTGATGAAGGTTGGAAGCTACCTTTTGCTCATAAGGTTCCTTACCGGGCGAGACAGCAGCACGATATGTGCTGGTTCCATTTTCGCCGTTGTGTGTTTTTCTGTTGAGATTCATCTGTCATAGCTAAACTAGGGAGAATACTGAAGTGGTTTCCAGTTGCCTTCTTCAGCTGCAGTATCTACCCACGTAGACGATAATCCTCACCATTGACTTCCAAGAAAAGTTTATCTACCAAGCATTACAATCGCTGAGAGCATTAGGCTCATCATTTGATGGTTGTTCTCAGCAACCATCCACCACCTGCAAGTCATGTCTTCACATAACCCTGATCAGGAGGCTAAATGTGTACTACATCTTGCCCAAGGATGGCCCATAAGGCTAATGGACGGAAGTAGCGCCTCACATCTCCATTTGCAGGTATAACCTACACCAGTGGCGTAGCGTGACTTTTTCGACTGGATATTCTATCATAGGATGTGGCTGGGTGTGGCGTGGTTCGGTGTGACTAGTTAACACCCAGTCTTGAGGACTTTTTGCACCAGTTATCAAATGCCATGAACTTAAATGTCTAGTAAAAATACATCTCCTAATTTGTCTTTTCAGCTTGTCATTGTCATTTAACAGAAAGGAACTGAAAAAGAATACTAGAAACTTTACCTTGGCTTTCAACTTTTTCTGGTCATGAAGTACTTAAGATAAGGGACCTTAAAAATCAGCCATGGGTGAAGGTTCAACCTCATTAATGTTTAATTTTTTACACTATAGCAATAAGGACAGTTACAATAATGAAAGAAAAGCCGAAGGCAATGCTAAACAGGGGAAACTCAAGTATAGACCGCTTTTAGAAGATTTTGTTAAAAAAAAACCATAAATGTATCAGTCTGCTCTCTTGTTATTTTTATGAACTTTTAGAGTCATTTGGTCTTAAATTTCCAAAGAGCTAGGTATTGAGAATCCTCATCTCAATTCCATAGCATATAAATTACCCACAACCATCATATGTACCACTTATTTCCTCTTTTGCACAAGAAACAAACTGTAGACTGATCTACAGATTTCATTTTATTAGCAATACGATGTATTGAATATCAGTCAATGTCCTTTCCCGCGCTCAATGGCGCATTGGACGGTGCCTATTTCCGTTTCTATAGCCCTAGGCCACGCGTCTGCGAATGCAGTGAAGGCTACAGCGGGGGCTGGTCCACTGGTAGCTCCGCGAGTTTAACTTTCCCACTCCATTCTCATATGTCGAGCGCCAGACGAGAAGGCAGTGAGTACCATTTTTTAAAGTCTTTGGTATGACTCGGCCGGGGCTCGAACCCCCGACCTATCAGTTGTGAGGCAGTCGCTCTACCACTGGGCCATCACTCCGGTATTACAATTAGGCACTTTTTCTGTAGATTCTGCTTTTATCTAAAGTGCCCTTTTCTCAAATGCCCCACCAGAGGGTGAACAATCCTTAAAAATTTTCTGGTGTTTATGTATATAAAATTCGATTTACCTTTTACAAAAAGTCTGTATGTGATGCTTGCTACCACTTAACAGTTTAACGTCTGTTATTTACTAAGATACATCATCCTAATCTAAAACTTAAATTTTAATTTTAGATTAAAACTAATCTAAAACTTAAGAACTTTAATAAAGTTTTTATATTGAAATCGTGAAAAGGTTAACGAAAGCTTTCAGTACTGGGCAAAAATACCGTTTCTTATTAAATAAAATCCGGTGTCGGTATAGGCCAGTGGCGTAGCTTTAGGGTATTCAAGGTATTCAGTGAATACCCTACAATTTCAGCAAAAAAATTATATTCTGCATTTTGTTGGAATGAGGTTACTATTTCTCAAATGTTCATTCAATTGGGAAATTTATGATGCGAATTCCTATCAGGTAAGCATACTGGTGAAGCTTATGCGGAGGACCGAACTGTATTGGAAAAGTTCAAGAGGCAAAATAGAAACATTGATAAAAGCCAATCAATTGGTGGTTAATTAGGAATTATCTTTGTGATCAATTATGAAAACTTTAATGCTCATCTTCTTTTCACTACATTCTCTATTGCATTACACGACTAGTACCAGGTTTCACGAGGGTACATACTGCCCCCTATGCCCCACATGATCAGGACCGGGGGCAGCTACCCCCGCTGCTCCCGTTCCTTCCGGTATCCCTGCTTATTTCATATGAGAAGTTCCATGCTACAGATTAAAGAGCAACTAAATTTGATAAAATAGATGACACCTGCAGCAAAATGCAAACGAAAAACATATCTGCAACTTAACGAAGAAACATCATTTGTCGAAAACCAACAGAATTTCAAGATCTACGGTCCTGTGCTTTTGCAAACCCAATCCCGCCAAACGTTATACTGTATCAGGTTGTATTGGAAAAACGGAGGAATCAAAGTTCAGCTGAAATAAATATGTAATTTACATGAAAAGGAAGTGAAGGCATTGACAATAGATGAGGGCTGCAAAGTTTCAGACAAAATATAAGTAAACAATAGAGAAATTTTGGATAGGTTGTTTGCAAAGTCGAAAGTCCTATAGAATATTTGCTCTATTAAAGATTTTATAGCATCAAAAGATGTGCAATACATCAAGCTTGCTAAACCAGCTGAATTATCAAGGAAATGAGGGAACGAAAGAATTAAGAAAAAAAGGAACATTGCATATCATTATATACAATGTTTCGCATTGTTTTGAGGGTAGCTACTACGCGGTGAGTGGATGAATAGGCTATTGTCCCCACATGTTTTCATATGGTAAAGCTGCAAGTCTCATTTTCCAAGAAATTGGTGGTTTTTTGTTTTTGCTACCTTGGGATTCAGGCAAGATTTACTGAGTGAATTTCCATCGTTTCAGTCATAGCCTCAGGTTTTGAGAATGATCCTAATTTTTCAGATTGACTCAACTGAAAACTGAAGTTATGGCTCAATCGAACATGAAACACTAACCGAGACATAAGAGAAAGCGCAGCAGTCGGGAAATCTTAGGTCAATCGGAAAATTCAATGGCAGACAGTAGCGGCAGGTAGGATTTGTCTTTGAGGGGCAAAACCTACTTGTGCTAGGAACGTCTAAGCAGAGGCCAGGGGGCATTGACCCCCCAATTTTTCGCAAAAATATAGTGTGTTTCACAATTTTATGCTCTTTGTGGCAGAAGAAAGTATTCTAAAAGACTTTCCATTTTTCATATTTCAAGCAGAGCCTCCATTGACATTGACAGTAATGGGCCATTTACCCCAGTATTCCCTGTTCCTGCCCCACCAGTAAGGAAATACCATCAATGATTTGCCCCACTAGTTGGGGCCCTTTTGTAATGTACAGACATTGCTGGTAGAATATGTCAAACAATTAGAAAGGGGTTTGGAGTAGTTGCCTTCAGAGACAGAAAATTAATATATATTACTATGTTTTGGAGTTGAAGTGGTGGCAAGCCCAAAAAGTGCTTGATGATGCATATAGTCAGAACAGTCCAAGGCATGTCAAAGATTTAGCCTCCAATTTATCAAAGAGAGGTCCAAAGAGGAAAATAAATATGGAAGAATCAGAAATATTTGTTGAACCATCTTCGAAAATTATGAGATTGGAGGAGAGTAAGGAGGATGAAGCAGACAAGCCTCTCTGTCTTTTTGGATGAAGTTGTTTTAGCAGAAGTCCAGCACTCCTTAAAGCTTATAGGCTCCCAAAGAAAAATAATCATAGCTTTGAGCATCTCCCTCTGTGCAAATATGGTGCTCATTGCTATGAGAGAGATTTGCTGCACATTGCAATGTATTATCACCAATCTAATAGTTATCAATCAATTGAAAGTGACAAGTTAAAAGGGATTATTAATAAAGAAGAGAAAGAAACACAGCATTCAAAATTGGAATCATCACCTGTCAATGAATGTTTTATAAAAGAAAATAGAATTGAATGTGCTATAACGTGGTCCGAGTATACTAAAATCATATTCATTATTGACTGAAGAGCAAAGCAAGAACTGAAGAAGAAGTTGAATGACACAGAAACTATTTTAAAGTCAAAACATGATGAGCTTGAAATGCTTAGGGTGAAACTAGATGGAAATTTATTGATGGTTAATGGAGAGGAGGAAGCAATGAGAGGAGATGCAATAAAAAATACCTTTCGTTATAGCCAAAAAGGAAATTCCGGGAGGATTCTGCCTCTGAAGTACATTTTAGACTCGCAAAGTCACAGTTCTATCGATTACCCCAAACTGGTTGTCCATACCAAGTCACAAAGGTTGAATGCGTTGTGCAACCATTACTGAGAAAGATGTTGAATGAAGCTAGAAGGAAAATCAGAGGAAAATCAGAGGTGCGGGGTAAAGAAATTTCATATCCAGTTTTGGGGTTTCATGGAACAAAAGAGGAAAATGTTGAATTAATTTGTGAAACCGTATTTAGGGTACCTGGTGAGAAGAGTTTTCAACGTGCATCTGATCCAGGCTGGTATGGTAAAGGAGTGTATTTCAGTGAATACCCACGTTACTCAATGAAATACATAAAAGACTCAGAAAGACTCCTGTTATGCCAGATTTTACCTGAGCAGAAGCTGCAAGAAAGACTTTCTATTACCAAGGAACTCAAATTCACAATAGACTACCTACAACATTAAAAACAGAAACACCTATTCTTAGGTTCAAGACGGTCTATAAAGCATTGTAAAGACTTCTTCTGTTCTTCCAACAGGTCCTTGATGTATAGCAGCTAGCCAGCTGAACAAGCAAACCTGTCTAAAGATATTGTATATATAGCTCATCCAATACCGCAGTAAAGAGCTGGACCACAAGTCTATTAGGAAAGAGGGTTGTAAAGATGTTGTTGCTGGGGATACAGAATGTTTCTAATCAGTTTGGTCGTCTAGAAACAAAAATAGTTAACTCTTCATCCTTGTGAAGTATTTTGAGGTATTCCATAGTCCAATGATGTTTTAGCAAAGCTCCTATCTTGCAAAGGGATATTTCCAATGTTTCTGACAGTGTATCCTCGTTCTAAAAATTTTTCCTGAGGACAGGCCCCCAGACCCCCAGACCCCCATTCTCCTCCATCGTCACTATGGAAAGAATGCTTTGGCATGTAATACAATCTTTCATGCATTGGTTGTTCAGCTTCAGCATGTTTATTCTTAGGTACCGGATAGTAGGGAGTATAATAATGATGGGGTTAACAATTTGCTAAAAAAGCATAAATGGTGGTGTTAATAGATGGAAATGGGTGTGGTTTTCCAAATTGGCTATAACAGGGGGCTGTTAAAAATTGGGGGGTCAATGTTCAATATACAACATATAGTACAATAAGAAAGAATTTTCATCATGATTTTACCAAAGATTTTAGATAAAACCTAATTAATTTTAGAACGTCGTCTCCACAAGTGTGTACTTGTTGCTTTTTTTTACAGTTTGCTCTGATTTCCTTACTTGTTGATATTAATTTGCGTTCGTAAAGTCAATTTAGTTACTTCACTTATCCTTTGTAAACCTTTGAAATCGTCAATTTGGGTGAGGTGTGAATAAAATGGGAGAGGGGGGTCGATTTTCTTCAACATTGCTTAGTTGGGGGATGTTAATAAATGGAAATGTGTGGTGAAATTTTAAGAAATTTGCAATTGGGAGCCCCATACTATTCGGTGCCTAAGAGGTACATTTGCTATCTGCATGAGCACGGGTACCTTCTCATATTTTGCCAACTAGCCAAGTTTTAAAAAAGGCCCTAATTTAAACACCATTAAAGGTTGTGCTATAGTCAACACAGATACCGTGAATCCTCGAATTGGTCCCCCTCAAATAAGCCTCCAACTTAGAGCTAAAAATTGTTAATAAGCCCCCTGACATAAGCCCCCCACCAAAACATTTGACTGTACCTATTTTGAGCAGTCACTAATTAACGAAAATTTTCCTGTCCCTCAAGAACCACCCTATTGCTTGCACTTGTAGCGTCGAAGATATAGTTTATTCGTAGAAAAATTTCAAGTGGAAAATGACCAACTACCAGGAACATTTGTTAAGCCCCGCCCCCCTCCAAGAAGCCCCCATGCAAAAATCCCCAGGGGGCTAATTTGAGGATTTACGGTAAATAGAATTCCAAGATTATCCCCGACGTTAGTGACCAGGCCCTTCCATTTTGAAACTCGTTTCGACTCCCTGTGTGCCATTACATTGGGGGGTTAGACACCTTAATTCAAGTCTCCAGGTCTATAATTCTATTGGGCGGCAAGACCATGAACATTTGTCATTTTGGGGCATTACCCCTCAGTTCCCCTTGCAGTTACGTGCCTACCATCACCCTATGACTTGGCTTGATTTGGGATACAATATGTTGTCAATGCCTGAAAGTTCTTCGTCCGAATTTTTGAACATATGTCCGAAGGCTTGTCGACTGAATGTAAAGAGCATATGTTTTTCCCATGCATTAGTTCGTGAATTTCCTTGCATGCTGCCAATAACAGTTTTCCAGCTACGTAAACTGCTGTCATGGTAGTTACGTCGTAACAGCTTCGCGCCACGTTAACTGCTTTTTCAACTTGTCAACACGCCAGGCCTATGGCTGATTCAAGAGTCTCCACACGCCTAAGTCGCTCGTTGCTTGCTTCGATGTGATTCACCTTGTGTAAAAAAAGTAAACTCATTTTTCAATCGATTTAGCATTCTCTAGATTAATTACTGAGGATAGAACTGTCTACCGTATAAGTCATTATCGAAAGAAAGCTGAGGCAAGTGGCAATTTTGAATACTTTGGTGCTAAGGAAGACATGCTTACATTCCATAGTTTCACTTTTGTTTCCAAATGATGATTGGCCTGGTCAAGAACAGTCAGCACAGGTGTGGTGTAAAGTAACAACT
Organism: Cassiopea xamachana; assembly: GCA_900291935.2. Classification (NCBI taxonomy): domain Eukaryota; kingdom Metazoa; phylum Cnidaria; class Scyphozoa; order Rhizostomeae; family Cassiopeidae; genus Cassiopea; species Cassiopea xamachana. Next base: position 25,436,316 of record OLMO02000009.1, on the reverse strand, counting down.
ACGCGCTCGATTTTCAAAGCAAGAAGTGAAACGATATTATATAACAAAAGATATAAAGGAACCTTCACAATTTTGACGGATTGTTTGACAAAGTGACGTTGAGGCTGGTAGGAACAACACTTGGAATGGCAAGGAGATGTTTCGTAAGATACTGCTCATAAAACTTCTGCTGAGAGTTAAAGTTAGAAATCACAGCAAATCGACTGTTAGTTTACCCGCAAAAACTGGCACTGTGCAGATATTTTGTGGCTTGGTCAAGCCTGTTCATGCTCCTTTTCAATAATGGATGAAAATAGGACCCTAACAAACAAGACAGTTGATCAAGCTGGTATAAGGGATCCAGTGTTAGGTGGAACTCTTTTGAGCATCGATGTTTTCATTGTTATTTTGAATTCATTAGCTGTTATGGTCATCATGAGATTTAGAACAAAAAATTGCATTGATATATTGGTACTTGGACTAGCAATGACTGACCTCACAAAAGGACTTATTCCAGTTCCAATGTCGGTTGCAACTTATCTGACGTCTTGGTACATGCGACCAAAGACTATTGCGTGCGATTTTTTTGGCTGGATTGCGTTTACAACAAACAGTGCATCAATGCTCATTCTCACAATGATGGCGATAGAGCGCTTCGTTGCTATTGTAAAACCATTTTCATATCGTACCTTAATCACAAAACGACGATTGGAGATTTCAGTTCTGATTGCGGTTTTATTTTCTTGTTTCATTTCGGCACTTCCTTTCTTGGGACTAGGACGGATGACATCTTTCAACAGGGGTGCTTATTGCCACTTTGATTACACGTATCGAACGTCTGGTTCCGATATTTATGCTTATTTCATTTTGGTGTATGGTTGTGCAATGACATTTGTGGTTTTAGGGGCCTACTTAATTGTTTTCTACAAAATAAGGGATTTGATTAAAAGACACAAAAGATTTGCAATTTCAAGAAGCATTTCATCCCGTTCTCGTTCCAAAAGAAAAAGAACTGAAAAAGGAGAAATCAATTTAAAAGTTGAAAAGATGTTTTCGTACCTGACGCTTGGCTTACTTTTACTGTTTTGGATTAGCTGGTTTCCATTTCTGGTAAGTTGTACATTGACGTAAACTTTTTTTGGGGGGGGGGCGGGGGAGGGGAGTGAAGAGCTCATGTTTCTGAGTGACAAAGATCAATTATCATTTTGTATGAAGGCCTAAATTTTGATGAACATTCATGCTTGTTTGCTATTAGCATTCACTATGAAAATGTACTGTCACAAGAAAGGCTCTTACACAGCTGAACAGGGTGGGGGAGGAGGAGGGGTGTTTCTGTAGAATTCTAACTCTTGTATGTCATAAATCTTGAATGCCGGTGAATAAAATGTTATATGCCAAAATAGTGCCATAGATATGGTGTTTAGAATTGGGGGTCTTGGGGACTTGCCCCAGAACAAGTTTTAGCCAGCACCCTCTAGAACGTCTTAGAACGCCCTTTTACAAAAAAGAAGAATGTTATCATCACTGAACTTCGTGATGAGAAGGAAAACCTGATCAGAAAAAGTAACTAAGTTGGCAAAAACTTATTTTATGACTCAAATGAACTTGAAACAGCAGTTAGCAAACGCAACAGTCTAGAATTCTGAGGGCAGCTCCAAGGTGCATTCCATGTAATTAGGTCCAAAGATCTTGTCCGCGTTCCAACGAATGCCCAAAAACGATGTGGAAAATAATGGAAACAATTCCACTGTGTGTAAATTGTTAAGTAGTTGGCTTGTGAAGCCAGAAATGGAATGTGATTTCTTTGTTTTTGGCTTGGGTTGTTGTTGCTGCACGGACATGATATTCGGCGCACCACATATTTTCTGGACCACCTTTCGCGTGCAGTTTACATGGAATACAGCCTGGAGGCAGCTAGAAAATTGATGTCTTTTAGGATAAGGTATGTCTAACAAAGCTTTTCCTAGAAGACTCAGATATTCGACTGCCCTCAGATTTGCCTACTGAATAAAGATATGGAAGTTTCACACCCCCACAGCCCCTCTGTGCCTGATTGTAATTAGAGTGTAGAAAATACCTGACATATTTACTCACAGGCTCTTGTACGCTCAACAAGGGCGGATCTGGAAAAGAATGCTGGAGAGAGCCATTTGGTTTCTATTCTCTCTATGCTATACTATTATACGGTAGCATCAGCAAGGGCGTGGTTAGCAGAAAATATCTTTGAGTCACACCCCTAAAACCTTCAAGATATTTTGATGTACTTCCTTTTTAAGAGCCGATTTTATAAACGTATCCCTTGTTAAATGAAGAAAAGCACCCTCTATAGGAAAGATCTTGTTAAGAAGAGGAAAGAAGGGGGTCTGGGACCTTACCCCTAAAATTTTTTTAGATCACGCCGTCTACTTTAGCTTAGAATACCTATTAATAGGCTTAGAATACCCATTTATGGGCTTAGAATACCTATTCTCCCAATAAACTCATTTTTATAGGAATATCTATTTCTCGTTGAGACTCGATTTTCTTATTTTGTTTTATTTTGGGCCTGAAATTATCCTTAGATTGTTCTCAAGTGCCAAATGCGTAGCTTCGCTAGAACACCAAAAGATAAAAAAGAAAAGAAAAGTGGGATAGAGGAGTAAATATCTTGTCGATAGTACTATAATTATTCTAGACGCGGTATTACAATAATTTGAATAGACAAAAGTTCAGTCTTGAATTTCAGCAACTCTGAGCCTTGGCATTCTGCAGACCTGTTTCATAAACAATCTTCATAATAATAATCATCATCGTTGTCTTTGTCATCGTAATCATAGTAATAATCATTATTGTACTCACCATCACCCTCGTCCAGGAACGCAACTAAGATACTTTCATTGGGGGGGGGGGTGTCAAAGGTTTTTTCCCTGCAGAAGTGGATCTCGCCATGCCAAAAATTCATTCATTTTCCTCCCGAGTTTCTGTTTAAAAAGCCTGCCCTCTTGACAAAGTACGAAGTCAAAAATTGATCGATTAAACCGCTGCTCTTTTCGAGAGTTGAGGGTATTCTTGATAATTCATAAGTTACTCACGCGACAAATTACAAAATTTTAATACCATGGAAACTCATATAGCAACTTACACATTGCATTCATTTTGTGATATGACTGTAAGCAACCTACACAGCGTCAGATTAATGTTGTTGTTGTAGCGAAATAGTTTGCTTAGCAGGCCTAGCAAGGAGCAGAAACGTACTTTCCTTCTAGTAAATTATAGCAAGGTAAGTAAGGACCAAATCTTGATGAAAAATTACACTAAAAGTGGTACTAGAAAAGTTTCAGGAATATTGTTATCCAAGGGAAAATATCACATTCTTCAGGCAAACTGTTGATGAATTTTTCACCGAATTGAGCAAGCGAAGCGTTGAGTGTGAATTCGGAACCTTGAGGCTGGGGCGTAAATAGCATACTTTAATTGGGGAGGGGGGAGTTCTCAGAGGTTTTTGTCCTGCAGAGGTGGATGTTGCCCTGCAAAAATTCATCCATTTCATGATAATAGATGCTTAAAGACCACTATTGTAGTGGAAAAGTGGATGAGATGCAATGCCTTGTGTACCAACGATGAAAATTATCATTTGATTGACACCAAGATGCACTTATTCAATATAGAATATCATGTCAGAGATGCAGTTACTGACTTGGTTGTACATTAAGATAACACATATAACAGCATATAGCACATATTATATTTGGAATAAGGAGGCATGCAGGCCATACCATTGGATAACGCGTGTCAAAGTGAAGCAGGAGGAAGATGGGGGCCTGGGGACTTGTTCCCAGAAAACGTTTTAGGACCACGCCCTCTGAAACGTCGGAAAATGCCCTTTTGGAGCACGGGAGAACATTGCTGTCATCGTTTATCATTGTCCTCTAAAGTAAAACTGATTCCCCTAAGCTAGAAACAAAATGCGACTTTGCCACGCTGGCCCATCATTTTGACGTCGTATGCCAGTAGTCCAACGCTAGAAAAAATAACTCACGCTACTGCACCGAGGGAAAGATATTTCAAGTCTGAATGTGCACTGGATATTTGGTACTCGATACGAACCTTTGATTGTTTGATATCATAATTACCCTGCAAAAGGATGCAATTGCCCTTCGAATTGCTCTCTTTCATCTGTTCTGGTAGGGGGGTGTAGCACCCCACACCCTCCCAGAATTTGCGCCCCTGCCCTCATCAGTAATATACATAAGTGTAGGAGAGGGGGTTGCAGGGGGGCTGCCCTTAGTTGGGCAGAAGTCTACTACATTCAGGGAATTTTCCTGAAAGAACAATAGGAATTTCAAGCAACTTTTCTGACAGATCTCCAAATCGCCTTACTCAGTCGGGTGGGAATTTTACAGGCCCCCTAAATTTGAAGCCCTCCTACGCCTATGGCGATATAGCATAAAGATGCTAATGAAAGTGATGAAGAATGTGATGAAATAAAATAAACAAAATAATTCCTTCTTGTAAAAAGCAATAGTAATGATATAGCAAGTCGAACACCCTCACCACTACCACCACAATCAACCAATTAATGACTCACTCAACCAATTAATCAACCAATCACTCAATCATTCAATCAATCAATCAATCAGTCAATCATATATCTATTCTGAGCCCTCTTCTCTTGTTATTTTACTATTACTTTGTTGATATTGCCTTCTTTGGTTGTATGTATTTGTCGAGAGTATGTTCTTTCAGTTTATGTCTTCATCCGACAAGAGCATTTATGTCTTCATCCGACAAGAGTGTTTATGTCTTCATCCGACAAGAGTGTTTATGTCTTCATCCGACAAGAGCGTTTATGTCTTCATCCGACAAGAGTGTTTATGTCTTCATCTGTGTCGAGAAAGCTACCGAAATATTTGCTATTTTCCAGTTTTCATCTCCACTTCTTTTGATCTCATGCTCTTCAGATTTTACTTCATTTACTTGTAGATTTTACTCTTTCAATGTTGGTGGTACATATTTCTTCAGATTTTCTGTTATTGCTTTTACATTTGGTATCCAGCTAATATAAAAACAATAATGGGATCTATGTTTTCTTACTGTCGACCCGATTTCTGCTTTCTGCTCATGAAAGTCCTTCTCTTTGAGCCTCAGTCATAAGATCTGTCAAAACATATACAGTTACTTGACAGTAATATTTTTTTGTTTACAATTAATATTCGTCCTTGAATGATGATAGAAGTATTGCACCAAAAACTTTTGCGTCAATGCAATGAAGTGCAATTCCAGATATATTTTGCAGTTACAAAACTGTAAGCAAAAGATCTTCAGAGGAAAATTTCACCACCAATCTCACTTCATCATCAAAAAACTAATTTTTTGAGAATATGCAGCAAGTAATGGAGATATATGTTGTGTTTGTAGCAAGGATGCTCTTGGAAACGTGATTAAATTCCTGTGAAATTGGAAAAGTCCATTACGAATGTTTTGATAAAAACAAAAAGAAGCAAGTCTTGTCTTCAAGCAAGTTTGAAATGTGTTCTCGTGTGATCCAAAGTGAATCTTGTTTTCTTGTCATCATCAGAAGTTGATTACAAGCTGTGAATCTGGTTATGATTGGGAAACAAATGCGAAGTTGTTTTCACTTATTTAGCAACTGTTTATGGCTTCAATACGAAAAGTGGCTTTGAGCTCATGATCAGAGGGAAGAATCTATTGGCTCAGCATCGATACACGATGCAAAGGCTCTATGGCATTAGTTTTCTAGGATGTTTATGGCTCATTATGCCATGTCAGAACGACGGTTTATTATCCCATTTCATTACTACGATTCGACTTTAACGCTTTGCACAGCCAATATCAAGACGAATGTTGACCATGGCGATAAAGTAGTATCTAGCCCATCGATAGTTAAAAGCCATCTCTCATACAGCGATAGATGTAAGCGCTCATTTGTCCCACCAAATATTTTTGTTACTGAGGGGCAAGTCACTAAAAGACATGTCTTACATGTCAATGAAAAATCGTTGCATATTATGAGTCTCGATAATGTTCAAAAGTCAATGAAACTTGCAAAACAGCTCAGAGGTTTTCTAAAAGTTTGCAAAAGAGCTGTAAGTCAGGAAAAGAATTTATAAAAAATGTCAAAATTCTTCAATAAATGAGAAAAATATGAAATAGTAGAAAAATCCATAAAAATTTTATAGATCCAATAAATCTTTGAGATGTAAAAATCAGAGGGATGAAGAAGAACACTTGAGTAGGGGATGTAGTAGGAGAATTTACCAAAAGGCTACTAAATCTCCCAGAGTTGCCGACAAGCGATGGTCACAATACTAGCTTTTACCTACAAGCCAAATGAGTGCATACAGGCTCGTTAATTACTAACTGCTTTGGCAAAAAGTAGGGAGGAATGTGACACCCTCACGTCCCCTGGTTCTGCATGCCCCCTGATGGAAGGACGCTTTTCAAATTGTTGAAAACTCTGGAAATCTAAAACTTTTCGTATACTTTTTCTGAGCTATTGGTTGTTGCTGTTGTAGCGTCTCTTAAAATATATGGGCCTTCCTTTCACGTGTTCCAACCGCCTCAAAATACGCTATATGTACAATATTCCTGAAAACCCGTTTTTCGTTGTTTCAGTGTGAGCACTTTTATTCCGCATTCAACTTTATACGGATCAAAGGAGACGGGACCTAACCTTTGTGTTAGCTATGCTGTTGGTTTTAATAGATACGTTAAAGAAGGTTATTATGGTGGCCCATACAGGTCATACACATCGCATTTGTACAAAACACAATATACTGTCAGAAAATACGATAAAATTTCCAAAAACACACTATACGACAAGAAAGCACAGCACAGTTTTCGAAAACACAGTGCAAAAATGATCACCGTGCGCAGTGACCTGAGGAGGAGGACCAGACTAGAATTGATTGTGTAAAGATATTAAATTCCGTCATCATATACTGCTCCATTTATAATTTAATGTTGTTTATCTACTAATCACATATACCCACATATATTATATATGTTCATTTTTCTTTCACAGGCTGTATTGCTCCTTAATCTAATACGGGCCTTGCCGTCTTCACACGATAAAGTTGATCTCTTTGCCATGAGGACTGCTGTTGTTAATTCGATGCTAAACCCAATCGCATGTGCCTCGTTTTGTAAACCATACAGGCGAGGCTTTGTTTACTACTACAAGAAACTTTTATCATATGCTGGGTTTGCGAGACCTGATAGTGATGTGTTTGGTATGTCATTCCAATGTTACTTTTAGTTCATTTCAATATTGTCATTTGTTTCGTGGGGTTATTTACGTTTGTTTTGTAAATTCCTCAAACTTTTAGTAAATTTTTCTGTGTTTAAAATGTCCTGAAAGTATGACAGGTTTATTGAATTCAGAATTTGGAATACCTCCATTATTAATTTTTGATGATTCGTGATTTGGAGCTTTGTGGGTGCACATTAAAGCCGCTATCATCCTAGGCCATTGATGGTTCTTATTATTTGAAAGCGAAGTATTCATACTTCATTGACTTAGAAAGTCCATTGCAGAATTTTTTCGAGATTTGTTCGTTGATAGAAGCTTGGCTTGAACCCGTGTATTATCATTTTAATTAAAGTGACTCTTTATTCATTTATATCCAACAAAATCACTTATTCCTTCACCAGATAACGGAATGCTTCAGCTCATTTGTTATAGTTGATTGGAAAAAATTAGTAGAAATGAGCCTGCATGGTACTATTTACACAGCAAAGTATATCAATACTGAAATTCAATTCACTTCCATATTTTTGTTAATAATGCAACAAATTTTTATAGCACAACTAAATACAATGGTAAACCCCACTATCACAGATAGTTTGCCATTGGCTAGTTCAATTGACAATCATGTTATAGCTAGTAGTTCATGAGTTCCAGGTTACACCATTCTCTGTTGCAACAGCAAAACATAAAATATAAAGTTCTAATCACTATGTTCATTGTTTTTCTGATTGTGAACCTCGTCTGGTCATTAATCATTTCTATGTTTATAAATAATAATATTACTAGTAGCTAACTTATTTACAGTTGGTAAAAATATAATGCAAAATAAACTAATATAAACCAACTATTTAATTACAATTTTATTCATTTACATATAGTACACGTACAACTTTCTCCCTTCCAGTTTTTGATCATTGTCTGAACTCTTTTATATGTTTTATTTTCGGTATTTGGAGGAGGTTTTTTATTATCTATACTAAGCGTATGGAAGGAAACCTGAAAGTGTCGTTCCCTTTCTTCTTCTTCAGAAGGGTAGACTTGCCATTTTTTCATGGAAACTTTTTCATCCTATTTATCATACTCAGTTTTTGATATCAGTACCTCCTTCTGCGCAAAAAAAGATCAGTGATAGCAGTAATTTTAATTCTATTTTGTAAAAGGACGTTTTTGGACGTCCTAGAGGGTGTGGCCCTCAAAAATCGTGAATTTTGAAGATGTAGACGGAATGATATGATGCTTCTAGGCTGCAAATGCACTTTGACTTGAACAAAACATCTCTCCAACTTTCATTGTATCTCTCTTGACCTTGCATGTAAGCAACAGCTTGGCCCCCAGAACGGTTTTGACCACACCCTTTTTGCGCTAAGAAAACGGTCTTTTGAGCAAAGAGCTTGTAAAGGGCAAATGGTACCCATTATAAGCACGGAGCACAAGTACCCTTTATAAGCACAGGGAAAAAAAGCTTTGTAAATGAATTTGAAAATTGTGTTACTTGAAAGTAGCTACTGAATGTGTTGTAGTGTAGTGTAGTTGAATAGTGTAGTTGAATAGTGTAGTTGAATAGTGTCGTTGAATAGTGTAGTTGAATAGTGTAGTTGAATAGTGTAGTTGAATAGTGTAGTTGAATAGTGTAGTTGAATAGTGTAGTTGAATAGTGTAGTTGAATAGTGTAGTTGAATAGTGTAGTTGAATAGTGTCGTTGAATAGTGTAGTTGAATGGGCAAACTCTGATATAAGATACATGTAATTCTTGCGTTTATGCTGAGGTTCTTTTCGTAGGTTACTAGCTAACAGTGTAAAGCCATTCTACCTAGATGAACATTACAGATTTCACATTTTTATATAAGGAAGTTGTTTGCCCCAGAACTGAAGCGTTTCAAGTTTTTCATGATTCCAATATCAAGACTCTCGTAGCGACCCTATTAGCACATATTCTTCCGTTTCAATGCTTTGCGCACGAACATTAATGGAAAGTGAAAAGGCTCCATGTACAATTGAAACAATTAATCTTAGTAGTAGAAATCTAAGAGGAAACAACCTAACGTGCATACTCTTTGAGTCTCAAATAGACGGGGGACGTGGAATAGTAGGGGTAGTTGGATGCTCGATCGAATTACAGACTCAAAAATGGTAAACGATGGATCTGTAGTAAGGATGTCATGTGTGGTATTCTTTCAGAAAATTAATAAGTGATGTTAGACCTTGTTTCAGGATTCAAGAGTAACATTTTATGCACAGATAATTTGAATTTTCTATGCATAACCACACGAAAACCTTTTGACGGTTTCAGAATCCCAATACTGAACATTCTGAACTTTTTGGGTTGTCGAGCACTACTATTTATAGAACAGTTTCTCCCAACAGAAACTTGTATTGGAGAGGTTCGCATTTGTATCAATAACTGGAATATACAAATGAGAAACTTTTAAAGAACTTATAATTTTATTATAGGAATCATGATTCACATTATATTTGTAATATGCTTTTTGACTCACTTTAGATCCGTGGAGGCAAAAGTCACGGGAGTATACGCGTGAGAACACACGTGAGCATACACGTGATCATGGTCTAGATAGCTCGTTCGTGCAAGCAGATTCAAATAGGGCACACCCTGTCTCTGATGTCATAAGTGATCCAGAAGTGAAGGATGGACATAAAGAATCTGTTAATGAGTCATTTTGCTACTGGCAGCAATCTGTTGTGGATGTTGATAATTGTAGTGAGAGTAATGAAATGGATCAACTTGTGTCTTGTGAAGAATACTCGCAATGGAATGGAGTTGACCATTTACTCCTGAAGACTGATAAAAGCAGTGAAAATCCGGAGAATGGTAAAATTATTTTTTCCATGTAGCACTCTCTTACACCAAAAAGCTTGTATGGACTTTAAAATACAGTATAATCCGGTTATAGCGCACTTCAAGAGACTAGCAAATGTAGTGCGTTATATTCCAAAACACGTCATTGCCGAGTATGTTATAACCGGAGTATTTTATAAGGTTTTGTATGAGTAACTTTTAGCGGGGACGAGCCACTACGGTACGATATATCCGAAAGTATGTTATATCTGAGTAAGGTCAAAAATATCGGATATGGGTACGACGACTATGGTGGTCCATTAGAGCAAATAAGTATTTTTTAAAATATTCTGCAATCATGTACTTTTTGCATTTTTCTTGTGTTTGTTTTTCTTGTGTTTGTTTTAATGTTGTTTAATATTAATTTATTCATTATTTTCAATTAAATTTTTTCATTTTAATGATAATAAGTTTTTAGATTTGTTATTTTTTTCATGCAAAGCTTTTTATTACTCGAAGTAAATTATCATTGTAGCCCATTCGAGCCATAGCAACAAGCAACCTCGTTTTTATGTTGGCTGTTGCTGTGAGCCATCTTGTGCTTCTGGAGCTTTTAGCGTGTCTGCCATCCATATAATTTCGAATGCCAGGAAAATGGCCTTGGATGTGGAACGAGCGCAAGACTTGTATGACCGATGGGAGCTCTGGAAAGAATCTCAATAACGGAGATGAATATCGAATGGAAGGACGACGAAGAGTTAAGAGAAGATCTTAGGATCTATTTGAACACAAATTTTAAAAGAGCAGAAATTCTTGATGTTGTGTAGGAGAAGTTTCCTCAATATAAGTTTAGTCTTTGCGCGCTTATTCGCCGCTTAAAATATTTCGAAGTGAATCACATAGATTACGAAGCACGTCTTGCTGACATCCGGGCAGCTGTTAGGGAAGAAATAAAGGACTCCGGCTCTTTTAGGATATCTAGCCCTGCACGAAAAAATAAGAGCAGTTCATGGCCTTAAAGTACCTCTAAGTTTTGTATATAATATCATGCATGAGGTTGATTCCAGTGGCTTGAGAATACAGGGCAATGTTAAAGGCACGTGCCTGCTGAGGGCACGGGGGCAATACCTCCATTTGAAAAGTTTTGAATAGTTTTGTTACATTTAGAGCAAGCATAATAATATAATTTAATAGTAATGTAATGTAATGTAATATAATGTAATAGTATTAGTACCTAGTTTGGCCTATTATGTTCTTTACATCATTGCTGTACAGTATTTTTCAGCTTGAAATCTTAAATCATCTTTGGAATGTTGTCGAAAGCTAATTTTCACTTTATGACGGGCCCCTCCCCCCAGCCAAATGTCACAATTCATGCGATCAGTCATACCAAAATGCTCCTTACATGCAATCATGATATTTCATCTCACCACCGGTTTTGATGCACACCATTGTGAGCGGTTCTGTGCGACTGTACTTCTTAAATGTGCCCTCAACTACTGCAGATAAGTGTTGAACAGTTAAAAATTCAGGCAGTTTACTATCTCCGCTATTGAGGATCTTCCTTGAGCGCTTATCGGCCAAACGTTTCTTGCACTCGTTCCACATCCAAGGCCTTTTCCTGACATTTGAAATTGTAAGGATGGCAGACATGCTACAAGCTCGAGAAGCACAGGATGGCTCACAACAACAGCCAACGTAAAACGAGGTTGCTTGTTGCTATGGCTGGAATGGGCTGCAATGATATAATTTTTTATGTCGAGTAATAAAAAATTCTGCATGAAAAGATAAAAAGTAAAAAAACTTATTACCATTACAATGAAAAATTAAACTAAAAAAATAATGAATAAATAAATGTTAACCAACATTAAAAAGTAAAAAAACCAGAGAAAAACGAAAAAAGCACAGTATTGCAGAAATTTTAAGAAATACTTATTGGCTCTAGTGGGCCACCATAAACTGCACAAGCTAGTGTTTCGAAGATTCGAAAACATGTTCATGCCCATCCTAGGGGATTCATAGTGGCTGCGGACGGTCAAAATATATTTTGCATCCGTGGAATGAAGTTATTCGTTTCAAAACAAAGTGATTCGAAAAGACCACAGTTGTTTACCAGATAATGTTAGGAAAATTTTATCTTGCCTCTCAACAACACATCAGCTGAATAGAAAACGCACATAGAAACGGCATAAATTAACTTATTCCTTTAGCTGTACTCTGCTTGCCTACGATAAATAAATCGCTAATAATGATAATAGTAGTATTAGTAAAGCTGTAGAAAGTATGTTGCATTTCAATACATTGAAATCAGTAAGAGATTGACTCGAGGATGTGTAAAAGTCAAAATTAGGTCAAAAATTTCGAAAAATATAATCAAAAAATGACCGCCCTACTTATAACGGCCAGTGTTCATTAATCTGCACGAGTGGTAAGCACCGCTCTCAGGCACAGAATCTCACACATCAAATTTCTGCAGGCACTTTTCATCCAAATCTGTATATGACCAGCTATTACGTTCTATTTTTTCTGCAGGCACATTTTTCTGAGATCTACACTCGCAGGCACACAATACTTTTAATGAGGCCTGATAAACAGCCTACTTATGACCGCTGTATTGTACTTTTCACTTCATGAGATGTTCCCTGATTATTGGATTGTTGAAATGAGCCTGTTCATTTTCTTTACTGGTTCCAGTAATCAGGGCGACAGTTCTTAACAAAGGGTCAAAAAAGAGGCGATTAATGGATGATTTAAATGTTAGCATTGAAATATTGTGACAATGCAATGAGCCGCACAAGGCTCTAATGTACAAAAAAAATTAACTATAAGGAGTTGTTCTAGTCCTTGTGGCAAAGAACATAGACCTCCCCC
>OLMO02000009.1:25385656-25423403 GCA_900291935.2 Cassiopea xamachana | reverse complement strand
CCCCCCCATATAACAGAATAACAGAACAGCATAAACAAAGACCTATTTCGCGTGGAGCTGCTCTTCCAGGGGGTCTTGTTTGGCTATGTCTTGCTCTTCATATACATTATCATTGTTGGCAACTCACGTATATCTTTATGCGTATTATTTCATTCCCTAAGAGCTGAGTATTGAGAGTTTTTATGGCGCTCAGTCCCATGTTAGGGATCTGGACATTTCGGCTATTTCTTGTATTATAGGATGAGACAGCTGACAGGCATTAATGCCTAACAGGCATATGGGTGAGAAAGGTGAGAAGCCAGGCCTTGGTTTGTACTTCTCTAGGAAGCTATCTGAGCAAAGTTTGTGTATGATTTTATAGGTCATAGCATTCCTATCAAAATGGTGTATGTGCCTTTTTGAACATCCTTGAATGGGGTTGTTTGGCTAGAAGACTGAGCTTATTTCCTAGTGGATAAAAATGAACCGTTAACAAGCTGAAAAGATTTTTGTTACTTGAAGTCAAGATATGCAACTTCAGGCTGTAGGCGCATAATATATGAAGTTGTATCTGTCCTTCTACCATAAAATTCTTTCCATGTATTTGTTGTCCTTAATCAGGGCTGATTGACCAGGAAGATCGTTCCAATGAATGCTAGCAAATTTAGGACTAATTAGTGACATGAAATAAATCCTTATTTTCTCTTTCTTGTTAGAGAAAAACGCAGGTTATAGAGTGCATGAGAGTAATGTGATTCAGTGGAAGCAAAACAGAGTTTCTCAAGAGTTAGAAGAAGAAGGTATGATAAATGAAAGACAGAGGTGCTTAGAGCAAGGAGAAATTCTAATTCATGACGCAAGCAAAAGGCCTTATTCGAAAAGAAAGCCTGGTTCGAGAGTGAAGAGATACTCCATGCCAGCTACATGGCTAAATCCTGATAGAAACGCAAGACCACTGTCATTGGAAGCAATTACACGAAAACATGGCAAATACCGTCCATGGTCTATGGACGGTAATGAGAGAGTGAGAAAATTGCTGCGAGAAAATGCATTTGAAAGTAATGTACAGCTTGTCGGTTACAATGACCTACAAGTGAAAAAAGCAGATAGTGTAAAGAACAACCCGAGCGAGGGGGTAATACTTGGCAATGAAAAGATTGACCAATCAAAGAAATACTGTGATAGTGGAAAAATATTTGAAAATGGTGAAGAAGATGATCATACAAATGATGACATATGCAAATTGCGTGTTATGAAACAAAATAGGAGCCTTCTTACAAAGGATGCAGAAGCATTGAAAATAGTCAATCAAAAAGGTATTACTTTTCCTTCTTTAACGTTTAGTTGCAAGAAGCTGTTCATTAAAATCTCGTTAGAGCGTTTTTTGGTGCTTTTTAACTAAACTATGAACGATTTCTCGCTACCGTAATTCCTTGAATAAGCCCCCGGGGGGCTTATTTGCAAAAATGAATTTTTGGGGTTGGGGGGCTTATTCGAAGGGGTAGGGCTTGTTTTAAAGTTTGGCATTTTGCTCAATAGTTGACGTAATAAATGAGATAATTTTCTCAAAAAACTGAATTGAAAAATTACAAAAAGACTTCCGCAAACGAAATTTATTAGTCAATAATAATTTTTTCATTATCATCACAATAGTCGCCATTCGTTTTGCTTTTTTGCCTCCAGTCAATAGAAGTAATTCTGTATAGTTATTGTCATGTGGGGGCTTCTTGAAATAAGACATTATTCTGCAACTATACCTCCCTCATGTAAGGCCCATGGGAGGTTTATTCGAGGGGGTTTTTTGCGAAAAGGACTTTTGGGTAGGGGCTTATTCAGAATTGGATTTTTATTCGAGGGTTTACGTTATATCATTTCTCATTTCATTAAAACCATTCACGTAGAATTCTTCTGCTGAAATTCTTGCTTCATGAGATTGGATCGTCATTTTTCACTAACTTCTGTATATTTTAAGGACTTTCAGCTAATACTGGAAATCATTATTGAATTTCCATCGTAAATATGTTTTATTTTCACCGCCTTTCCATCATAGAAATCTTTCATTATAATAGATCCATCCCATCCATCCATCCATTCATGCATTCATTCATCTATCCATCCATCCATCCATCCATCCTTCCATCCATCCATCCATCCATCCATTCATCCATCCATCCATTCATTCATTCATCAATTCATTCATCAATTCATTCATTCATTCATTCATTCATTCATTCATTCATTCATTCAGTTCTTCTGTAATGAGTGCTAAATAAAAGGCAGCTAGCCCTGAGGTAGATCTGCAATTGCAAGCAAAATAGTAAAATAAAGGAAATGTCAAAGAGTACATCTACTCTTTGTCCTTCCTTATCACAGACGAAAACATTTATTCAAAGTATGTGTTTTTAGCATGTTTTGAAACATTTTACCCCAAAAGAATAATAACTGGGATCATAATAAAAGCGGGGGGTCGGAAATATTTTCAATAATTAATTATCGGGGGAAGGCAATTAGGTACCTAAGAGTAAGGTTCAGGGATGTAATTTTTTCGTTTCAGCATAAAAGGTCAATAACAAACATAACTGATAGTCTTATGTTGCAAATGGTCATTTTCCAAAGTTCAGGGCGTGACCTTGACACAGTTTTCTAGATACAAGGCACGATACTTCCAGTTCTTACTCATTGTGCCGTGGATGTCAAGTGCCCCTCCTGCCTTTCACTTGGGGGAGAAAAAGTTATATTTTCCAAGTGCAGTAGCATTCCTTTCAAGCGTTCATGTGATACAATCAAGTAAGTTGGAAAGGATTTGAATGCACTTCTCGCATTTGTATATGGTTTTTCATTTTATACTGTTCATTTTATTGTTCATAGTAGCTAGCGTGGAGTTGGCGCTTCTTAGCTTAAGCTATGCATCAAGCCAACTGTAAATAAATGGTATATATTAGGTCTTTATGGCAGGATTCAAATGCTTCCACTAACATTCAATATGATCAATATAGGAACCCAAAACATGTGTTAAAATCCAATCAATCCCAACATCATCATCGCATCACAGAGGAAGTAACCTCCCAAGGATTGATCATAACATCTATTCTAAAATATGCCTCGCTCAGCACTGCCAACCTTTGGTCATATGTGCAAAAAATATGCCCAAAAATATCTTCAACTTCACATTGAAATATTTGTCAAACACCCTTTCAACTCGGAAAACTTCTCTAAATGGTGCATCACACAATCACAGGCATGCTCTTTCTGCCTTAATTCTGAGACGCTGCAGCACATTGTTTCAAGTTGTAAGTCCTATCTTGAACGAAGCAGGTACACTTGGAGGCACGACTCAGTTCTTAACTTTATTGCGAACACATTGTCTGGCCCTCAGTTTTTTTCTTTATACGCTGATCTTCCTGCATTTCTGTCTCCGTCTCTTGTCCCTGGTGATTCCCTCGACATGACCTTATTTTGATCACTAGAGACAACAATTTATATATCCTTGAACTCAACATTGGATTTGAATCAAATATAGAAGTCAACAGTAATCGAAAAACTTTTCAATACAACTCCCTTCAGCAGGAGCTGCGATCAAAATATCAACCAATTAATTTCATCAACTTATCGCTATGGGCGCTTGGTACGGTAGTATCTTCTCCAGAATCGTTTGTTGATCTTGTTAACTGTCTTGAGTTCAATAAACCTTTACAAAGATCTGTCTTATCGAAAATCATAAATATAACTATCAATTGCACATATTTTATATTTTGTCACCGAAGTAAACCTTGGACTGACCGAAATTGGTTGCCTTCTGAACTTTTGCTTTTATATTTATTCTTTTGTTTTCGTTATTTTTGGTTTTTTTTCTTTACCATGTTCAAATCTGAAATCTTTTAGTAACTTTACAGCTGTGTAGTTTTGCTTGTATAGATGATATTGATAGCCAATTGTACGTTGCCTCATATAGTGAGATGTATAATTATAATTAGTTATAACGTCATATTATGTTCAAGTTTCAAAACATATATATTATTAAGCCCAGTGAACATAGTACGACGTCCATCAAGATGTTTGTTGATGGTGGCAAAAACCTGAAGCTTGCAGGACGACTTTGATAAACACAAGCAGGCTTAGTTTCATCTTTTAACTGCAAATTATTACTAAAGAAAGAATCCAGACTGAACGCAGAAAGTTTGTTTCTAATAAAACTAAGTTTAGTAGCGTTCAGAGCAGATTCTGTCGATATCTTTTCATCTCATTCAACAATCTTAACCTTCTTTGTGGATCTTGTTCCTGTTGCTTTCTGAATCATTTTGCTGTTGCTCTAGCATGCAGGGGTGTCGAAACCGGGGGGAGGGGCAATTTGACATACAATAGTATGTTTCACTAATTTTACACTTTAGAGGACATCCATAAAGGATGTACGGACATTAGAGGAGTAGGGGGCTTAGCTGAAAGTGGATATCCTTTTCAGTGCAGTTTTTGTAAGAAAAGGTTGTGCATTTACAAGATAATCGTGTTTCGTTAAAGATTTCAAATAAAGAGAGAAACAAGAAATATCTACAGTATGTTTATCGTAATCACAGGTTTTTAACTTTCATGTTTTTCGCAGCTCTTTACTTGTCTTCCAACTCTGTCCGCACGAACATGGATAGTTTAGCAAGAAGCAGACGGGCGTGGACAAGGGGGAAGGAGGGGGTTGAAAATTGGCAGAAATGTGCGGAAATCCTTAATGGATGACCGACCCCTTTTCAGAAGAAAGTACAATAAAAGACCATTTCCACTTCAAAAATCTTTGAAATTTCAGAGATGAGCAGAATTAAGAGCTTATCCCCGACAAAAACTTAGGATGTTATTTTATTATATTCATTTTAGATAGTATTTTGCAAGTCCACATAAGCTGTTCTGAACTGCTTTATGCTGACCTGCATTATCCAATATATGTACGTACGTATGTATGTATTTATCTATGTTCCTTGGTTACCAGGCCCCTCTACTTTAAAGCCGTTTTGACGCCGTTGTAATGCAATAGCATTTCCATCTCAATGTTTTTACATAATAAATGGATGCATCGTTCTTGCAATAAGTTTAATAGCTGGTTAATTTTTTGAGACAGGGAACAGAAACGAAAGAGCCTCCCGAAATTCCGCAGCAAGTCAAACCCAACATCATGTGGATATACAAGAAAGGAGCGAAGTGTGACATTTTCTAGTTTAAGAGACGATTTGAATAACAGCCTTCTGGAAATGGATTTATTAGCAAAAGGATTACTGAGATTTTCAAAATCAAAAGTCACTCCTTAATACTAAATAGAATTCCCTCAAGTTTGTTTCTGTGAATAGAATTAAATTCACAATTACATCAATTTTACAAGTGAAGGCCTTGTTTATATACTGGATATTCACTTTTATCATGATCCAAAATGAGCAGCTTTAGCATATTTGAAAATGTTAAAAATAAAGTAAAATCAAATTGATAATATTCACAAGATGCTTTAGCCCTTAGTATGCAAAAACTGCTAATTACTGGATCAGATTGATTACATGTAAATATCTACCTTCAAACAGAGCTTTAAAAGATAACTTTATTGGTTTGCTTTACCCATTTATCAAAAAATCTTAAGAAATCTTTCAATTTTTTCTGTTTTGTACGAAGTCTTTTTCGGTTTCTTTCCTTCCAACTTTCCTAGTAATTCATTTTAAGGATTTTCTCCAACCCCCTGTTTACCCAGGGTTCGTAGAAATCACTTTGAAAATAATTCCAAAACGTTTCTAAAACTTTTCCAAAACCAAATTACCAAATTTCTAGAACCGTGAAATACATCTTCGTTCGCATTTTGAAACCCCATAAAGTAGAAAATTGTTATTTTCAATGCTATATTTTATGATTTTTTGGTGGCTTGTATTTTATATTATATCATAACGAACATACGGTGTTTAATACGACACTGCATTCTATCCAATTCAGGATATTTTAGAATTTTTTCAAAACAAAATCCAAAACTTTTCCATAGCCATTTAAAAATATCTCTTTTCGAAAACTGTCTGTCCTGGAGAATGGCATTATCAATTTCCATAACTTTCCAAAACCCGCACGAACCCAGCTTTCCCCACAATTATTTGTTACTTCATAGTGTTTATACTGTTTTCATTTCATTTCATTTAAAACCACAACTAAAATAACAGTAATAATCAAAAGAATAAACAATATTTACAGACTTTAAAATGCAGGAGAGCTTTTTTTTCAAGGGGCCTCAAAGTAATTAAACTAACGAAATGAGGCACCCCCTTTGTTGTAGGAAACATTAGTTGAAGACAATGGCTGATACCTGTGATTAAGGTGCAAATGTTTTGATTTTCGTACACAAAACATTTTGCAAATAAACATTTACTTTTCTTTTAAATAATAACTTGGAGGCAGAGTTCCTGATCTCCAATGGAAAGGCATTCCAGAGTTTCGCCCCCATGTACCAAATGGATCTTAAGCTAAACTGTAGCGTGCTCTTCTTTTCTACATACGTGTCTCCACGAGTTGAATGTCTTTTTTTGTATGAACGAATTGAAGAATTTAATGAAAAGTAGCTATGATAGAAGTGCGGTGCTAGCTTATTTAAAGATTCAAAGAAATTTTAAAAATAGGTGTAGTGTGGTAAAGCAAAGTTTAATGTGAAATTATCCTAACAGCTCTTTTCTGTAATTTAATAATAGGGTCAATATACGAAGCACAGGTTTGACCCAAAATAGTCATAAAATATTGAAGAAACGACATAAATAATAAGTTGTATAGACATGAAAGAGTTTACGTAGGGAGCAAGGGCCTAATTTTGTAAGGAACTCAGCAAGGTCTTGGGAGTTCCTTAGAGAGTGCACTAAAGTGATATTTCCAGCTAAGAGTGTCGTTCAGAAGTCCTAGAAACTTGCATATATTACTCTGGTAACATGCTTCTTGCTAAGTTTTATGAAGGTACTAGGTGGAAAAGGCTTATGAGGAGAATTTAATAGTATGTAATTTGTTTTATATTTATCGAAAGTTTGTTGGCATCTAGCCTTTTTCATCTTCCTTAGCTTAGAGTTAGCTCTCTTAACAACATTATCTACAGTATCAGATTCACAATATATCTTAGGCCCCATCCACACTATACCGGATTCATATTGTACCACATTCTTGACCGAATCCGATATCAAAATTTTACACGTTCATGCTGTCGGATTCAGTTTTAAGAGTTGTTCACACTACCCCCGCTCCGCACGTCATCAAGCCATTTGCTTAGATGAATTTTCATGACAACTTTCACAGCTTGAAAGTTGATTGCCCCTTTACAACAAAGCTGGCAGCAGCTCAGTGAGAGCTTCCGGTGTGACGATCTTTTGTACTCATGCATTCACACTAAGTCAAAAGTTATCCGATATCGAAAGTAATCCGATGCATACCACTTTCACAGCGGAGTGATTTCACTCCGCAAAAGCGGCACAGAGCGTATCGGATTCAACCGGTATAGTGTGAATGGAGGGCCTATCTGATATTGGAACTAATCCGATGTGATGAATCCGGAATAGTGTGAACGGGGTCAGTATCATCAGCAAAGAGATAAACTTCGAGTTTCTTTGATACTTTTGGCAAATCATTTATAAAAAGCAGAAATAGCAAGGGTACTGGTATAAACCCCTATGGTAAACCACAAGTGACCCTTGGTAGTTCAGAATTTATATTTTAAACTGTAACATATTGTTACCTTTCCGAGAGGTAAGATTTAAACCAAGCAATGGCATTTTGTCTAACACCATAATGCTCATGCTTGTCAATCAGAATACCATGGTTTACAGTATCTGTAGAAAGCTTTCCGTAAATCAATGGAAATACCACATTCGTATTTCTTACTGTCAAGAGTTTTTATTATTTCTTCAGTCATGCTGATCAGGGTATGATCAATTGAATTATTTTTTTGAAAACTGAATTGTAGTGGGTGGATTAATTTATTGTAAGTTATGAACGAGTAGTCTTTTGTACATTAACCTTTCGTATAACTTACTAAAACTAGACAACAGAGATATAGGCCTAAAATTTGATGTCATCATGAATCATTGTATGCATCATGAAAACCGAACAACAGCATGCTTAAAAGTAAAACTTCTTAAAATGATTGACTGAAATGATTGAAATGCAATTATTTTCTCAAGGGAGCGGTTAAAGAAATGTTTTTTGGTTGCTGCCAAAGACACCCTATCTTCTGCACCCTATAGGTGCAAAGGCCTCTTATCCAGATTTGCCCAAGGACTTTTGGATGTACCTGATAATTCTAGACACATGTAGCACAATCCAATAGCTGATAGATAACCCAAGTAGCAATTGCATAAGAACACAGGCATAATTAAAGTGCTTATATGACCATTTTCTATAACTGAATTCAAGAGACTCACAAAAAAAACACCTGGCATAAATTTTCCACAACAAAGGCTTTAATATCATAGCAAATAGTGTTTCAAACTATAATGCTAACCACCTTACTTTACTCCATTCATAGGAGCTTGCTATATGCCTCAGAATGTGGCCTAAAATTCATGATTATTTCTATACATTTAAGCAAGCACTCTGTGGCTACCCAAGTTCTTAAAACTTGGAAATTCTTAAAGTTGCTTTGGTCCTTCTCAACATTTTTACATGTCTATTCAGCCCCATTAGTATATGATGACCAGCAAACACAATAGCATCATTCAAGTTAAACGTAAAGAAATTAAATAGTAGAATCACTAACAACATTTCTCTATATTGACATCATATGATACATATTGGCAACAGCAAATTTTCATCTATCATCAATGGGATCAATCTATCTTGATAAATTGTCATCAAGTGAAGTCATAATTTACAGTCCTCAAATTCATTAGTTTCTATTAAATGGAGTGTATCAATCAATTATTATACTGGCCATTCAACCCTTTATTTAAAATATGCTTTCAAGGGAAAGTGGCATTCAATTACACTTTCAAATATCTCCATATCAAATAAAAATAAGTGCAATTCATTTGAGGCTGCTGTACAAGGCACTATATAAATTGTGGCCACATTGTAAAGCACAAGGAGTCATCAAATTAAATCATTTTACATGTAGGTGGAGCATCTGAATAACATAGGCAAATACCAAAAGCTATAACTGTATCATACACCAAGACCAGGGTCTAAACATAGGACTAACAACTGCTGCTATTAATTTAATCAAAACTGTGTCCTAAACCTAATAATGCTACTTAGGCAATATTCATGGAGGCTGCCAATCACATCTATCAGCAAAATAAAGAAATAAATTATGTAACACTAACATAATTAAGAGTACAACATACTATTAGGAATTAGCATCATAAAGTATTATCATATGTTGACAACTTGAGCCAACATGTCAGCTACAATACAACATAATTAAATATTGCACAGTAAGCTTTAGAACATAAGAAAGCCTTTTCTGGTCACTTTCTCCCCTGGTTGGAACCATGTTGATAACAAACCACTTAAATCAAGTGTTACTCCATTTTGAATTTGAAATTTTGATTGTCTTTTACATTGGCAAAAGAAGTTAGTTCCAGATACGCAAAAAGCTATCCCAGCTACCTGTTGCAACTGCCATCCCATCATCTGTCACACCAAGACAACTCACACGATTATCATGACCTGCAAGCACACCAGCACGATCTCCCTTTAAAGTATCCCAGACATTGCAATTGAAATCATCATATCCAGCCAAAAGGAGGCGGCCACTCTTAGAAAATGCTACTGAGGTGATGCCACAAATAATATTGTCGTGGGAGTAGACACAAAGCTCCTGAAAAGACAACATAATATTAAAATCTAATGAGCATGTAAATACTTAACTACCATTTTAGACACAACCTGAACAGGCAACCAGCAAATCAGTGAAATATAGTCAAATGCAAGACACCTGAGTCGGCACAATAAAATAATGGCTTATTAAAGAAAGGGCTGCTGCTGCAGCAGTTAAAACTTACCTTAAAAGCCATAAAGCTCTATTAAATCCTGTCTCTATTATGCCCCCTTTCACAAGCAGAAATTGTAAATAAGTACCTCTCTCTCTCTCATGAAAGTAAATGATTGAATGGGTTCTTACGTCATGTAGAATATTGCCAGATCAGATCACATGTACAAAATATGGTCCATGTAAAGAATTGTGTTTATTGGAAACCTTGAGAACACTGATCATTTTGAAACAATCAGAGAGGAAAAAGTTTCTTCACAAGATATTCCAGGACTATCAATTAACTTTTGCAGAAATAAACTGGCTAGAGTGGTTTATACTTCCGTTAATACTATTGTATACTTGAATTTGAATTCCATCTTTAACATTTTGAATGCAATAACAACGAAATTACCGATTTTTGGCTTATAAAAACACTTAATTTAGGAATTTGAGCCTCATGATTTTCTTATGATTTTCTTAAGATTTTGACGATTTGAGCCTCATTTTCTTATAAACTTTTTTCTTATAAAAAAAAAACGTGTAATTGAATAAGTACTGTAATCACACAAAATTACCTGATCAGATCTAATGTCAAACAATCTGCATGTTGCATCATCTGATCCAGTCCCAAATGCCATTCCATTTGGAAAGTACTAAAATTACAATAAATGAACCTCAGCAGTGTGTTTGAAACACTGACCTTATATATAACATAAAAAGTATATTACTTCACTTCACATTGTCCTGTCAACTTTTTGGCTTCACCATATATTTCTCAAGAAAATCTACTGAAAAAATTCAATTGTTGAAATCAATCAAAAATATCTTCAAAGAACAGAATACTACTTACAGCCACTGCATTAATATCTGATTCATGCCCTGTAAATGTCTGCTTACACATGCCATCACGAATATCCCAAACCTGAATGAAATCATATGAAGATGTAGTAATGCCAATTCAAATCAACTTGATGCAAAATAAAACCAATTCAGTCAATAAAACCAATGCAAATACAAACAAGATATTGTAACAAAAAATAACGATGGTACAATTAATGGGTTAAAAGGAATGGGAAACACAGTCGGCAAAAAAACATCTGTTGGGTATGACACAATTAATCAACTTCTAAAAAGGTGATCATAATACATGTGTTTTTTATAACAAACAAATGTTCTGCTTTCAGGCTGATGTTTCTTAACATTTTGTAAAATCCAGCCTTGCATGTTTCTAAATTGCTTCTTAAATTACTAAGACTTCTTACAAATGTGATGCAAGAAAGAGGATACTCAAGTTTGTGCGGCATGTAATGCATATTGTTTCCATTTTGCTTCTAGTTTGAACAAAAATTTGCTTATAAAACAGTTAGTTCATTGTTCAAGTTATTGTTTGAAATACAGCCTGCATGTTTCTTAGCTGTTTCCTATCTTTGCCTAATTTCAGCTAAATGCTTCTAATAAACATGTTTCTTATAAGAAAAACAGAGCTCTCAAGTCTCACACATTGTGTGAGACTCATGCAGTTGAGCAATTTCTCACTCTCACACAGAAGAGAAAAGATTATCACACGTTTATAAAACTTAAGCAAAGACAAACCAAAAACAAGATAATGTTGCTTCTCTGGTAGAAATATGTGATGATTGTGCAAGTATTTCTGGGCTAAATGGTGATTTTGGTCAGGGTCTATTTTAAAATTGTCACTGGCTGGGTATTCGCCCCCAGTAGACCTTTATCCTGTATCATTAGTAAGCAAATACATCAGCATCCTGCCGACCAGGCTGGGACTACTTTGGGCATAATGTACAGGTATTGGTGGCAGTCACCTCCAAATATACAAAATTAAGTTATATTGTGAATCAGATATCATAGCAATGAGCCTTACTTTTGAGTTCATTTGAAAAGAGACTTGTAACAAAAATTTTATGGGGACACAAGATGTTTCTAATCAATTAGGTATTCTAGGAATAAATCATCTCTTTTCACCCTTATCAAGTGTTTATGAGGTTTGCCAGTGATAGTCTAATGAAGATTTGGCACATCTTACATAATACAAGGGGGCAATTTCTGATGCTTCAGAGAGTGTACTTTTGAAAAGTTTTTCTGGGGAAAGCCCTCAAGTCCCCATTTCCCTTCTAGGGAGACAGCATCTTTCTAGCATCACATAGCATGATAAATTGTTTCTGGCTATAGCACAAGCAAAATCTCACTCAAATTCTGTCTTTCAACTTGACAGCTATGGGAAAAACTCATAGAAGCAAATTTTCAAGCTGAATACAAGAAATACAAAAATAACCACAAAACTAATAAATATGCAGATTTCTCTGAATTATGTCATTAAATTATTAAAGTAATGAAAATGTTTAAAATAATCAAACCTTGGCTGATGCATCACAAGCACCAGAGACAAATGTTCTTCCACCGTCATTGCACAGGGACAGACTCATTACATCACCAGTGTGTCCAAGAAATGATGTCAACTGCTGCCCTGTTTCTATATCCCATAAGGAGCTAAATGAAATGGAATTTATATCTCAATACTCAGAGCAGAATAGAGTGTTCTACTAGTCTCTGACCATAAATATTGTAGTCAAAATGCCTCATGGGTATTAAAAGGCTTTTTCTATAGACATTACACTGTAGAGTCAAATGCAAAAAATATCTAAAATTGCTTCCATTCTATGAAGTGCACTTTTTCTATCTTTGAATGGGTTTCTCCAGAAAGTCTAACCCCATATCTCTTAAATTCAAACATCATTGAATGGGGTGCCAACCATATTTTCCTAAATAGAAAAAACCCATTAACTGTTTTCCCTAAAAAGGAAGTTTCTTGAGGCCAGCTTCTTATTGAAGTTGGATCCAAATGTGATAGAAGCTCACCCCAACAACTTCAGACTTGATGGATTGCAACAATTATACATAATGATGATTCATAGCAGCAATAATTGACAAAACCCCCTTCAACTCCCAAAACCATCTCCTACTGACTTGACACTGACTCCTAGATAAGGGCGGCTTCCAACTGAGGACAGTTTCTATGTTATGTATTGATAGAAATATTATGTGCTCAGGCATGATTGATGACAAAGAGTATCCCATTAAGCAAATAATAGAAAACTTCTAGGGTTTTCCTACCCAAGTGACAAAGCCTTTTGGCCTAAACTCAGTGAAGTGGTGATTTTTGTTTTGATCATCACTAATATTGCCAGTCAACAAACTTATTTCTGGGTCAAAGATCCAATCAAAATAGCTAATTTAGGTGTGCTGACTCCAAAAATGATACCCATTTTATTGCAGCATGTCAGCTTTAATCAATGTAAAGTTATATGATTACAGCACCCAGTTAACAGGTAAATGGGAACCTGGCCAATGATATTCATTAGCAATGATGTCAACAGAAATCCATTGTATTTTATTGTCAGAATTGAAAGCCAAAAAATTAAGTAAGTACATCAGCTATCAACCAACAATGAGTGTTTCTGGGATTTAGTGATACTATACTTTCGATCACAGCCCCCCAGCATCTGAAGTGGGATACTATTGTAATGGAAAAGGGGCAAAAGTAATCTAGACAAAGACATTTTAACATAGTAGAGTGAAAGGCAAGCAGGCTTCCACAATCAACAGTGATAATGATTGTAATTGTAGTCAACATCATAACACCACTAAGATGGCCAGTAAGATGATAATGGCAAGTGAGTGGTAAAAGCCATGCATTCGTAACCAATGACAGAGTTAGAAAGTGTTCCTGCTATGGTGAGAAGGTAAAACTTAACCTTATCAAAAAATATGTACAAGGAAAATTTTTTGTGTTTTCCCTGATAAAAAGCTAAAGCTTTCCAAAACATATCATTTTGCTGGAAATCCTCTCCTTCAAGAATTAGTTAGAAATAAGGAGTCTTTCTAAAATACAAGGACAATATAAGGAGTTTCATAAAAACACAAATTAGATCTATGAAGCTTAAAGCACATTTGAAAGTAGCACAAACACTGTTTAGAGATAAATACTTAGAAAACAAGTTACACATGAAAGAAGAAATCAGACTTGCATCAATAGTGGAGGTAACAGTATCACTTCCATCTCACCTATGAGTATGTAAGACATATGCATCTATCTACACTCAAGGTATGAACGTATGGACATGATGGAGCTCAGAATATAAAAATGTTGTGACAGATAGCTTGGGATTATTTTGTAGTTTTTGATTTCATACTAGTATAAGTTCTTTTGACAAGCTGTACTGACAGTAGCTCTGATGGGAAAATAGTCTACGACTGCAAATTTATCTAACTTATAGCTGAAAATCTTGCTCAACTATAACATTTGCAGACATCTCTTTCTCCTCTAATCAATAAAATTTTCTATTTGGCCAAATAATGCCTGTTCCTCCAACGAGCAATTTAGTTGAAACTATTTTGAAACCTGTAAATACTGCAAACGTTATGCATCCAATTCAATTTCCAATTCAAGATAGGAAAGCCTAACAAAACACAAATGTTTTATAGCTATTCTTTGGCAGTAAGATAATTCAATATCTTTAATCACACTTATTTTTCATAATTCTCTTTAGATGACAAAAGAATACTTGAAGAAATTTCTTGTGTAATGAACATAGAACCATTCATTTACATATAAATTTGTTTTGGACACATCAGCCATCATCTCCATGGGGAAACAGTTGAACCCATACACTATCTTTGAAACCCCATTCTTATACACATAGTTTCCATACTTCTGTACCCCAAGTGTATATATAGATACACAATAGGCAGCCTTCACTGCATGTATGTATGCACATATGAAGATATGGATATATGAGTATATTTATAAATGGATAAATGGCCATTTGCATATTTGGATATATGGATCTACGTACAAATGTATATATGAACCTATGCACATATGGATATGTGCTTAAGTACATACACTGATGATTTCAGTAACTGCACAAAATGAGTAGCTATGTGTGAAAATTCTGTAAAATGGGTCATGTAAAAAGCAGAAAATGTAGACATGATGAGGGAAAAACTGCTATGATTTTCAGAATCAGTATACTTAAATTGATAAAAATCACCTAAGATAAACCTAGCAGTGAATACAAGTTTTTGCCACCAGTGCCATCTAAGGATGCAATTGAAAATGGCAAAAGATTGAACTTGTACATCCTTACATTTCACAAACATTTCCTATGCATGTTATGACATCATCATGTGAAGTTTTGAACTTTTTTACTTCAGTGCCTCAAACTCAAGGGTACGTGAGCCATGTGACTTTGTCATGTGCTTTCAAAGTAGAATCTTTATACTATCAATTTCTATTCGTTATCATAAGAAGAGTTCTGTACAACTCTGCTTGCCTGGGTGATTACATATCAAATTAAAAATCAATACTTCACAATTCAGGTACCACAACATGAAACTCTTTCTACCTAGTTTGTCCACCATGTGACTCCATGCATAAGAACTTTCGAATTCAAGGAAGAGAAAAAAGGATTATTTAAATTCCGTTCTATTAAAAGTCTATTCAAGGAAGATCCAGGTGAAATACAAATAAAAAAGGGTTTGCTGACTTGAATAATTGAGCTAGTAGGATTTTTGAGGTGTGCATGGAGGCACTTACTCTAAATAAAATTCCTCTCATTTCAAAGTATGACTTTTTGTTGAGGCAAAATTTCAGCTGCAGGTTGAGATGCGAGATAACTCCAGTACCAACTTTCAATGACTATCTCAAAGGCAGAACAGGGGGAGGGAGAGACAAAATGCAGGACACATTTAGACAGAAACATAGCCTGAGAGAACCTGAACTACACCACTGGGGTGACAGGACCATACTCAAAAACTGGCTTCTGTTTACTAACTTTCTATTCAAACTGTAGCTTGCATTCAAGGGTGACTTTCTATATGAAATGATATGGGAAACTAATCTAGGAGAAATAAGTATGTGCATTTACAATCAGAAAAACAGTAATAAAATGATGAATAGAAACTGGACTAAATACCAAGTTGTGTCTCCAGAACTGGTTAGAATCTGACTATCATCCAAGAATCGACAGCAGGATAGGTACCCTAAAATTAGAATCATAATTGCATCATAAAAGGGACACTATAACTATTTATAATCATCATGTGCAAGCATACATACATACATACATACATAGAAAAATAGATATATTAATTTGTAAACATTTTTAGGGCTTATATTTGAGGTGGGAGCTTATATATTGACAGACTTTTGGGTAACTGGTGAAATGTATGCCACGATCAGCATTTCTTGTCCAATCAGCGAGTCTAATAACTGTTAATGCATAAAATTTCACAGAAGAACAAATGCCAATACAGAAGCTTTATATGCTATGTCATGGTTCAGGAAAACAGTCTTTTTATTTATGTTACCTTGGGAGCCAATGCTTTTCATTAATCTTGACTAAACACACCAAATCCCAAAAGGGCAATTCCATGTAAAGGACACTACAGCTCAATGAATTTTTTAAGTTTTGCTTCAAATTCTTATTTATTGATAGTTATTTCTCAAAAAGACTTATATGTTTTCTAGAACAACATGACTGTGCTCTCCTTCCAAGACAACTGGTAAGAAATATTTTCATTTGTTGCCTGATATACATGTCTATGACTGTAACTGACATTACATCAGACTATTATCAAGTTCAAGTACACTTTTTCAAACTGTCAACTCTTCTCAACCCTTAACTCTAACAAACCAGTTTAATTGAATATGAATTACAGAATAGCAACTTTCTTTTATTTCTTATGCACTGCATTTTTGTGCAAACTTAAAACTTTTGTATAACAGACATTACATATGAAATGTAACAGATATTTCAAGTTCTGTCAATGTAATGACAAAGCTGAAATATTTGAATATATCATTCCCAAAGTTGCATCTACACATGTTTAAGTCCCCACTGCTCTTCAATATCCTCTACCATGTAGGTAATGCAATTATTAATTGGTACAGTGTATTCTATTTTCTCTGTCCATTCTCTGTACAAGTGATAACATCTTTCCTCACTTACTCTGGTAGTATTCATACACATTCCTCCAGTCCATGCCTGGTGACACGTGCACATATCAACACATATATGCAAAATCCCCAACACGAGCAAAAAATCCTCCATGCCAACAGTATGACAAACTGTGAAATTGCACATGTCAAGTAGAAACTTAGTTGTCACAATTGCAACACTAGTGACTACTAAATGAGACATTGGACATGTTTCAGCAACAAGAGACTATTTTGGATACACAAATCTTGGGTCACATGCAATTCCAAATAATTAAGAGCAATAGCTTGTGTAGACAAGGGCACAAGTACAAATTGATGCCCTGGCAACAATTTCTTCTGGGCATGGGCTGCTCTTCCTCATACCATTTACAAATTTCTAACTCTAGCAAAGCAAAGGTAGAGCTTCTTGTTGATTCACTTGGTTAAAATACTCTTTGCATCTTAAATCTTTTCCCTGTATCTTAATCTTTTCCTTTAACCTTAATACAAAATACTCTTTTTATTGCTGTAAATGGTATTGAGCAATTGAATATCTTCTCTAATTTCAGTTCTTTAGCTGATGCATTAACTTCTGCTGAGGTAACTTATGGTATTCATCTTTATGTTTTTTGCTACTTGCTATTCAAGATCAAGCCTTCAGAACTCTTCAACATCTGTCATAACCTCTGCCTGCTCACTGCTGTCATCCAGACCTACCTCTGGATACTAAAAGCAATCCTATCAACTGCACCTTTCTCATATGAAGTTGTAAAACAGTGTCAATTCAGCAAACTCAAGAAGTACACTTCAAGAAGATAAGGAAAGGCATCAAATACATACTGGTTGTTGAACTGGGAGGATAGTTTTTTATAGTCTGTTGGTACTATAGTCTTCTAGAAAAAAATCCTTATGTTCTTAACAGATTGTCGAGCAGCATATTCAGAAAAAGGCTCATTCCATGTCAAATGTGTCATGATGCTTGCAGTATATTTTTCCTTTTAAAACAGTGTAAAATTCCACAATTAATTTTAAATTCAGCAAAAGACCCACTAGCTTTTGTTCAGGATCTCCTACAACTTTTTGCAGTACCATTTTGCAATTTGTCACAGCAGCTGCTCTGCAGGAAAGGGTGAAAAAAGCACTACATGTGTCCCAATGAAAAGAAACAGCAATTTTGGTGATTTCAGTCATATCAAGCTAACGAGTGTTTCCCATAAAACTATCATAAAGGCAATGCATTATTTGCTCTCATGAAAAACCTGCCAAAAATGTACCAATATTTTTGGAAAAAATGCAATTTAGAAGAAATAATTTCAAAAATGCTGCATCACATGTCACATTTTTTTGTCACGTGTGTTATAATTTGATTCTCTTAAGGAAAATTCCTAGTTCTTTATCCCAGAAAAATGTGAAAACCAAGTACAGAGGCATAGCACCCACTATTTCCTAAGACTTTTGATGTATAAGAACCAATAGAAACTGGTTTTAACTCATGCTTTGAAATTTGAGAATTGATCTCCAGTTTCATTATGCATGGGATGGGCAAAAACAGTTCTGTGGTCTTCTCTTTAGTGACCATTTATATACACTATACTTCTTTGCTTCCTATGTAGCCAAACAAATATGTTAAATAGGCACAATTGCTGATGGTTCCAGTGTGCAGGATGTACTTCCTCTTGCTGTTGGATGGTATTCTCCAGTGCCTAATAAATGCCCCCCACTTGTTAATTTTTCAATTTATTCCCAACCCTCTGGACCTTATTAGGATCCCCTGTTTCTTAAGGTTAGAGAAAATGAAGTTTTTTACAAACTTCTCATTTCACATCCTTTCTTTGTTAGCAAAATTTATGCCCACTTTTGAAGGCAGAATTGTGTGTTTCAAATGTTGACATCCTCACTTCAAAATGTTTGAAAGTTTTATGTTTAATGACAACCTGTTTTTATACTTTCTGTTATTTTATAATCATTCTAAGCTGTTCCTCAAATCCTAAGCTGTTCCTCAAATCCTAAGCTGTTCCTCAAATTCCAATCCCCTGTTTATTTTGACCCCCACCTACTAAAAATCAGAAATTTTTCTAACACTCTATTTATTAGGACCCCTGCCCTGTTTATTTGGCACTTGAGAGTACAGTGTTCACCAAAGTCCACTTGTACCACAACTTTTTGGTGGGATGCTACATAGCTTCAGCTGGAAATGATAACTTTGCTCTCTTTTAATAAAAACATGTTTTTTTGTTGCCTCTTTCTATCAATTCCCTCTCTTTATCTTTCTCCAGATAAGATACACAAACATCTTTATTTTCTTTTATTCCTGCTCTGTTTTCAATCATTCTGGTTATTGGTGACTTTGGCTTTCAAATGTTGAAATAGCAATAAAACATGAAGAGAACAAATAAATGAATGTAGTTACCATGACATTTACATTGAAAAGAACACTAACCATTTTATCTTGTCATGTAATGCCCATTACACATAAAAACACAATATTGTAGCAAAGTCTCTCCCAGTTCAACAGTTGTATGTCATAAATGATGTAAACCAAGAGGATTTTAAGTATGGGAGTGCTATTTACAATGTTTTCAAAGATATGGAGAATATCTCCCCATTTTGTAGCAGTCATTATACAAACACCTTAGTACATTACGCATTATGCTCAGAAATGCAAAGAAGTCTCCAAAAAATTTTGAAAAACATAAGCAATGTATGCATTTTCAGAAAATATAGACCTGGTTTATTTATATTATACAGCAACGAGCTATAATTGAAAGACTTCAAAATTTTCAAAATTTGATGCTTAACAATGAAATTGCCCAAATAAATATAGGCTCAAAAATGGATTTGTTAGCTTTTAACTTTTGGTTTATCAGCATTGACCACAGAAGATCAAAAAACAAAGATATAAAAAATAGCACTTATGGGGAACCTAGTATCACAGAAAATAGAAAATGAAAATACAATAACATCAGAAGTTGGTACAACAAAAGAACTGCATAGGAAAAGTAAATGCTTGAGTGAGCAATGCTGTCCATTCTAAGGGAGCCATCAAGATATATAATCTAAACATTGTCTCAAATTCCTAGCAAAGAGTGGTTAAAATAAATCTCACAATACCTGTATGTCCTGGGAGTTCTCTGCTAACTCTAACATTTCCTTCTCTGTTTCTTAAACTATAGATCGAGCAAATGTTATCAAGGCCACCTAAAAATAATTGTAATTCTTACATAAATTGAGCACAACTGTATCATAAATATCTTGCAATGGATAATGAATATATTAGTCCTGATCATTTTTGTATATCAAGAAGTTGTCAAGGGTAAATCTCAAAAGCTAAGTAGCTTATGAGAAATACCACAGCTTACAGGTCAGAAATGAAAAACAGTTGTGAAGATGCCATTTTTTACATTAATGTAGATGAAACTGACATATCCCTCTATAGTGGTTCCCTGCAACAGTTATTAAAATTAGGCAAACCATTTACAGCTTACCATAGGCCAGTTACATGACAATAGCTTATGAAAATTGCATACCCCTCTTGCGCAGACTCAAACAATAAATTATATAGATTTGTTAGAAAAGTGTTACTATCATAATTTTTGGCGGGTTTTCTTAACATCCAACTGTCAGAGCTCCATAATGGCTTGAAATTCTGGCCTGACTTTTCTGCAAGTTACTGAAAATGATGTTTGAGTTTGATTTGAAAGACTTCATTTTTTGCCAACTGAGATCTATAGCCCACTGCACTTTTTGCAATATTTCCTTATGAAAATATTTTCATATTTTTACCCTATCAGGTCAATTTAAAAATACTATTTCTCTTTTTTAAGTATGATCTATTCAAGTGATCCTGAATAGACCACTGAAATTTTCATACAATGA
Organism: Cassiopea xamachana; assembly: GCA_900291935.2. Taxonomy (NCBI): domain Eukaryota; kingdom Metazoa; phylum Cnidaria; class Scyphozoa; order Rhizostomeae; family Cassiopeidae; genus Cassiopea; species Cassiopea xamachana. The sequence continues at coordinate 25,402,599 of OLMO02000009.1, read as the reverse complement.
TTTATTCACTATATTCATAATATTCATATTCATACTATTGCATTCATGTTAGCAACAATATTAAAAAATCACAACAACATTAACCAGAAATAAATCCACAATATAACAGCTTTGCCATAAATGTACTGTAAAATGTATGTAGAAAATTGTTGAGGAAGAGCCTTCTAAGCAGGTGAACCAATGAGGCTCTCCTTTAGCCTTAATGGGCAGTAAAGTTAAATACATGATCCTAAGAGAAGAAATTAAATAAGTGATCATGGGATGAACAATTAAATAAGCGATGCTAGGAAGATTGTGTGTAAATCAGCAACAGAGGGAGAGCCACCTAAATTGCACATTCAAAATAGAAGCCCCATTGAATATCATCCCTCCAAGAGCTTGTGAAATGTGGAGTATTAACTATGGCTCAGACCTTCACCTACTGCAGAAAAGAGAAGAGAGAAATATTGAATACCATCTTTAGCAAAACTGCTGTCTTTCAGAATTAGCTAGTAATCTCATGCCAAATTCAAGTTTAGTATATAATGACTTTGTTCCAAAGGAAGACATGGTAAGTTACTAATGCTTTATTCAAAAAGAGGACTTTACTTTCAGTTCAAGATACAACATGTTAAATATCTTCATGAACACTAGCAACATACCACAAGCAACAAAATTTCCTGATGGAGCATAAGCACATGTCATGACCCAGCTTGAGCGAAGTGGAATGGCATGAACCTATAATGTAAAATTATTAAGCTATTTTACTTTTCCATCAACATTCAAGGATCCATGCCAGTGACTTTTTGGGATTGCACTATGCTTTATGGGTCAGGAATGCTGGTAATATGGCAAGCAAGTAAAGAAAGTTTAACGTCCTTGGGCATTCATAAAAGCCGAGCATAAAAAGTTAGAAAAAAGGTGACGGGTTTGACAAACATGAAGATCACAGCAGAATGACAAGCACTGAAAAACTTCATTACCTGACTACCATTGATCTAGATGTTTCTATCCTGTGTATACATTTTTGACTTTGATTGCTGATATGTTTAGAACTATCATCTATTGAGTGCTACTAAGCTTACTTTACTAATTTTTGTCACACTTCATTCAGTTTAGTAGTATTAAACTTTTATCAAGGGGGTGTAATAGAGAGCTGAAAAGCCAATACTATCTTCTTGATATCCAGTAAAAATAGATACCCTAATTCCAAATATACTTTTTTCAAAATAACAATACAATTTCAAGTAGGTTTAAAATACCTTTGGGCAACTATGAAGTTCTTGCCCATTGTCAGTGATAATGTTGTGTGATGTCAAAAATACAATGTCAAAGTCTCTAACATGGAGTCAAGTACACAAGACCACTATTTATATGAGAATACCAGTAGGAATAAAATTCAATCTAGTCAAGTTATATGTCCTGGCAATTGATGTTTAAGAATATGGATTTGCAAGGAAACATGAAAGTGACTGTTCTCCTTTTCCAAAGATCCTATACTATGCAGGCTGCTGGCTAAAACTATTAATGATAGAATGCATACTTTTGCACCCAGTATGGGCTTGAGACTGCAAAGAAATCCACATGTAATGAAAATAACTGGGACCAGTTCAAGCTCAAGTAAGAATCAGGTGCCATAAAATTCTTGTATGGCTTTTCATCCCAAAAATGAAGTGCCATGTGAAAGGCAAAAACATACTTGGCAGGCATGCCAGATATTCATTCATTTGAACCACATCCCATTCCCTAGAAAATTGTTGGAGCCACTGCTGGAATGTAATTGTGTCATTACATGCTCAAACCTGCTGTTCATCACAACTCAGACAGGCCTCACTGTAGTGAGAGTTCCTCTAACCCATCACAAGACAAATGATTACAACATGAACAGAATTGGGAACATAGAGTCAAAAGTATCAGTGGTAGCCTGACAGGGGGGCCAAGGGGTCAGGCCCCCCAGTGATGATTTGTTAATGGGTGCTAGATAAAGTAGGGGTGCCAATACTTGGAAAGCAAAATTAGAAATGAAGTTCTTAGATATTAAGTTATTTCTAAAAATGTATGCAAGATCTTCACAGGCACTACTGATTCTTTACTCTTTTTTTAGAAACTCTGCATCACAACCTTCAGCAGTCTTGACTTTTTGCTTTAAACTTTTAGTTCCTTCTGTTGATTTTCCACAAATATCATATGCATACTGCAAGTACTGTATACTTTAAACCTTTAACTAATAAAGTACAATATGCAGCTTTGAAAGGGGTGATTTAAAAATCCTCTCTGTGATTTGAAAATGGGTACGGCCCAAAAAATATTGCTGGGAATGTGCCCCAGACCCTCTTGCTTTTTCCTCCTCTCCATTACAGCACACCACTTATCAGTAGTGCCAATGCATTTCCCATTTATTAGAGTAAGTTAAATGCTGTTAGAAAGGGTGGTCTTACAGCACTTCATCAGTGCAGTAGCCTCATTGGAAGGCAAAGGGTACTTCTCAGAGCTATTTTGGCACTTCTGGTACTCTACTGATGATATCTCAGTCTCTCATTGAAAGGATCACCTCCCCCTCCCCCCCTGGAAATTCTATAGCTTTGGGAGTGCACTTTTTACATCTAGGCCCCTTAGTATAACTTGTGTCTGGCTGCCACTGATAAGCATACTTTAACACCACCCTGCCTGTTCTATAAAGCACTACATTATCGATTTCTAGTTTATAGATTCAAAGCCATATGAAAATGAGAGGCGCAAAGAAACAAAAGTAGGAAATCGATAAAATAATACTTTACAAAAATGGCAAAGTCTTACAAAATCTACTTACCAATATGTATTCCCCAATCTTACAATGAATCAGAGAAGCCCGCATTACTATTAGGCCCATCTGAGCTATGATAACAATGGGTTTTAACATATATGGCTCAACAAAACGATTTCATTCCATGTGAGGGTAATAATATTTCAACTATTCAGAATCCACTTTGATCTACTATGCAGTTGAAAATCACAATGAGAGAAGTACGGAGACAAAATATATCATGGTTTGGCTACTGTTTTTTTCACAAATGGGAACAAAATGTGGTATTTCGGAGGACAGTCCCTTTCATGAAATTATAAGAAATGATTGGAAATCATTGACTAATATCATCATCATCAGTTTTTGTCTTAAAACACTAATAACTTCATAACTAAATAAGAGTTTTTCAACATATTTAATTGCTTTCTACATTTCAAGATGCTATCTTTCAAATATAAAAAATTGCTTTGGCTTTGCAGTTCTCCTTTAAAATAAGGGGGCTTAACAAATTTCTTGCCTGTAACAGAAGGACATATAGGATGGGCGGCTTAACTGACAAGGGACCTAAAAGAGAATCTAAGGAATTCATGGTGTCTGCCAAAGCAGGGGAGTAATTTCCCAACTTTTCTATGGTTTCTAATGCCTTCTCTGGTTCAATATATCGGTATTGAGCAAATACAACACATTATGCTTACTACATTACAAGGCTATATCAGTAAATCTTTGCCTATTTGAGCAGAGTAAGCTCTATTTCCATAATGGAAAGCAACCATGAAAATGGAAGCCAAACATTTCATTATGGGAATAACTGGTTTTCTTGTGAGTTTTTCTAGCACTTTAGGAAATTGATTGACTGAACAGATAAACACTTTCCATGATATTTCCCTAATTGTCTCTAGCATTAGCAAAATTCCCTGGTTTTCCCCTAATACTATTTCAGCACAACCCATTTCCCTGATTTACTTGAGTTCCTTGACTTGGAAGACACCCTAGTATTCTTCATGGTCTGAAGAGATCCAACTTATGCCAACTTGATTGTATTTAAATTCAAAGGTTTCAAGGGATTTCTGAAAGTTTGCTCACATAAGAAGACAAATTGGAGTAACTGAGCCTATGAACTTCCCTTGAATCATAATGTTCCCCTTGCTTTGGATTGGTGGTGGATTGGCTATGCCTGGTTCTTGAAAGCTGTGCAACACACTTAAGCATGAAGTGCACACACAAGTGAAAACAAAACCACTTCCTTAATTTACCCGTACTTCACATGTGTACAGGCTGTCTGTCTATTTAATCAGATGACTCTTCTTGACTCCCCCTAATATTTGCCTGACATTTAATAGTCTTCTCCTGACATTTGGAATGCAAAGTACAGGTAATGCATTAAACTGTGTTGAGTAGATGAACTCTACATGCACAAATAAGCAGAGATCCAATTAAGTGACACACTTCTGTCTCTAACACTATGAGGTACTGCTATATAGCAGTGGTTTTCAAACAGGGTTCCACCAGTATAGTCCAGGGGTTCTGCCACAGGTCACAAAAATGCTATATGCATGATACTATCTGGGAACATTTGGTCTTCAAGTGCAGGCCCTAAAATAAGTAAACGCTAAGCACTTGATTGATCAAGCTCAGGGTGTCTGCTAAATCAAGGAGGTCATTCTACCTGACATTTCCCTGATTGCTCCCTGATTTCTACCCTGTTTTTCCTGAGTCAATATAGGTCCTGAGCAAATTCCACAAATTATGTTTATCACAGGCAAGGCTATTTCAACTAACATTTGCCTATTTAAACAAAGTGTGCTCTATATCCATCATGAAAAATGAAAACCAACAATTTCAGTATGGGTGTAATTTTTTATTCCTGTGAGTTTTTCTAGCATATTAAGCAATCAATTGATTAAAGAAACAAAGATGAACATTTCCTTCTGATAATTCACTGATAGTCTTTAGCATTAGCCAAATTTCTTAACTTTTCCCTGATATTTGAAAGCACAGCCCACTTCCCTTACCTGTTCCTGATTTCACAGACACCCTGCATGGTATTCATAGTTATGCTACCTACTAAAGCAAAGTGCTAATGAATTGCTTGTAACTTTGTAACAAAGTAAAACTGTGATGTGCAGTGTTAGTTCCACAATTTTGTGTTATACTCCTTAAACTTTACAAATGATTGCATAATTTCCTAAGCAGTTTTGCCACACAACTTATGGTATGAATGCATCTAATCGATCTTATGACAGGGTTTGCAATACTCTTTCAGAAAAAACTCCCCAATTATCCCTGATATTTTCAGTAACATGCTACTCATTTCCCTCTGATTATCCCTGATATTCCAGTAATCTTCAATTACTAGTCTATCATTTCATTGGATACATATGGGGTTTCAGAGAGCCATGTGCATTAAAATTTCTGGTTTCATAATAGACAAGGCTGTGCATCATAATGACTGCAAAGAACAATGATATACAAAAGTATAATATCTGGTAACTATCATATCTAACTGGATGAGTGATTTGAGTATGAAAAAAGCCACTGCTCCAAAATAAAACAAAAAGAAACTTAACACATCCCAAATCCCCCCTGATTCTTTGGAAAATACTGTTTTCTACCTGATTTTCCTTAATTAAAAAATAAGTCCCTTATTTTCTCTAAACTCCATGATTCTGTGGCAACCCTGTTTGAATTTGCACACAATGGGATTCTATATATAGGGACTTCCAATTTCAAGGATGAGAATAAAGGATTATCTTATTGCTATTTTTCATTGATCCAAAGAAGACCCATGCTAAATCTTTGCCTGAAATTCAGATCCTTGAATAAAAATGATTGGCTGACTCTAGGAGGTTGAGCAATTTGACCCAACAGAGTTTGACAGGTTTCATTCAGACAATGCCTAATATTTTCCTGCCATTTTTCTTGAAAAGGAAGGTGCTTCCTGACTCAACATCATAAATACATAACATTTTCCCTAACCAACTGGTGCTGCCATTGGTATAACTGACCCATCTTTCTAAAACTAAGTACATCAATGATCCATGGTATCAATGCTGTACCTAAACAAAAAATTGCCAGAAAAAAAGCTGGCTTGCTTGGTTTGGTGTGTGTGTGTGTGTGTGTGTGATTGCAAAGTCTATTTACAAGTCAACTCAAGACCTTTGATGTGCAATGAAAATTAAATTTATGCTCCCTCAAAGGACGATTCTCTGTAAGATCAGTGCCTTTCTTCTTTGTAATTCTCATTCTAGCTGAGTGTATGTATATTAGTTTCTATAAAGAATTGCTGAAGAGATATTGTTGTAAAAGAATTTTTATTTGTGCAAAGTGTAGCAATATCTATAGGGCAACAAACAAGCCATTTGCATGGATGATAACAATTGCTGACTTTTTCCTGACTTTCTTCATATTTCAATAACATTCCCTGACTGTTCACAACTTTTCCTGACTGTCCTTAACAAAACAGTTTTTTCCTGGTCACATGAACCCTGTTTGAGAGGTGTTTGTGCACTTCTCACTTAAAGGCCTGCTTCAAGTGACCCCATACATATTACTACTTACAGTGACTTCCCTGATGAACCAGATATCTTAATATATTAATAAAAACTGGCAAGGCCTACCTTATTAGTTGTATAAGAATCCCATACAATGAGTTTACCATCTTGGGAGGCACTGACCAAACTCCTATCAATATTAATACATTCATTTAATGGCATAACATAAATTAAATTTTAAAAAATTATATTAACTGTAGGTAGTCAAAAATCACTCTTTAAATACAGTCAAGGTAAACATTATTTTGCACAAACAGGTCTTATGTAGCTACAATTCAAGAACAATAATAACAATAGAGTTTTATACCTTGAATCACTGGCCCAGTGCATAGCATATATTTTTGCAAGATGGCCACGCAATGTCCTTCTTGTTCTCATTTGAACTCTTCCAACTGGGTCTACATTCATTGTCACCTATTTAAAATGAAGCCATAATAATTTACTTCATCATCACTTTTCAGAATACTAAGCTGATACTGACATAACATTCAAAAAAGCTTGATTACCTGTGCAACAAAATATCAAAACTACAGTTAGCTACATCTTTACACATTCAACTAACCTGAAGAAAATTTGTATCAGCAGCAGCCTTTCTTGCATCCTGTAAAAGAAAAGCACTATGAATTGAAAACCTGCAGTGAATTGGTATAACATCGATATAAATGACATCTTTATAATTCTGACATATAAAATAACATGTCTTGCCATAAATGCCTCACCAGTACACTTGTGTTGATTCTATGAATACACTATTTAGTGAAAGTAACAGCAATGTCATTCTGAGACATCAAGCAAACTTGCAACTTTTCTGTACAAAAGCTTTCTAGCAATCAATTTCAAGATGTGGGCAATGCTTGTCTTACATGACTTTTAATATTATAAACAGTAATATAAAGAAACTAGATTTTTGCTTCTTAAAAGAAATAGGGGTTGTAAAGAACACTATATATGACAATAATAAATTCCTCATACACAATCAACCCCAATACAAAAACAGCTTTATTTTCTGTACAAGTGTATTTTCTGTACAAGTGTATGCACAACAAAATTGCCTATCATAATATATTAGTTACACGAAAACTGCTATGCACAAAGACTAGTTCTGCCTCCAAAATCGCTAAAGGAAATAGTCTACCTTAATCTGAAACTAATTGCATAGCAAGGTACACTATTGCTCCTAATTCTGCTACGAACATTTTCGCACTAATACAAATCTAATGTTTAGAACATTCACTCATTCCGTTTAAGTTGCTAGGCCCTAATTAACCGTACAACTCTCTTCCAGCCATCGTTCTAAACATTTCTATACAAAAGCTGCAAAAGATGCTGCGTGCAAAGTCCTAATGGCAAACTACTTTTTCAAAACAAGCATGATTTATACGGCTGTAGGTGCGACTCGTTCAAGAAATGAGGTCTAAAACGACGCACAACAGAAAAAATAAAGTTCAGTCACATACATACAGGTTTGCAACTAGTAAAATAATGTGACGAGACCAAAACTTAATTAGTAATAGTGCAACCCTTCATACCCGAATCTGGCCTTTCAAGGCTTCGGCTTCTTGTCTTAGTTGTTCTAGTTCACTCATGTCTCGTACAGCACCAGCTGCCGCCTTTCTATCACTGCAACTCGAAGGTTAAGTCTCCCTTTCAGCCAAGCAAAGCTGTAAAAATCGGCTAAATACACAAAAATGAAGAACCTTATGCACACAGTGTTGATATTTTATCACAGAAGCAATGGAAAGTTAAGGTTTACGTCGTATTTCGATATTCCCATACAATCGGACTCCTTCCGTGAATTCAAATATGGCCGACACTTCGTCAGGGAGTGGTTAAAACAAGACAAAAATTCTGCTTCATTGCGCACAGATATGACTTAGCTATACGTAGTACTTATCCAATCAAATTATTAGATCTCGGTTGCTACAATCAACTTCGTACCTGTCTATTGACATACTATCCCGGATGCATATTTTTCTTGTTGTTTCCAGGTACGCTGCTGCACAATGGTTTCAATTGCTCCGCAGTTAGGCATTGTAGGTAAGGCCTCAAAGGCCACACTAGGGCCTTTTTTAATATACAAACTCGTGAGGCAAATGCCCCCTAGTCCTCAAAATTGTCACCCAGTAAATGGAGTTTTGTCTCCAGAAACTATCACTTTTATTGCAAGCTTTGCATTAGAACCAGGAAGTGGTGGTGCTAAGTGGGGTGTGGGGTGTGACACCCCCCGAACTGAAAATCATGAATTTACTGGGCAGATTTGAGATTTTCAGCAGTCTACTCGGCAGACAAAATACCTGTCCCACCGTGTGTTATGTGTAGCCAACATCAAGGCCACAGTTGCTAGAGAAAGGCACTGTATTTGCTTAGGTTGCAAGGGAGAGGTTATTTATGAGGTGTATCAATCTCTGTACATGGACGTGCAGGCGCATTTTGGAAATACTCTGGTGAGCTACTTTTCCTTTTCGACACACAAGCACACGTTGGCAGTTTTCTTCACAACTTGATGACAGAATAGCATTCTGCAGCTAAAAGCTAGTAGCAAGGGAGCTGGGCACAGAGAGCCTTCTTGGAGTATCAGAAATTGGCTCAGCCCATCACTTTTGCATTTGCCTGAGTGGACTCTCTCACGACAAAATTTATTTTTAAAGATCAAAGTTTTGAGTTTTTCAAATTTGTCAAACACAGATTGGAAGGTAGGATGATTTTTCCATCCCAGTATGAAGATCAATCCTATAAACAACTTTTCCTACCACGCAAAGGGGCGTTTTCTCACGTTTTAGAGAGAGTGACTTCAAACACTTTTCTGGGAACAAGCTCCCAGACTCCATAGTCCTTCTGGGTAAAGTGGATACCAATAGATTTTCTCATCATTTTCACATTTGTCTCACTAGACTCGCTAACAATAAGATTTCTACCTTCAAGATAAAAGTTTTGTGTTCCATATTCGTGCAAAATTGATTGGAGGTTGGGGTTATATTTTCTATCCCAAAATGAAAATCAATGATGACAATGTGTTTTCCTACTACGCAGAAGTTCATTTTCTGACTTTCTAGAAAGAGTTATCCCAGAAAACATTTTCTGGGGCAAGACCCCCAAGTGTCTCTCAAAGAAGTTGCTGCCTTGATATTTGAAAAGTACTTTGTTATCAATGACCTACATTTGAAAAGCAGGTGGTTTATACAGGCCAACTGGGGGGGCCCTGGAGGTCTAAACCTCCCCTTTCAACATAGGAATGAAAGTGCGTTTTTGTAGTGCCCTCTCTTTTCAAAAATGACGCTTTCGGTACATGGAAAAGGCTTGTTCGAAAAAATATTCTGTTCGGCTCCCCCTTTTCCCTTTCCTACCGTGATAAGAAATGACAATATGAATCATTTCCCTTCAGAAGCAATGATATCAGTAAATCTCCTACAGTATTTCCTTCACTTACGAATCTGAAAATAATATTCGAAGGCTATTTCTTCTTCAACAAGTATTAGCGTTAATTGGACCCATGCCCTCCAAAATTGCTAGTTGTGCGTCTCATATAATTTGAAAAATGGCTTAAAAACATTCCTTACTCGGCAGCTGGATACCTAACACCCCCAAGAATTTTTTCTAGCACCGCCCCCTGGGGTGTCGAAACGACTTTCAATGTCATTCCCTTTCAACATAGCAATGAAAGTGCGTTTTTGTAGTGGATTTTGGCTCAAGAAAAGAAGGACAGGCTAGTTGGTTTGTACTCTTCAACCTTTCAAATCATTTTGCTGTATATGCACAACACGTGTTTTTGTCACGTGACATTATGACGTAGGAGTTGACAACTTGGGTTTAGGCAGTGTTTTTTGCAAGTACCAGTTTGAGACATTCATTTACAAAATATCGAATAAATCGGAAAAAACGTGGCTAATTTTCAAATGGACTTCAATATTATAACATGTAACTCTTTGCAAAGTATTTTATACCAACATGGACCACTTGCACAAGCCAGTACAGCTGATATAATCACGGAAACAATGAGCTCCGAGGATAATCCAGAGAATAGCGATGCAGAAGTGTGATATGTCGGACCTGTGTTGAGACTAAAAATAATGTCCTAGAATCATATATTCAATTTAGAATTATGTTTCAAATTGATATCACATATTTGTGCATAGTTCTGTTGAGTTAGTTAACCCCGTTGTTATGCTGTATCAATAGTGGTTTCAATAGTTCTACTATACTTTAGGCCTAAGCATTCGGCCCAGGCTTGATCAAAATACAGGCTACCAACAAGAGCCCTAAGACGTTACAGAAGAGGAATGCATAAGCAAACAAGTTGAAAATACCTGCTGGTGAGTTTTTCTTTTTGATACCGAAGCGGATTTGAAGTGCCAGTTGTTACAGTTTGTGTTAGGACACAATTGCCGCACCTAAACTTGTTACTTGGGTGGACATGTGGACGTTATGTTGGGGTAGACAATCTAGTTGAGGCAAATTTTTGCAGGGAAACTGAAGTTATTGTCGCCCTATTGCAAAAAAGGGGCTATAGAACATCCAAACTTAAATAGCTGCTTTCGTAATAGGTATTCGGTTTATTTAGCTACTTTTGGTGTGTACCCGTAAGCGATGCAATGAGGCATTTCATTATTTTTACTGGCTGTTTACAAGATTAACTTGGTGTCTTGACATTATTTACAAAAGAAACACTCTGATAACTCACTTCACACTCGTTTAAAAACGTTGTATCAACTACTTATTGTACAGCAGACAAGCTATAAGAATCAAAGACAGTCAGCATCTACGTCATAGCATCATGCGATACCTTTCCCGCCACTACTTCAATGGGATTTTTAGGGGGCAAGGCGAAAGTAGAAATGAACAATATTTATCTACCGTGTTTAGATAGCATTTTACTTCATGATTAAGCAAAAAAATTTTGGCACCAAATTCCGTGTCACTTATTCTTTAATGGCTGGTTTTGTTCACCAATGAAGTCTTCGTTTTTGTGATCGTCATTTCTATTTCTTAAAAGTCCTGTTTCGTAAAGTACATCATCGTTATCATGTTCTGTCGGCATTGTTATACGTTTGAAATGTGAAACGTTACGAGTAAGTGTATGCCTTTGCTTGTTTGTAGCTGTTACTCGAGAGTTATTCCTTCCAGTTACAGTGTATGGTATCTCACTAAATGTTGTTGTCAGTTTGTTTCGCCGGTCCTGTTTTACGACTACATAATCCCCAACTTTCAAGTCGCTAGGCTTTGTTGTGTGTCTTCTGTCCGCATACTGCTTGTTATATCTTCGACTTGAAAGCTCATTTTCTTTGGCCGCCTTTAGCTTATCAACAACGCAGCTTTTTTCAATGAAGGAAATGTCCCTTGTACTCAGTGCTGCCGTTCTCAGACTGCTCTTTTCACTTACCACGCAAGCGTTTTCCCCCTACTTTCTTCTACCCATATTTTCTTGTCTTTCACCTACATTCCCCCATTTACCAGTCTATTTTCCTACAGAGTCCTACTAAAAGCACATGGGCAACTTAGGCAAATCAAAAGAAAGGAGTCCCAGTGCCTTTCTCCCATCATTTTCAATATTACTATGTTTATTATCTCACTCTGGTTTCTTTGGCATTTTGTAATGGGTTGAAATGGCTCCATTAAAGTTTGAGTGGGATTAATTGAGCAAGGAGAAAATACCTGAAAAAAAGATAAAAGGGCATATTCTTTTTTTTCTTTCTAAATGGAGTAAAAATCTGTGCTTTAGATTAGGGCATTGACATGCACATAAACTTTTTTATAAGAAACTTGAACGTACACAGTACAAGAAGTTTCATAATTTGTCATGAAACTGTTGAAACTTTAATACTAAAGATTCCCTAATTGATTTGTTATTTTTGGTACCTAAAGTTTCTGTGTGGGAGCTTTTCTAAACAAAAAGTAAACAGCTCCAGGCTTTAAAGACCATTGCTAAATTTTGGTAAAAATTTCATCACGTAATAATGTCTTTTGAGCATAGTGCTAGACCTTTTAAAATGTTTGGCTAGTCTGCCCTAGCTTTTTATAGATAAATTTCTCATAGAAGATGCATTGGTGTACCATGTTGCACAAATAGGTCAGGTGCGGATAAAGAAAATAAAGAAAAAAAGTTGACCGTCTTACAACATGGAGTTAAAATCCTGCACAGAAGGTGCAAAAATCTAGAGTTTAGAAGCGGGTGGAAGTGGTAGTGGGGTCAGGGAGTGCGGCCCCTTGCTACAAATATGGGGGTTTTTGGTAGGGTACAACCCCCATTGTGAATACAAGCCCTTTTGAAAATGCTTCTTTAGTTTTTCTACTTTGAACAAAATTTACAAGCTCAACTTACTATATTGTCCTAAGAAACTAATGATATAATAGGCACAAATTTGGAGTTCAGTACAATATCAAGGAATGAATTTGAGTGACTTTACATGATTCTAAAGGGCATGGTCTTGAAAAATCCTGCTTTCAGCACCCCCAGTTAAAATTTGGCACTACACTACTCGTCCATGGGCATGCCCCCCAGAAAGTGCTTCGATCTATCATGTCTGGAATGGCTCAAACTTCACCAATTTGGTAACTTCCAGAAAGACATAGGACACAAAATGTAGCATCCAGCACATTGGAATACGGCAACACAGGAAGTATTGTTAACCATTATTTGCTGTAGCTCTTTGACCTTTTCAAAATCACTCTTGATGGAAGAACAAAATTTGCATCTGATTCCCAAACAATCTTCAAACTAATAAATGCATGATCATCTGAGCTCCATTATAGATGGTCCCAAGTCCAGTTGAAAAAGGAGGAGGGTTGGACTTTGGGCTAGCAACTCGACACTGTAAAAACTACAGCTGCTACAGACACAGCAAACAAAATAAATTTACCTACAACCGATGCAATGAAGAAGGCAAGGGAACCTTAGATACCATTATGACGGTTCAGGAACAAAACTGAAAGGTTGTCCAGGACACGAGGGGCTGTGTTCTGAGTGCCAAAGCATTAACAAAAATTGGGACATGGAACGTCCGTACACTTTATCAATGTGGAAATTTAGCTCAAGTTATCAGGGAGGCTAACGAATATAGATGGGATATTCTGGGCGTCAGTGAAATGCGGTGGACGGAAAGTGGAAGAGTGATCAGTAATGGTAGAACAGTGTCCTATTCAGGACAGACAGAACATCACTAATCTGGCATTGGTATGATCCTAAGCAAAGAAGCCACCCGGAGTGTCATTGGATGGGAACCGGTGAATGACGGAATCCTTACAGCTAGATTGCAAAGCTGTCGTGCAAAAACCACGATTATACAAGTACATTCACCAAATGAAGATAGTGCAGAAGCTGATAAGGACAAATTTTACGATGACTTACAAGATGCCTTCAACAGATTTCCCAACCATGACATCAAAGTGCTGATGGGTGAAATAAACGCAAAAATCGACAGTGAAAGGACCAGAATGGAACAAATTATTGGACCGCATGGATCAGCACAGAAAACTAATGATAATGGAGACCGCATACTCTTGTTTTGCAGTATCAACAGTCTGGCAGTCCACAGCTCGTCCTTTGCACATAAAGACATCCAACAGAAGATCTGGAGATCACCAGACGGGAAAATCAAGAATGAAATAGACTATGTATGCATTAGTCAGAGATGGAAAACATCAGTCAAGGATGTCAGGGTATGCAGAGGTAAAGACATTGGTTCTGATCACCACATTGTGCTAGCGATGATGAGGCTAAGATAGAAGAACTTGAGGAGAATAGACAAGGCTCAGCCATCTGCTATTGAAAACTGAAAAATCTGAAATATGGTAAAGCCTAGCAACTGGAACTTCGAAACAGGTTCTAGGTTCTGGATCAAGTAGGAGATGATATAGAGGGCTACTGGGCTAGATTCAAACAGGTAGTAATAGGTGCAACTAAGGCAGTGATTAGAGGAAGAAGAGGATCCCAACATGAGAAGTGGATTCAAAAAAACACCTGGACTCTGATTGACGATAGAAGAAAGTTAAGTGCCAAAGCCAGCAGGCAAAGACAGAGCAAGAGAAAAAGGAGAGAACAGCGCAGTACTCAGCAATTGATTGGAGGGTAAAGAAAAGTTGTCAGGAGCTCAAGTGTACCTATCAAAGACACACATGGCAAGGCATTGTTGATAACAGAAGCGCAGGTATCTAGATGGATAGAGTATTTTATGGACATGCTAAACCAACTAGAACCAACATCTACCTTTGATTTTGCTAATCAAATAAAAGCACTGCCACTTGCTGTTGAAGTCGACGAGATTACCAGGAAAGGAACAACAGAAGCAGTGACTGCGCTAAAAAAAACTTTAAGCCGGCTGGTTGGGATAAGATAACAGGGGAGATGCTTAAACATGGTGGAGAGGATCTGGCTGCAAGACTGACAATGCTTCTCAACAACTGTAGGAAGAAACAGGTCGTACCAATAGAATGGCAACAAGGAGTAATGGTAAAGCTACCAAAGAAAAGGGATGCATGATATTTTAATTACTGGCGTGGAATCACCTTGTTATCAGTCCCAGGGAAAGTTGTATATCGAATACTACTGCAGAACCTGAGGATGTCAGTGCTTCTGACAGCATACATTGACAGTCTTTATGGCAAGTGGTAGAGTGCTGCGGGATCCCAGTAGAGTTTATCAACATTTTTAGAAGCCTCTATCGCAACTCCGGCTGTTCTGTGAAGATAGAAACGGGAACAAATAACTTTGTTGATATATTAACAGGTGTTAGGAAGGTTTGCATTCAATCAAAATATTTGCTTCTGCTGGTAATGGATTTTGTGATGCACAAGGTGGACAGAGAAAGGAGACTTAGGAGTGAAGTGGTTAGGTGGAAAAAGACTGACAGACCTAGACTTTGCAGTTGACATTGCATTCCTACCTGAAATGAAGACGATCTGCAACGGTTAACGTCGGCAAGTGGAGCAATTCACATACTTAGGAAGCTTATTATCCAAGGATGGAAACGCTGAATTGAATGCTAACAGCAGAATAGCCCAGGATGGAAACGCTGAATTGAACGCTAACAGCAGAATAGCCAAGGATGGAAACGCTGAATTGAATGCTAACAGCAGAATAGCCAAGGATGGAAACGCTGAATTGAATGCTAACAGCAGAATAGCCCAGGATGGAAACGCTGAATTGAACGCTAACAGCAGAATAGCCAAGGATGGAAACGCTGAATTGAACGCTAACAGCAGAATAGCCAAGGATGGAAACGATGAATTGAACGCTAACAGCAGAATAGCCAAGGATGGAAACGCTGAATTGAGTGCTAATAGAGATGCTTGCGTTGGATATTGAAAATTACATATAGGGACCACATCACCAATGAAGAAGTGCTGAAAAGAGCAAGCTCAAGACCACTACATGAGTTTGTCACTGTACGTCGACTTAAACTGACTGGTCACATACTAAGACGATCAACAAAACGACATGCAAGAACTGCACTAACGTGGGTACAGCTTGATGGCAAATGGAGGCAAACCAAAAGCAACATGGAGAAAGACCTTTCACAAAGACCTGTACTTTAGTGGAATTACTCGGCAAGATATGGAAACAGCTGCTACTGACCGTAACAACTGGAGAATGTTTGCTGCCCGATGCCAAACACTGGGAAGGAGGACCTAAGTTTAAGTAAGTCATCTGATAACTTATCAATATAGTCAAAGGAAAAATTTAGTCTTGGAATTTGGGCTTTGAGATGAAATTCTTGACTGGTAACTCTTATCAGGAAAAAATTTTCTATTTAGCAGCTTACTGAAATCAGAAATATTTGTAGCATGTATTTCTTAAACTTGATTACTGGATTTTGCAGTCCTTGCCTTCAAAAAATATCTTCTTTTGACAATATCCAGCACTTGAAAAGTGTTTCTCTACATCAGGGCAATCTTCAGTTTTAAAAGAGGGATGACATCAAACACACTTGCCATTGCCACTATGCAAATGAGTGATTCCCAATTGTTTTCACAAGGGAAGAGTGCTTCTTTTTTAGTACTTCATGTTACATTACCCATTTCCTGTTATAGATCATTTGCAGAAAGGACAAGAACATTTCAAATATTTTTCTGCCAAGCTTCCGTTCTCAATTGAGCATTAAACACAATAGGATTATAATGAATAGTCTAGAAAACACACTGCAGATAAAACTCTACTCAAGAAAAGGCTCTTATTGGCGCTCAAGTAATTTTTTGCCAGTAAGGTACAAAGAGCAAGAGTGTTAGCCCATACGAAAGGATTAAGCTAGTGTACACAAACATTATTATTTAGATACAAATTTTTCAATCAACATTGCTATCATTCTGAAGTAGATTGGCCAAACATTGTAAAGCCTTTAATGGGATCCTGTGAGATGAGCATATAAAAAACGGCGCTCATAAAAATTTTAAAAGATGGAAATATCAAAGTGAGTCTGCATTAGATAATTACAGTTGACAACTACTTTAATCACCTTGATTTCCAACCAGGCCCTTACTAAATTAACATATTCAATCAATATGTAATCAATCAAAATGTAATCAATAAAAATGTAATCAATCAAAATGGAATCAATCAAAATGTAATCAATCAAAATGTAATCAATCAAAATGTAATCAATCAAAATGTAATCAATCAAAATGTAATCAATCAAAATGTA
>OLMO02000009.1:25313635-25382908 GCA_900291935.2 Cassiopea xamachana | reverse complement strand
GTAAAACAAGTGAGTTCTTTAGTGTCACAGGGAGTTTTCTACAGGAGGACAGGGCTCTATCGGTTCCTTAGAATATTCCCCACATATATATATATATATATATATATATATATATATATATATATATATATATATATATATATATATATATATATATATATATATATATATATATATATATATATATATATATATATATATATATATATATATATATATATATATATATATATATATATATATATATATAAAAGATACTTCTAGGTCATAGGCCACACCCACTTTATGACATTGTACCTAGAGCCCCTTCGTTGAAAGTTTTTGAATTTACCCCTGGTAAATACCTATGTAACACTGCAGTGTAACAGGTAAATACCTATGCAACACTGCAGAGTCGAAGAAGTTCTTAATTATTTATTTTAAATCCAATAATGTAAAAATAGTATTGTAAATAAATAATTGGTATTAATTAGTTTTAACTAGCATTCAAAACCAACTTTAAAAAAGTGTTGATATTTGATATTTGGAGCCATCCTTGTTAAAGTTCTTTCTCATTTTAGGGGGACTCGGCCCCCTATATTTTTGCAGCAATCTTGCGCTTCGACGTGCATTAACCTTTGCTTTCAATTTGTTGTATGGTATCGCTGATGAATATCCTCACTGCTACATGACTATTGAGATCATTCTAATTATTGGTTATACTATATTACAATTTGACTAAGCTATCATGTCTACAGCTTAAAAATGTAGGCATAGCTGCAAATAGGCCACACCCACTTTATGACATTGTACCTAGAGCCCCTTCGTTGAAAGTTTTTGAATTTACCCCTGGTAAATACCTATGTAACACTGCAGTGTAACAGGTAAATACCTATGTAACACTGCAGTATAACAGGTAAATACCTATGTAACACTGCAGAGTAGAAGAAGTAGCAAAGAGAATGGGGCTTTCAATTCTCCACTTCAAACTAAGCCCCTATAATCCAAAATCGAATGGCTGAAAGAAGCATTCAGAAAGTGAAGAGAGCAATCATAAAGGCATTTGAAGACAAAGAAGATCCTTATCCAAGGTGTCTGCCAAATCTGGAAGATGGATTTCCCTGACAAATTTTATTGCACGTGTCATCTGATAGAATACAAATGATAGGAACTGAGTACCTCAATTTCACCACCAAGGATGGATTTTAAGGGTTTAGGTAGTTAATATTATGGAGTTTTCCGAATGGTAAGAACAACGGCTACCTGGTTAATTCTTGCAGAGATGCCCAATAGCATGTCATGCAACAGAACAAAAATGGAATCACCTCAGCTGCGAGTAAAAGCTAGTTTCCCCCAAATGTGTGAGAAATTGTAAATGTTACAATCCATAAGTCAATGGTATTATTGATGCAAAAGAAAGGATGTTTTGACCTCGCGAGCGGAGCGAAGTATTTTTTGAGTTCATGCCCTCTATTAAGTCGTAAAACGCTCTTTTTGGCAAGTAGGACAAGCATTACGTTAACCATTGGCCTGGTACTCCTTTGCCCTTTCAACTATATATATATTTCACAGAATAGATAATGGCACAAGAGTGAAAAATAGCGATTCAAGTATGTTGCGCCATTCTTGGATGTCAGTGAAGAGCGTCAGATTTCCTTGATATGGCAAAAACGGACCAAATTTCCCTGAAATTTTTATGAGGGAATGGATTCCCCTGATCTCCCTGACTCAGCAAGCACCCTGCTATCTTGCACTACTAGTCTGATGTACTACCCCACTTTAGAGTGATTCAATCTCTCTCGAAGAAAAACTTTTGGGAAGAGATATACGTACCACATTACCAACGCAAAGGACAACAAAAGATTCAGATGATGCACGGAAAGTTAAATATGCTAAAAAAGCTACAACCAGCATTATAAGCACTTACCAGAGGTAAAAGTGGGTGATACTGTTCATTTGAGACGAAAGACTTATCCAAGGAAGCTATGGGATACAAAAGGTCCTATTGTTGCTAAACTACAAAAATTCATGATCTTGAAAAGTTGAAACAGAGGCAGGAAAGGTGTACAAACATAACCGTTGAGACATAGTAAAAGAAAATGAAGCATTCAACAAAGGTTGCAAAGTTGCAGATAGTGATATAGAGACTAAATGTGAGGAAACATAAGTGATAAAGAAAGTGAGGACACAAATGTTCAAAGACCCCTTTCAGAGGAGTCGAAACCAAGTCACTACTGAAATCGCTATGGACAATTGATAGAACCACCACAAAGACATAGAACTGAACAGCAAAACGCTTTTAAAATTGATCAGATAAAGAAGGATGTTAGATTAATGTTGTTGTTGTTGTTGTAGCGAACCAGTTAGTTAGCGGAGGAATAAAGGCAAGCTACGTAAGACCATTAAAAGGTAGATTCAACTTCATAGCACACAGCCCAACGGCCCCCAGATCTCAAAATTGGCTCTCGGGGGCGCAACCACCCCCATTGAGCACCTCTGGGTTGGATGAATTGGTGCATTTCTAGCGGGGGAAGGCATGGAGTGTTGTATACAAGAACAGAGAAAATAGAGAACAATCCCGACCGGTGGATAGAGGGAAATCCTTTGTTTCCCACTATTGTCAGTAAAGATCAGTAACTTTTGTCTTTGCTTTCCTCCTCTAATACTAGGGTTCAACTAAGGGACTTCATTTTTTTGCTTTCTAGATAGGGCTACCACAGGTTCATAGCGTGAAAAGACTTTTTTCTTAAGGTGATCACTCATTTTAATAGCCAATACGGAGAGACACACGATATGAAAATAAACAATTCAAAACAAACCAATCAGAATCAAACCTACACTGAATGTTTAATGGTACAAGCTCATTTTCATGTATTGCCAATCATTCTAATCATGAAAGAGAACTTCTATAACTGGATCAGAAGCAAAACGGGGAGCCATCAAATTTTCATTGGCAAAGCACACAGTTTCAAGGACCCGCGGAAATTATCTCAAAGGCAATTTGTGTAGAATAGACAATATATTCTAATTGGGGATTCATACATTTATTATGCCCAATTACAGTTCAATAGTGCTACTACCAAGCTCATCCACTTACCATTGACCTTCTCCCCAAGGAAACTCTAACAATAAGAACATTTAATGCAGTTGGACAACTCCAACAATGTATATATTCCATCAATTTCAATTTTTAATTCCTACAGAAAAACATCTTCTATCCAGCTCATAATGCTTTCAACACTGGCAATGTTCTTCTTCTTCAAATCGCATTCCATAAACTCGACATTTGATCCTACATGGCAGAACTCAAATGGTTTTCCTTTCTTTCCAACATCAACATGACTAGCTGCTTGTGCTTCATCAGTTCCTTTCAATGCCGCTGCTCTTGTTGACCTCATCGCTTCTCTAATTTAAAATGTAAAAGAAGAGCTTGTTAACAGGATAAGACGTCGAAACTTCAAAGACGTTGCTACGAAAAATGCGGTAATGCTATAGTAATAACTGTTTCAATCACAAACTGCTACTATTGTAAGCTGGAGCAGTCAGCAGACTTCAGAGTATAACCTTGCAATAAAAAGAGACTACATTAGTGTCAACTCTCAGACACTCATCGATTGCACTTTGGCATTAATGATATCTTTCGTTTGGGTTATTGCAGTAACATCGTAAGGACAATTTACATGATACGTTTTTTCATGCGTCTGATTCATGGGTCAAAATCGCATGAAGCATTTTAATCACAAGTCATAAGTAAAAATTTGCAACTCAGCGAGCAGTCCAACAGCATGAAAGAAAAAAAGTAGCTTCGGTCAAAAAAGGCGTGGCATCCGAAATGTGTAAGAAACTGTGAAAAATTGAAGATGAAGCAGGGGATCTAGCAACCTGTAGATCACAGTGCTTCGCTAACCTTTTTTTCACAGAGTTGGCCAAAATTTTGCCCAAAAGTCTGAACATGCCCTACAAATAAAATTGCTTAGGCACTCCTCTGAGCACATTTACTCCAAGCATAGCAAAGTTGTGGAGAGAGTAGTGAGAATGAATCAGTACAGGAGGAGCAGGAAAAGCTGCTGTGAAAGCAGCTATCAAAATTAACAAAGAATGCCCACTGACTAAGACGCAGAAAAACTTTTCCCAAATACAGAGGCTATGAAGAAAAATTGATAGAAGGCAAAGAACTTAAGGGGTCCAGTAACCGATAAGGTGTAGCAACCTGTGAGAAGGTGGAATGGAAAAGCAGCTGGGGACATGGGGCATGCCCCCAGAAAATGCTTCAAGTTTATTCACTCAGGAATGTCGGAAATACCCTTTTTCAGCTTAGATGAGGTTATGTTGCTCACTGATCTCTATGCAGAGAAGGAAAAGTGATCCAGGAAAAAATACTCGCTATGGAATTTGCTCTGGGGGGCAAAAGCTATACTTCTTTAAATTTCTGGGAGCCTTGTCCTCCAAGATCCCCTTGGCAACAGCCCTGATGGAGCTACAAAATGGAACTACAAAGCAAAGTACAGACGATCGAATAAATTGAACATGTAAGGGAAGAGCGTGCTCTATTGGAAATTCATTCAGAAGTCCACAAAAAGAGAGACAAAATACAACTTGCCGAAAAGAGAGTGGCAGAAGAACTTGCATGTAGCTCTTTCACTAGAGCATGGTGGGCTCCGAGCTCATCTCATGGCATTTTTCTTTTTTGCGGCAGTTTGTTGATCTTCAAAAATATCTTCTACTATTAAGCAAATTTATGCCCTAAATAGTCTCTTTCTGCACAACATTTAAAGACAGTAAACTAAAAGAGAATTACGAGTATTTGATGGATAGACAAAAGGATGAGGAAATACAGACATGAAAGAGGAAGGAGAGAAAAGCACTGATTCTAGCAACTACGAAATTACTCTCATTGACGGTAACAGCGACAACAATGATAAGACATGCAACAACTAACTTTCTCTCTGAGAAATTTTTGCTCAAATTTCTAAATTCTTTTCCATTAAAAAAATTCTGGCTACAAGAAAGTGCGGATGTCAATATTCTTCAGAAACTGCTATTTTGAAAATTTCATCAGAACTTTATTGCACTTAATATGCTCAGATTGTAGCATCTGCTGTAGCAAATACTGAACTTTAACAATAGTCCTTACATTTCTTTTTCCAATTGGCTCCTGATCACACTGCAAGACTTTGCTGTTGGTAAATCTATAGTATTAAAGAAAGCATAGTTAGAAATATTTTTGCAGTGTCATCTAAGGGCTGGTGTCATCCAACTCTTAATAACTAGTAGTTTTACTATCTGAGCCCCCCAGACATTGATGCTTACTGCTGTAAAACGAAAATCATAGCAACATGAGAACCTTAATGATGCATAATAACAGGGCCATTGAGCTAATTCTGAGGCCTTGGGATAAAAGTGAGCGGAACAGAATGCAAGGAGTCTGGGCATCAACCTCGTAAAATTACTAGTAGTATTACTGTCTCAGGCCCCCTAGACATTAATGCCTTTGAGCTAATGAGACATTAAAACCTTGAGGCCATGGGAAAGTTTGCTCCTTGGATCCCTTTGGTGGCTCTGACATTGAAGCATTATACGACTGTTCATAAATAAAGCAAAATACTAACAATCCCTCCAATGTGAGCATAAAACAAAAATAAACATGAAGCAAAAATGCTATAAAGCCTATCAGCATTCCAAGCGGTTAAGAGAAATCTGAGTCACCGCAAAGCTCATGAAGTAGGCTAAATATAGCCACAGATAATTCAAAAATTTGATGTTTAGCATTTGATCACAACTGTTACTTTCTTTCTATCTTATCCCATGCCATCTGACCTTTTGTCGTCTCATCTCGTCCCGCCTCGTCTCGTTTCTTTCTCCCCCTTCTCTCTCATACACGTGGGAAACTCTTCAAATATGATAAACAATGCAAATATATGCATAATACCTTGCTTGTTACAGCAAATGATTAAAGCTGGTTTTGAGTTCATCAGGGTCTTGCTTGTAAGAATATCATACGTAAATCTAAAAATAACAAACACATCAAATAGAGTTAGGCCCTATTGAAAAATGCAAGGCCCTGTTACACGATAGCTAATCATCAGACCCGACATGGGTCCATCCAACATTGAACATCTGTTGCATATGCACAGTGCTGGCCTTTAGACTCTGGAGGGTAGGGGGGCATTACCCCCCAATAATACAACGAAGTTGTATACAAAAGTGCTCTACACTGTAATTTTTCATCACTTCTCAAATGACTGGAGAGATTTTTTCTTTTGAAGCAAGCGCGCCCTCTCGTAAACACATTCACTAGAGCTGTTACGCAAACCCATGCCTTTTTCTTTCACCAAAATGCCTCATCTTTCATTTACCATTCGCATATTTGAGGGAGCTTGGTGAGAACTCGTGCACCTAATAGCTGGAGATGTATACACATATCCCTTCTTTTTGGACTCCCTGTACCTAATCTACTTCTATTTCATCTGACACAGGTTGAACGCATATTTTACCCGCTTAAATATTTGACAATAGAAAGAACAATGCAAGGCGGGGAGGGGGGTAACTCATGTTTTTTACGTAGCAGTAGGAAGGAGGGGGGTTAAGTCTTATGTTACGGTGCAGTACAGAAGAATGGAGAGGGTCAGAAAAGCGGCAAAATCGGCGTTACGTAGCGGATGAATGACCCCTAACTTGAAAACTAAGGGAGTCCACATGTCAAACCCAAAGTGATTTGAAAAGCTTACAATGTTGTGCTTAATGGTAGGCAGTGGTGGACTTTCAGAGTATGCAAGGTATTCAGTGAATACCCTGGGATATTTGAAAAATACTTTTTGAAAAAACCTTTTTCTTTACAGCTTAATAGTCAATACTGCTATTCCATATTGCTAGGAATCCCATGCCTTACACGTTCATTATCACGAGGGACCTCTGGGTAGGAGCAAGATATCGCCGCTTACCTCCTCTGCTTTGTTAAAACGTTCGTTACGCCATGAAATAAACGGCTAATCTCTTCCGTCTATATTCAGCCAATCAGAATGGAGAATTTGATCAATGGTTTGGTCGATGAGCAAGCAAAATAATGAGAAAATAAACTGTGAAGTTTCAGCTTCCTAGCTTCGAAAGTATTTTGCAAGCAGTCTCGTTTAGAGCAATATAATGGGGGTCGGCACATAGCAATAGTTGTTGTGAAGCAGGACCACGAAGTAATATCGCAGAAAAAGCCTGACAGACAAGCGAAAAATCTGAGAACCAGTCCTCATATTACGGATGATTATTCATATTTTGAGACAAAAAAGTACCGTTCTGGTCTATACAGTAAACTGCTGGCAATTGACAGAAATGTATTCTGCTCTTTTCCTTGGATGGGTTAGACCTAGCTGAAAGAAAAGGTAATTTCAATCTAATTTAGTTGAACCCGAAGGTGATTTCATCTGCCTAATAGGTTTCCCTACTAAGCTAAAATTCTCATACTTGTATCAACTGCTCTATAATTTTCTCCACTTAGAGAATAACCACTGAACACCCTCACGGTACGCCACTGATTTTAGGGGGGGGGGGTAAATTTAGCAGGGGATTTGATATTTTCCTAGATTTTCATAAAGTTGAGGGGTCGTAATAAAATGACCTACAGGGAAAATCGCAACAACGCTGAAGGAGGCAGAAGATTTGATCATCCCACCAGATAGTGTAAAGCGAGAATTTGATGCAGTGGTAGACAGTGTCCGATCTGATAAGGGTTGTGAAGTGCTTGATGGAGAGTGGACTCATCAAAAATTGGATGAAATTGGCAGTGAAAATGTTGCTGATAGCGATGATGGCCACATTTTGCTAAAATGGGGGAGGGGGGTCATTACAAAATGCTATAAGAGGTGAACAATTTCAAAAGTGTAATAAGATTCCCCTATAATTAAGCACAGAAGAATACAAGAAGAGCACTTAGAAAATACCTAGGTCTGCTATGTGGACTCTTTCAAGATATCAAACAATTTTGACAATTTTTGTCATTCGTGACACTTGCTTCTTGTGTGCGGCGAACAAAAGCATTTTGCTTACAGCTGTTCGTAAGAGAGCATGCGTTGATAGTTATACCCGCTCGAACTTCTCAATGGATTTCATTTATGAAGTAGTAGATTTAGATGGTCCAAGAATTCTATTTTAGAAATGAAGACGCAAATTCCTAGTGCTGTTTTGTGATAAATCAAGTACAGTACAATCCGGATATTCCAGATCGATCGGGGTAAGGGAAACATCTGGATTAAGTGGATCTTTGGGTAAACTGGAAGGTCAATCTTTTTAAATATAAAATATAGTAGGGGTTGAAATAATGTAATCAATGCTTGAAACTAATAACACTGAGACAATATATATGAAGTGCAATAATGTTTTCAAAATAATCTGGTTAATTGTCGTAAATTGAGCTGAAACAAGGAAAGTATAAATGTAGTGTAGCCAGTCAACAAATATGTCCCACAGAAAAACTGCCAGTTAGTGAACTTTGGCAATTTTGAGCACTTTGAATGTCAATATTTGAAGGAAAATCCGGTTAAGGCGGAGCTGCCTCTTCAAAAATCCTGAATAACCAGCATAGTTTACTTCGTAGAATTTTGGGAGTATGGAAAAATCCGGATTATCCAAAAAATCAGGATTAACCGATGCTGAAATATCCGGAGTATACTGCATTTACTTTCTATGCCATTGCATTGCATCTTATTTGAGAAGAGACTCTGCAATTTAGTGAACGAAATTTGTCGAAAATATTTGAAACGATGGAGATAGAGGAGATAAGGCTATTTCATACAAACCCCACTTAGTCTATGAAATATCACTGAGAAAGAGTGCGCACAACGTAAACTTAGCAATCCATCTCACATGAAGTGTTTTCCTCAAACACTTACGAGAAAAGTAACATGAATACTCAATACTACTCTGCAAATGCTCTCCAACGAAAAACTTTAAGTAAAATTCTTTCGTTCACCGCACACGAGAACCAAAGTGACACGAACGGTAAAACTATGAAACATGATTGATATGCTGATAATGGTCGAGCGTAATTAAAATCCTGTGGACGTTTCGCCGCTGAAAAATGACACGTTGCTTAGCAATTTGATCTCGTGTGCACCTCGCGTAACATCACATAATTGAAATACTACAAATCTATGTCTAGGTTCAATGCATATCAGGAGAAGAAAAGCTAGTTACATATAATGAATCCTATAAATTTACGCAGCATTCATCTTTTTTTAAAGCATAGCTTAGACTTGAAAGCCACATACTCAGCAACATCTCGAATCTGCCTTGGAAAAGTAGCACTATCAACCATAAAGATGATGCATCTACAATAGGAAAGAATTCACTTTTACCATATAGAAAAAGCCACGACCAAATTAAGATCAAAGCTGACACGAACAGCTTTCATCAGCCAACATATATTTCCTAATTCCAAATCCAACTGTTAGCATGCTAATATAATTCAACGCTTTTTGGCCTACGAATAACAGCAGGCCGGTAAACAATGGTGAGGAGAAGAAAGGGTGGGAGCTTCCTTCCCTATAATTCACTGTGGTTCTTTATGGCGGAGTCTTTCACTGCTATTTTTACTCATTTTCCAATTGACTACTAAATCCAAAATCAACATACACCCAATCCAGTCGGCTGCTGACATCAGCCTAGGACCAATGGTAACATTCCTCACAAACACAGGAAATTGTTGACACTGGGGGCAGATGACTGACATTTTTAGAATTTCAAGAAAAGTGCCCTTTCACAGAATAAAGAATGCCCCTGCTTGTGCTTATGATGGTGCCTTTAAAACATAATATCCTATCTTTCTTGAATCCTCGATAGTTTCTATGTTAAATCAAATACTTCTACCTTGCATTGTCTTCATACTTCTTAATGTACTTTCCTCGAATTCTCTCATGACCAGGGAGATCAACAATTTCAGCAACTTCTAACTTCTATTTCACATGGAAAATAGACCAATATTACTAAAATAACTTTACTAAGCATTAAAGAATAACAATCCTAGATGAAATTCTGATAGCTACGCCTATTTTGAAATAGCGTTTATCTCTCTTGCAACACACCTTAATTTAGCTAGGACTGGTACTTTCTAAGAACAGCAATGATCTAATTTACATTTCCATTACTAAGCTATAAAGGCTAAACAAGAATTTCAAAGACCAAGTATTGTATCATAAATGCTAAAGCTTATATTTCCAGTAGCATATGATTAAGCCTTCCCTTTATTGGATTTAAGTACATGCACCATGCACTTTGAATGTGAGAATGCTAATGAACCTAAGAAAGATAGTTCACTTCATGCTTATTTTTCTTCAGTAGAATCAATCTAAGATTAATCTAAATAGAAACAAAATCTAAATCAGTCTAAATAGAATCAATCTAAGATCAATCTAAATAGAATCAAAATCTAAATCAATCTAAATAGACTCAATCTAAGATCAATCTAAATAGAATCAATCTAAGATTCATCTAAATATAAAAGAGGACCAACATGCAAGCAATGATGATACAGTGCATACCTTTCCATTTTTAATTGTGTACTTTGCCTTATTTTCTCGGACAGAGGTATGTGTCACCACACTTCTTTTCAAAGTAAGCTGTCAAAAAAAAACAAATGATGAAGTTCCAACAACAGTCCATGCACAGAGAAATGTGCGGTTTCAAGTGCCAGTGGCCATACAGTTTTAAAAAACATGACTTTCAAGGTCCATAGGAAGCCGCACTTGGCTAGGGGGAGTCACAAAAGTACAAGTCTGTGCAGCTCAGCAGCATCTGCCAATCAACATATAGTGCTATACTGAATTAAATCTGCAGTACCTAATTCATTCAAATGATGTGCTTCTAATGTACTGAAGAAGTTTGATGTTTGAAAAGGGCTAAACATCCAGTCAACATCCACATATAGATGGAAATCAGTGCAGTACCCCCTAGCCAAAGGGTTGGCAAATCAACCAAATGTAATTGGAGACATGAACTGTGACTTCAAAAATCCTAATGATGGCAACACTAGAAAAATGAATTAATCTATTCTAAATTCCAAAAAGCAAAGAGGATACTAGGGTTGCTACACACATGAATAATCAGGGTGAGCTCAAGGTAACAAAATCTCTCATTGATCACTAATCAAGAATCGCCCTACTATGTCTCCGCGTGTGGGGTAATAAAAGGTGGAATTACAGACCACTACGCCATTTACAGAAATATGAAAAGTAATGCTAGGTATAAAAGGATCAGGGAGCAAAATGTATTTCATTGAATGCAGCTACACAATGTGGGATACCACAGGGGTCATGCTTTGGGCCTCTTTTAGTCATCATTTATGTAACTGATTCTAGCAAGTTTCCCCCTAAATGTAAAGCGATGGTAAGAGAGGTTTCCTACAGATCTCAACAATACACTGTCTTGTTCTTCGTCAGGTGAATATTCCAATTTTGAGACACCTCTTTAAAAACATCTTGGAATCAAATGCTCCATTAAAAAGAGAATGTCAAGAGGCAAAGACACAGAAACAGGAATAAACTCTTAGGAATGCTAAGAAGAATGGCATGTTCCCAAATCAAAAAGAGATGGAATAAAATGGGCAATAAAAAACATAAGATGCAGAACAATCTAGTCTCAACAGGGAATCAAAATGTAACCTTTTCCACAAACATGGATAATGACAAAAGTTCTGTAAGGTTGTAAAGCCATTGTTTTACAACACTAATCCTATGGGATCATTCTAGCTCATGGAAGCAAATGGGTGCCAAGTCATGTCGTCAGATATTTGTTTTTTACCATTGATTGGCATTCGTGATGCAAAGCACCTGGCCAAATTTCATCCTCATTGCTCAATTCACTGCAGAGGTATTGACATTTGAGTTTTTAGATCTGCATGCAAACTTTTAGAAATTATGAATTTTCTCATTTTTAGCTTTATCTATTTCATAAAGGAATTCATTTAGTTAGTGCTAAATTAGATTTCCTTAATGTACATAGCATGTGTATATGGAATCCAAGCATTCAAGCAAATGAATAAATACATCACAATATAATTGCCTACCAAACATCTAAGAAAATATATGGAATTTGGTTTGGACAGACAAAATTTTAGCTTTTTTGCAGGATTTCAACCCTTCGTGGCTTAATTTCTAGGTTAGACCTACCCCTCAATTTGCTTTTTTTTACTCGATTTTACCTCCATTTCCCCCAATTCCTCGGGGCTTGGAGGGTGCCTCTGAGAGGACTTTAGTTCTGGCGCAAGCATTTAGGACCGGATGCCCTTCCTGATGTCACAAATAGCATGCGGTAGGCCTTGAACTCAGGACCTTGTTGGTCGTAGTTGAGTGCATTACTGCTAGGCCACGGCTGCTCATATGCAAAATTCAGAAGAAAGTAAGCATAAATAGATGAAATCTGATAAATATGTTATGTAAATAAGAATCAACAGGGGCTGAAATTATGGACAATTCTTTGGTGAATGCAGTAAGTTGTGTTGATGAGATGATGTCACGATTCCATCATGTATGGATGCAAAGCAAAGATAGGTTTCTTAGGGTACCTCAAGATGCACCAAGCGAGCATAATAATGTCACTTTTTGATGTTTTGCATTCTAAAAGCTTGGATAAACAGTATTTTTGATTTTCAAAAGAAGACATGAGTTGAATTTCAAGTGAACACACTGTGAGAAGAGTTCCACCACCAAACACTATGCAACACCTGCACTGATTTGCTGTTTCAGTATCTTAGAATTGGAAATAATTAAAAAGCTATAAGGTTTTCAGAATTTATTTGAGTGATTCCTAAGTGGTTTTCAGAATTTATTTGAGTGAGAACACAGAAATTATTCTGTGCACTAACTTCAACTGACAACTGCATCTCAAAATTAAACTATATAGCATAAATTGATAACAGCAAATGACTTACCAGACTAAATAAAAGAGTTTTCCCAGAATCGCAAAGGCCTAGGATGAGCACACCATGCTTCTTGCTGCTTTTGGCATTTATTACATACAAGCCAATAACAAGAACTGTTAGGAAGAAAACACTGCACAATACTTACAAGGCATATATAAAATAAGCAAAACTTCTCTGGTCTACAAACACTTAGTTGACTTTTTACAGTTTATGATTTGGATTACTTTTTGCAAACAGCAAAAACTGCACTTCATGAGTGGCTCACAATTTTCACAATTTCATGATGGCTTTTACTATTATTTTTATAAATCTTCAAATGCTTCTTGAATGATATTTCATAGCACTTGAAAACTCCTATGTTCATGTTGCTGGCCTAGAAAAATGTTATGGCTAATGTTTTTTGAATAATATGATCAAGCCAATAGCTAGGCCTGTGTTTCAGAGGTGGTAAAATTGTCCTGGAGGAAATAAAAATCCTGGGAGATTGTGTCATGTTCTATGCTATCAAAATCAAATGGATAATGTGTGTGCAGGAAAAAAGTGAGATTTCTGGTATGTTACAAAGATCAAGTTTGAGCTCAACCAAAATTTCAGGAGACATCTTCTTATCTACAAAGATAAATCAACATTAAAAATTGCAAAAAGATACTAGGGGTGGCAAAAGGCTGGCATCCTGTTGCACAGGGGTGGCATTTGTCACCCCATGGCTATGGGCCTGACTGTGATACAACTGAAGAATTATCACACATAAACAGTTTTCTTTAATATGATAGGATCAAAGGCATGTTGTCTAAAGCTTTTAATGCAAATGACCCTTGAAACTTGAAAGGGGAATCAAGACTTTTTGAATGGTAGTGTAAAATGATGAACCAAAAGCACCTAGTAGTTTGATAAGTGTAGTCTATAAAAAGCTTCAACTAAGTACAAGGCTACACGCAAAAATGCAATAAGGTGTGGGCATGTTCTAGACCTAAGGAGGGCTGTCATAGATAAGGGGCAAGAATGGAGAAAGGTAATTTGCATGGTTAATTAGACACAATACAAGAAGGATGAAGGAAGATGAGAGATGTAGAAAAAAGGAGGCAAAAGAAATCAAGATCATAAACTATCATAAAAAACATTTTTTACTGTGCTTTATATCCTGTCAATTTGGTTGTATACACTGCCCTTACGAAAGCATCCAGACATTTTCAAATTTGGTTGCAAATGTGCTGAGAGAGAAAACTGTGTATGGATTTTAAAGGCAATTAGTATGAAAACCTGCACATGAATCTTTCCTAAACTTTCCTTGATGCTTCTTCAGTCTTTCAATATATTCATTCTTGAAAATTTTCTACCTCATATTTTGTAAATAAATGCTATGAAGGTATTTTATCAAGATAGTAGTAATCAATGCAAAAGATCTGACGTACAAACAGGATTCAGAAATAGTGCTATCTTGCCACAACGGGAAAAGCTATCACAACAATTCAAATGCCCTTAGATACCCGAAGTCTGGTGATTTTGATATCTGCAAAGATCTTCTAAAAAAATAAGAAGTGCCAAGTCTGTAAAAATTAGAAACAAGAAGAACTCTCATGACATCAGTTGCCAAAAATTGCATCAGATGATGTTAGTTCAGTTGAAGAAGGCTTGTACCATACAGGTTTCTTATTTTAGCCAAAACAATAGCAGTTGAAAACCACAAAATTTTTGCAACATTTTAGTGTCCAATATTAATTGTTTATTTTTGCTAAAATAACAAACCTTTGCACATGTAAATCAATGTCAAACTGATGTAATTTTTGGCACTTGATGTCGCAAGAGTTCTTGGTACTTCTAACAATTAAGAACTTTTTCTACTTCTTATTTTTTTAAAGTTCTTTGCAGATATCAAAAGCACTAGACTTTGGGCATCTAAGAGTGCTTAAAGTGTTGTGAAAGTTTTTTCCATTGTTGCAAGAAAGCACTATTTCCAAACCCTGTTTGTATGCCAGATCTTTTGAAGTGATTGCTACTATCTTGACCAAATAAACTTTCATAGCATTTATTTGCACATTGATGAGGCAAAATTTTTGTTCAAGAAGTAATATATTGAATGAAGATTGAAGAAGCTTACAGGAAAGTTTAGGAAAAATTCATGCACAGGATTTCATTCAAATTGTCCTTATAATTTGTAAAGAGTTTTCTCTCTCAACAAATTTGCAACAAAATTTGAAAATGTTTGGATACTTTAATGAGGGCAGTTTAGGCGCATTATTTTATTATGTCTATACAAAGTAATCACATCTACATGTGGAATTAATGTGAACATTTGATGGAAACTTTTTTATGATTGAGCTCTTCATAACAGCTAACTGCCACTAGTATAAGTACTCAAGGGCTTGACTTTGAATCTCAAGGCTTTTCTATGTGAATTTTCGAGATCTCAAGGATTTAGGTTTTCTGAGGTATCTAGGTTGCCAATATGCATTCCAAGCACTTAGGCCCGAAGATCTCTGGCGTTGAGTAAGCTTTTCTGTCGGCGTAGATATAGCCTAAGCAATATTATTGGCATACTGGCGTAATGAAGTGCAAATCTTGACGCACGGTTCCTTTGGTCAGTGTGCTTCAGGTGTACGCCAACCTTCAACCTTGGCGTACACCTGAGGAGCTACTGGCGTAAATCCGGCGTGAGTTTTACACGGAATGCACCCTCGCCAGGTTAGGTTTGTTTTGCTTCCTGCGAGAATTCGAAGGCAACTGATGGTAATAAATACAAAGTTACTTACTGGAAGAAATAAATATAATAACAAGTGCGCTAATTACTGGATCAGCCAGGGCATTCCGGAAGTCAGATAATACTTTTTCAACATTTCCGAGGACAAGATCCGCCATTTTCTTTTCAAGTGAGCTGTCTCAGCCTCTCATGACTTCAACCTCGATGGAAGAAGGTAAAATGTATTTCGCATGCGCGGGAACGCACAGGGAAACGGGAATGAATTAAAGTGTATGCACCTCCACCATAGAAATAGTAGGACTAGAATGCTGGATGGATCACGTGATATAGTTAATCTATGGGGATACAAAATGGTAGCCCAGTGAAGGCAAGAGCCAAAGCGCGGGAATCACACTGCAATCTATACGTACTATGGCTTCGGTCTGAAATTCTCGCATTTGTAGCGTTGGCGAAGTATATTTCCATGTATAGATACAAAGAGGAAACTCTGCATAGTATATGATATATGTTATGATATTAACAATATGCTATTACGCATGCGTTAAACTTGTTTACATAGAAGTTGCTGTTTAATCTTAGTACTTTTGGGAAATAATAATCCCAAAGTAGCATGCTTTATTATTTACAGGGTCACTTGTATACTCCTTAGGGTCATAGATAGATATAAGTTTTATGGTCATTGTTGTCATTGAGTTAGTTGGATTTTGGAGACAGATTTAAGTAAAGTTGATTTTACATGATGAATTCTTTGCGTGATAACTGAAATTATTACAATATATTGCTGTTTAAAGAAATTTAATTGCTTACTATTTAGAAGTTTACACACTGGAACTAAGTGTTGAACTACGAAGATACAAGGTAGGCCTATGAACCGTGCCGCTTCAATCCAAAACATTTCTCTTCAAACACAACAGTATATAAACAAATGCCATAATTTAGCTCTATGCTTCACTGCAGTTTTTTGTTACTGATGCCTTTCTTTGGCCTACTTTAGAATTTGTCCTTATTGTCCATGCAGTATACGTTCAGCACCAGTGTTCACTTTTCAATCCCCCCTGTTCAATTCGCTCCTAGAATCATGGTTGTTTCATGTGCTGCATTCAATTGCACAAATCACCGCATTGCTGTTGGGAAAATTTCATTTCACAGGTAAATGCAAGTTAAGTGGCTGTAGCACCCAACAAACAAATGATTTCTATAGAGGTTACATATGTATAGACTCAAAATGGCTACGATCAAAAGCAGTATGTATTTGCAGAGACCAGAATGAGAAATGCACACTTTATTCTAGATGAGAGTGCTCATTCTTTGGACTTATATAAAATATTAAACCTAGATTTTATCTTAAAGCTATCCAATATAAAACTTTATGAATGTTGGTAGATGAGGAAAACTATTGCTCTGTAGGAAAGACTGCAATGCAGATAAAGGAAGAGGTTTGGAAGATGTATCCCAGTAAAAACTTTTGACACCACATCCTAAACTTTCACATATAATACATCTCCCAATAATGCAAAAGTAGATATGCCCATTTTGAGGAACTACATAATTTCATAAGTACAAATCTATAGCTTTGATTTACAACTGCGCAAGCTTTGACAAGTAAACCCTTATTTTAGGATTTTAGTGGTTGCAAACTAATTTATAAGTAAACTTTTTCCAACTAAAAGTCAGTCTATAACTCATGGACATAAACATAAATGATTATTTTTAACCACAGGTTTCCCATTGACAATGCAGCTCTTCTGGAAAAGTGGCTTTTTGCAGTGAAGAGAGACAAGTTTTCCCCTGCAAAAAGTTCCTTCATTTGCAGTGATCACTTTTGGAAAGTAATTTCAGTTATCCTTCCACCCTCCCTCTGTCAAAAACTTTTAAGAAACGAAAATTGAAACAAAATGCAGTTCCATCAATTTTTGACTTCCCAGCACATTTGAAAAAACAGCCAGTGAAGGAGCAGAATCCAAACAAGAGGGTATCTCAGGCTCCACACCCACACTCATTTTCAGAACATTAAGTTTGATCATACATATGCTTCTAATGCATCTACCACAAAACTTAAAGCTGAATTTACCAAAAGGTTAAAAAAGAAAAATCTTATAATCTATAACTTGCGCCGTAAGAACTCGAGAAGGGAGAAAACAATAAAAGGCTTAATGATTAGAATTGAAAATGCAAAGCTTGTTTCCAAAGAAAGTTGTATGGCATTAATTAACAACTTTGGTCATTTAACCTCACAATTAATTAAAAATGAATACAGAAATAACAAAGAGTGCTCTGGATCTCAGTATGCTACAGAAATAAAGGACTTTGCTATATCCCTTCATTTCTATAGTCCAAAAGCTTACATGTTTTTGAGAAAATATCTGTCACTTCCCCATCCTTCAACTATTTGTGCATGGTCATCTGGAATTGAATGTGAGCCAGGATTTTTAAAGAAACCACTATCATACATTGCAAACCTAGTAAAAGATGGTCAAATGGATTTCACACTAATTGTTGATGAAATGAGCATCAAAAAGGAGACAAAGTGGGATCCAAAACATCAAAAATTTGTAGGGACAGTTGATTATGGAAACATAAAAGCTGAGGATCCTGATAATATTGCCACAAATGCCCTTGTGATTATGATAGGTAGTTTAAAAAAGCCTTTAAGTATTCCACTGGGATAATTTTGAACTCACAAGCTAAATGGTGATGCGCTTTGTCAGCTGATAAAAGAGTCCATTAAGATGCTCCATGAGGTTGGTGCACATCCACATGCACATGCAGTCATATTTGATGGTGCATCCAAAAATGTGGGCATGGCTGAAAAACTTGGGTGCAATATAAAAAATCTTGATGGCCTTTTCCTCATCCATGTCATCATGAGAGAAGGGTTCATGTTATTTTTGACATTTGTCAAATGATCAAACTGGCAAGGAATACTTTTAGTGACTTAAAAATATTTTGTACAACTTTCAATAAGAAAATTTCTTGGCAACACATTCTTCTTCTATATCAAACTCAGCAAAAAGACATCCTACGTCTTGGAAATAAACTTAAGTCTCAACATGTTAAATGGGAAACCACAAAATGAAGGTCAAATTTGCCACACAATTATTTAGCCATTCTGTTTCTGCAGCAATAACATTTCTGAGGAATATAAAACTGACAGGATTTGAAGACAGCAAGCCAACAAGTGACTTTATTCTCTTAATGAATGATGTAATTGATGCATTCAACGCAAAGAGCAAATTTGGCAAAAATACCAAACAGCCAATAAATACCAGCAACTTTTGTGAAATTGAAGGCAGGCTTCATGAATCCATTGAATTTCGAAAATGTCTGAAAGACACAAATGACATGCCCTTGATTGAAGGTCCCCGGGAAACTTTTGTCATTGGCTTTTGCATTTCAGCTTATTCTATTCTGACAATAAGAAGAACTCTTCTTGAAAGGGGAGAATCACCCTTCGAATATATTTTGACTTATCGGTTTTAACAAAATCCCATTGAAATGTACTTCTCCAAGATTCGTAGCCGCTTTGGATGGAACAATAACCCTACAGCACTGCAATTCAAATATGCATTGAGATCACTATTGTTAGAAAATAAGATTGAATCATATTTGGATTTGTTGCAAAGAAAATTTTGGAATCAATTGACTGTCCAGAATGTGCTGCAGCACTGTACAACAATTCAGATACATCAATTTCTTATGTCCATACAGGTGCAAAGTCTCTTCTAACTTGTAATAATATGGAAATCTGTTGTTGCCATCTTATTCAGTCTACAAGGTAGTGACTTCTGTTGACAAACTGGCTAGAAGATCACTCTGCAAATGGTCATCTTTTAATAAGTAAGACAAACTTGCTATTACAATGTCTGTACTCAAAGAATCCAGAAACACCACATTTCTATCTATTCAAAATCACTACAAGGAGACTCATATCCTTGATAATAATCTGAGAGATGACCATGCTACTTTTATTATCAAGGAGATAGTGCAACACTATCTGGCACTCTTTTTCCATCAGTTTAGTAGAGTATATACTGAAAGAAAGACTAAAAACAATAAACAGTCTAGAAGAAATAGACTTACAACAACTATCTTGTTCTACAATGAATAACAAAGTTGAGTATCGTTCAAATTGCAGTCGACGGTGAAAGATCCGATTTATACAAACTTTAAAGTTATTACCGCATGTCAGTTACACTTGGAAATTTTGAAACAAAAGGATTAATAGCAAGACCGAGGTATGTAGCTCCTTTAGTAGCTTCCAGTTTAAGACAAATTCTGTGCTTCCACAAAGTTTTTATATTCAAGTAATTAGGGTGAATACATCGAGCCAGCTCATAATATTTCCATTCAGTTGTTTGCAGCAAAGGCTGAATCAAGTGTAGATCGGATATTAAATGTGAAATATTGGTTTTCTTAAGGTCTTTCAACTATATTGTTATGATAAAAATTTAACTAGAACAGGTAAAAGCTGGTAGATTTCCGTTATTTTCCATATATTGAAGTAGATACAAAAACGAATCATTACCTTTTGGTGATAGCTTGTTCTCATCGCAGTTAAACATGATTGCACTGTCGCAATACCACGGATTTGGCAAAAAGACACATTTACATGATCCGCTTTCTTGCCTTCACTGGGCCGCCATATTACCTCCGCACATATTAACTATCCCGTGATTGTGAGAACAATAGACCTCGCATTCTAGTCCTATTATTTCTATGACCTCCACCATCATGAACAACTGATAACAACGATAACAACAAGGCTGTGGTGTGATATTTAAAAATTCCTGACGCCATTTCTAGCACTTAGTTACTCTGCAAAAATTGTGACTACTAGATATTGCAAGAGCGTAGCGAAAAGGTTTTGGTTATAAATGTGATGGCAATACACAAATTGAAAACTGGTTGTTCTCTCTGATTTATCTGCTCGTCGTGACTATCATTCTCAAATTTATACTAAAGCTGCGCTTTCCAACTGATGTCTCAATGTCATTCATTAATCTTTCGTGCAGAGCTGCTTTCTCTTGTGGATGCATGGATGATTGACTTGTCAAGTGGAAAGCACATTCACCATTCGATTCTAAGCGGTTTTTGCAGAAAAAGAACGAACGCCAGTGGATGTGTATGATTCGTTCACATCATGGAAACTTATATATCACGCCTTCGAGCTCTGAAACAGCTGTTCTTTGGTGCAGTCAATACTTCCTTTCACTATACGTTCTTCCAACTGTTGTACAAGCATTAAGCAGCTTTCAACTTTTCAAAAATTTTCTTATTTTGACGATGTACTTAGCTAGTTTTACTTGAATTTTCCCAAATTTCAAAATTTGGGGGATATTATTGCTACGTCCTTGAACGTATAAGTAAAAAGCATAGGGTATATTCAAATATTTTTCTGTGATTTCTTTTCAATTTGTTCTTAGGCTTGGGGCCCCTTTTGGGCCACCAAAACTGCGAAGCCTGGGGCCATGGATCCCCTGGACGCCCTAAAAACGCCACTAAACGGAATAGTTCAAAGGTATTGAAAGCATATTCGCTATACTGAGAAATACTTGAGGTTCTTGATCAGGGTTATATTTTGAAAAAGATGAAAAAGCTTTTAGTTACCCACAGTCAATAGGTTAGAAGATGATATAAAAATATGCAAAAATTCTAATAGAAAATCTCACCGAAACGCTGGGAATAGTCCTAATATTGATAACCAGCCATTTCTATTCCAACAAAGCAATGCTCCATGTCACATATTTGTTGAAATATGAAAATTTTCAAAAAGGAGTAAATTCCTTGCACTTTCCATGCCATATGAGAATCCCGATCTCAATATAGTTCAAAATGCCCGGTGATACATGAGCACTATGATTATCAAAACTTTTGAGATATTTAAAGAGCTTCCATGCAACTAAAAAGCCAAACTACGCTCGTAAATTTCATTTCGTCTCTATACTGCATAGCAGGGATCACCAACCTTTTTGAGCTTCGTAACCAAAATTGCTATACACTACCATTGCTCAGGCTAGAAGCCATAGACCCCTATTTTAGATAATACTATCCAGCTTGGGACTGCTGTGGAAAAAGAGAAATTGACAGATTACAAACATTGCATAAGATAAAGCAAAAACATTAGCACTTTTTCAAAACAGCATATAATTTTTAACATATAAGAAATTTTTTCGCAAGCACTAGAAGGGGTTGGGTAGTAATCGGGGCCAGAGGTTGGTAACCCCTGCAGTACAAGCTGGCCGTTGATGTTGAACAAAATGTTTGCATTTCTTGCGTGGAAAACTAACTAAGGGTTTCTTTCGCGGACAACAATTTAATGTTTTTCTCGAAAAATAACTTTCTACTTTCTGATCAGTATGAATTTAACGTCGTTTCCATTGTTATACCAGCAGTATACAGTGTAGCTGCATATTTAGGATGTTTCAAGTCCCCTTCTCTTTGGAACCGCAAACTATTTAAAGTACCAGTGTGGACTAAACATCCTTAAGTGAATTTTTTGTTTTCAAAATTAGCAGTTTTGTTTTGCAACATCACACCGACTTTAATATTTGCTCGTTTGTTTATATACTACTTTATGAAGTTAAAGGGCTTTCAATTATCATATGTAGTGAAATACCATATTTTGAATGTTTGTAGCCCACCCTCCTTTAAAATGCACAAATTTCACAACATCAGATGGAGAAACATTTCTTGATATAAGCATTCTGGTTTGAAAATTCAAGTTTCAATTTTGTATCAGTTCACGCATTT
Source organism: Cassiopea xamachana (assembly GCA_900291935.2). NCBI lineage: Eukaryota > Metazoa > Cnidaria > Scyphozoa > Rhizostomeae > Cassiopeidae > Cassiopea > Cassiopea xamachana. The sequence goes on along the minus strand of OLMO02000009.1, from coordinate 25,360,577 downwards.
TCGTATTTTTACAATTTTGTATGTACCACTACATTAGGCCATAGAGACACAATATGTAGTGAAATATCTTGAAAGTTTAGGGGCCTTCTATGATAAAACGCAGAAATTTCACAATATGAGAGTAGTTGAACTCATTCGAGCCAATTCATTTGTTTTTGGACAATAGCATCTTCTAGGGACTCGACCACAAGAGTACCCCTGATGTAGGAGTTCCGGATTCTGTCTCTTCTGGTGACGCCTGCCGACCACCTGAGCATGCTCACTTCATTGACCGCTAGTCACCTAATATCGTTAGCTTTCGTCGCCTAAGTTTCCCCCTCATAGAGTAGGGCCGGTTGCACCACGGCTTTGTGAACCCGTCCTTTCAACTTGGGTGGAATTCTCTTGCCGCACAGTATGCCGGTTGTTTTTGTTAAGATTATAGATCCCAAAATCGAGCAGTATATCAAAGGCAGCATCATAACATAACATAGGCCTAAATCAAGCAATGTAATGAACGAACACAATAAGACCACGAGGTCAACAAAACAGCACAAAAGTATAATAATAGAAGGTCACATTACTACGCCCATGTAGTTCAATGTCAAACTGAACATTAGTCACCATAACGATAATGATTCTCAATAGTTTTTCTCCAGTTCAGCCAAGTTCCTTGGATCCTGGCAGTGACTTCAGTCTTGAGGTTTTCGGACATATTGATGGTACTGCCCAAGTACTTGAAGTTTTCCTCTTTAGCCAGCACCTCACCCTGTTATTCCAGGCTTTCAGACCCATATATATCGTCTTCTTTCTGCTGATTTTCAGCCCATTGCCTTCCAACGCATTGCACCATTCTTCCAGCTGGTCTTGTAGTGTCTGGCAGGTTTCGGCTGTCAGCGCGAGGTCATCTGCAAACAGTAGTGTCCACGGAAATCCTGAGCTGGCCTCTGACCCTAGTACGTCCATCACGATGACGAAGAGGAAGGGGCTGAGGGCTGAGCCTTGGTGGAGCCCAACTTTCACAGAAAAGTAGTCAGGAGCTCCAACAGCGCATCGTATGCAGGTTTGACTGCTTGAATGGCGCGTATGTACATCTCCGAGCAGTTTTTCTTTCTGAGGCAGGTCCAAACCAAGTCACGAGGTACAGTATTGAAGGCTTTTTCAAGGTCGACAAAGATGCTGTGAAGGGGGCGTTGCTTTTCGTTGTACTTCTCGTAGAGTTGCCTAAGTGCAAAAATCGCCTCTCTTGTGCTTCTTCCTGGCATAAATCCACGTTGCTCTTCGCTGATGGTGACCTCCTCTCTGACTCTACAGTCCACTACTGTCTCCCACAGCTTCATGTTATGGCTCATCAGCTTTTTTCCGTTATAGTTGCTGCACTGCTGTATATCTCCTTTCTGTTTGTAGATCGGCACCAGGGTACTTTTCTGCCATTCCATAGGTATCCTCCCCACATCGTCGATCCTCTGGAAAAGATTTGAAAATAGTTTAACACCTTCCATGCCGAGGGCTTACAATACCTTGATCAGAATGTTATCTGGACCAACTCCCTTGCCGTTCTTCATTCTCTTGAGCTGGGCTTGGATCTCACTGCGCGAGTATGGACGAACGCAATTCAGGTTTGGTGGCACATGTTCGGGGGTTTCACGTGGGTTCTCGGTATTCAGGAGGGTTTCGAAGTAGCCTTTCCACCTCTGCAGGATGTCTTGAGGGTCGTCCAGGACTCTATCTTGGAAGTCCTTGATGAGTTTTGTGGTAGTGATGTCCTTGGACTTCCTATCACGCATACTGGCTGTTCAGGAAATCATCTCTTTACCAATGTCCTTTTCGAGCTGGTCGAAGATATCTTGGTCGGCTTCACTTTTAGATATTGCACACACCCTTTGAGCTTGTTTCTTCATCTTCTTGTAGACCTCTTTGTTTTCATCGGTGCACTGGACATCCAGTTTCTTTTTCGCTGACTTCTTCTGTCTAACAGCCTCTTGGACTGATGTATTGCACCACCAGGTGTCTTTATTTGGAGGGGTGGTTTTCCCAAATTAAGTCCCATGATTTGCTCTCCTTCCACATGTATTACCTTCACGGTCTCTTTCCACCATGTTTCAGCGTTCTCCACAGTTGGGCAGATTTTCTGGGTGAGCGACTCCTTTAACTCTTCTTGCAGGTCGCGGTCTTTCAGCTTCCACCATTTGATCTTGGGTGTGGGGGCTGTTTTGGTCTGCCATCTCTTCGTTTTGGTGTTTCCGTCCATCATGAGCACCCTATGCTGGGGTCACACTCCTCCCCTAGAATAATTTTGGCGTTACGAGCTTCACACCACTTAGTGACAGGGTAGAGGATAAAATCTATCTGCCTAGAAGTCCCGCCGCTGCTGTACGTCAGCTGGTGCTTGGGGTCTTTCTTAAAGAAAGTATTTGCGATCTGCAACTCATTTGCTACTGCAAAGTCCAGGATACATTCACCCTCGGTGCTTCTCTCGCCTATGATGTGGCCACCATGCACTCACTCGTATCCATCTCTAGGGCCAACATGCCCATTTAGATCGCCGACTAAATGGTGTAAAGGGTTCCGTCCAATGGTGCGGTAACATCAAAGAGAGCCTGCCAAAACCCTTCATTCTCATCATCGGGGCAGCCTACTTGAGGCACATACGCTGAGACCACGGTAATGTTCTCGCCGTTAAGGCCAAGCTTCAGAGAGATAATTCTGGCATTTTTCTTGTTGACTTCGATAAAATCCTCGACTGTCTTTGCAGAGTATCACACCCACACCGTTTTTGCCGCTTTGTTCGCCATTGTAGATCAGCTTGAAAACCTCTCGGAGCGGACGAGCCTTTGCACCTTTCCATCTGGTTTCCTGCAAGCCCAGGACTTGGATTTTTCGCCTCTTCAAGAGGTCAACCAGGCTGTTGCTCTTTGCTGTCATGGTTCCCATGTTTAAACTTCCAATTCTAATCTTCCTCTTTAGCCGAGCCCGTCCGTGACTCGGTAGCCCTCGCCGATTTTCCGCAGGCCTAGGGCGAATTGCCTGCGCGTCGCTTACGGGGTACGCCCTAGCCAAAGGTTGTCTACTTTCTCTTGTGACTAGCATTTTTAGCGTCTTCACAGTGGTGTTACTGTCCGTTGAAGGAAAATCTAGCGGATATTTTGTCAAGAGGAGCAAAAGCTTCAATGTTAAATGAAAATTGGTTATGGTGGAGGGGCCCTGATTTCTTAAGTAAGCCCAGAGAATATTGGCCTACCGTTGATCATAGTGCAAGCGCTGACACATGCAATGTTGACACTAATGGTGACTCGGTTTCAGTGAACTTGGCAATAGCAAATCAACAGAGTTTAGATGAAACAATTTCCGTGGAAAGATTTAATGACTTAAACAAGTTACTTCGAGTTACTGCTCTCATATTGCGCTTTGTGAGAAATGTCAGAGCGCGAGTTTCTAAAAATGAGGCGATCGTTGATGAGCTGAATCACCAAGAGATTGAGCAGGCAAGGTTAACGTGGCTCTTGTAGAGTCAAACCAAAATTAGGAAGGACATAAATTTTTGCAACTTGATTTCATTTAAATCTTTTTGAAGATCAGGATAAACTTCTACGCTGCAAAGGTCGAATTTGTAACGCTCCATGCCATTTGAAACACGTTTTCCAGTTATCTTTTTTAGAGAGGGACATTTTACGGCCCTCGCTTTAGCACAATGTCACAAAGACGTGCGTCATGACGGTGTAAAAGAAACATTGACAGAGCTACAATCGCGTTATTGGACTGTGCGTGGGAGGCAAAAAGTTAAAAAATTTTTAGGTAAACGCTTGCGCTGTAAATGAATTCAAGGGAAAGGTTATGAAATACCCCCTGAGCCCCCACTACCAGAATTTCGAACAGATATTGAACTTACCCTTTCAGAAATAGGTATCGATTATGCAGGGCCTATCTTTGTCAAGAATATTTTCGGGCATGAAAAGCAAATGCTTAAATCGTACATTGTTCTAATTACTTGTGCGTCCACTCGTGGTATTCATCTGGAACTTGCGCCAGATATGGGGGCCAGTGCTTTAATCCAGGGTTTGAAACGTTTTCAAGCTAGACGAGGGATTCTACAGTGCATTATGAGTGACAATGGTAAAACATTTAAAGGTTCAACACTAAAATCGTATATAGTCGAAAATGGTACCCTATGAAAATTCATAACAGAGCGTGCCCCGTAGTGCGAGTGTATAATAACGGCAAATCTGTCAATATTCGCCGTCCGATTAAACTGCTGTACCCCGTTGAACTTACGAGAGAAATTGCGGAAGAGTCAATTGACATTTCGGGACCTCAGATAACTGATGGACGAACATGTCATCGACTTTATGTCTTAATCAGTATTCTTGCTTCGTTTTGTTGAATTGTTTCTTTTTGTTCGTTTCATTGGTTTAAAGTAGCGTAGATTCATATCTCCCTCGCGGGGAGTGTCGAAAAATGCGTAGTGTATTGTATCACGTGAGCACGTGAGTTTTGTTTTAGTTAGGTTAGGATAGGATGGAGAGGAGAAGTCGGGGATTCCATAGGACAAGATATTTTTAAACATTCACATCACAAAAAAATTCTTATTTTTCAGAAATTTCATGAGGAATTTTCTGAAGGAGGTGATGAAACAACTGAGGCTTCAAAGCTTATCCGTGACTTGCTGGACAGCGAGGGGAGAGGCTACCAAGGTAACTTTAGTCTTAGAACAGAGCATATTTACAACAAAACAATAATACATCTGTTAATCGCTTGGCAAGGTCAAACACCAGGAAACTGGAGAAAGATCTACGCTGCTTTAGTAAAATATTTGGTATGGTAGTCCTCTATGAGATCTTGACTATTTTAGAAGATCTATCCGTCTACGACAAAGTATAGATCTAACAGCAGAAATTGCTTGCTTTTGCATAAGCGAAGGTAGAGAAAGAGTGAAGTAGCTCAGGGATGTGGAATTTGACAAATGTATGAAATGGTAGAGAAAATGAGTCTTAGGGACTTGTCATAAAGTATCTGCAACAGGGTGGCAGAGGACATGTGGCTTCATCCAAAAAAATTTTCATAGTCCCTATAGAAAGGGACAGAAAAGCTCCATGGCCAATTGTGAAAAGGCAAAAGTCTTTCGTGGCCCATGTCAAAACTTCATGGTTTGCTTTTCAGCGTGCTGATAGCATTTAGTTATCTAGATGTTCTATTTTGTATATATTCTCAAGTGCCAGATAAACGGGGGTCCTAATAAACAGGGGGGTTGGAAAAAATTCCGAAATTCAATAAACGGGGGAGGGGTCGAAATAAACGGGGGTTGGAATTTGAGAAAAGGCTTTAAGTGATTATGCAGGGATGGAAAGAACAAAAACAGGTTACTATAAAGAATAAAACTAAAATATATTAAACAGTACGTCATTTTGCCGTGAAAATTGGGCTTAAATAGTACTAAGAAAGAAAGGAAATGAAATGAGCGCTTTGCGAAGAATGCTAATTTCCTTAAATTAATAAACGGGGGGTTCAGGGGTTGGAAAAAAATCGATAATTAGTAAGCGGGGGGGGGACGTTTTTTTGGCACCTGACAGTGTGTCCATCATGTCATTAAAATTGTTGCCATAAATCTCTTGAACCATTATTTAGAAAAATTCACCCTGACGTATTGTAACTGAATTTTTATCTATATGAAACGAAATCTTTTGTAGTTTATGGTCACACGGCCACGTTTTGTTTTTAAGAAGATACTCTCAGGAGCAAGGTCATTATCACTATTTTTCTTCAACCACCACTGTCATCACCTTCGTCTTCACTGTCACCATCGTTACTGACTGTTGGACAAATCACATCATCCTCTGCGCTGCTGCTATCATCCCCAAAATTGCTATCATTTCCATTTTCTGAAAGGTCATCTTCCATTGCTGTTGCTGGTTTTTCTCAAGCATCCACTCCTGCTTCATTCAATGAAATAAGTGTTGTTGCAATTTGTCCTTGAATGAAATTTACCTTTGCGGGCTTTTTCAAGTACGGAAGTACAAAGTAAACAGAGAATATCATTTTCATGACACTTCTCTTACCTATTATGTCTCAACAAGAAGCAGAAAGGTCCCAAAGCGCTATGATTACAGCGAAATCTTAGAGTGGCTTGATACAAAAAAATGTGCCAATTTTCTTCTAAAGACAAAATTGAAATGAAACACCAATACATTGTAGTGATCGATAAAACATCATCAGGAGAATGGAGGTTCTCAAAAGAGGATCTTTCGCTTCTGCACACAAGCGAAACTCTTTGGACTGCATCAATAAATGGGAAAACATTGGAAGACCAAGATACACTTATCAAGAGTCACCAATCACATCAAGGCTTGCAATTTTCAATCATTAAAAGAATGAAAGAGTTGTACCGTTTGTTGAGAATGTATAATAACGAACGTAGAATAGAACAAAGGATAATATAAGTTACCAAAGTCAGTTCCATAATTGAAATATTTTAATGATCAGCCAGCAAGCAGGGAATGCATGGAAGATGTGGATATATTGCTGAGGATCTATCACACAAAATGCCACTCTCATCGTTATCAGCAGAGGGAACGTTCTGTGCCATGCGAAGATTGAAGTCTTGGAATAGAGCAAGTTTACGAGCCAACAACCTGAGTAATATAATGTAACTGAAGTTGCCAGAGAATTCATTCAAGCAAAAAGCAAGAGAGAACACTTCTTTGGTACATTTTAGACGCTGTTAAGTGCTTTAAAATTCATATTCATAGCTTAGATACGTCTAATATGTCCATTTCAGTTCTTGGTAACAAGGGGTAGACATCCGGACAGAATCAGAACCGAAAACTGTGCATAGTCTTAAGTTTTTCACCTTGCGAACTGAGTGAAGAAAATGTAGCACTAGACTTATACATCAAATGGACATTTAAAGTTTATCTAGGGACGTAGCGATCAGGGGGGTGTGAGGGTAAAACACCTCTCAGCTTTTGGAATATGAGAAAAGTCAGGTAACATGGGGTCATTGTATCGTTAAAATCAGGTAATTTTTGAACAGTTGAAAGCTGTAGATTGCTTGTACAACAGTGGAAAGGACGTATAGTGAAAGGAAATGACGTATAGTATTTACTGTATTAGCAAAAATTTTTCTCCGGCCCAACCATGGTAGGCCGTGTAGTAGATACTGGATGCGAGAGAAGCTTTCCTAGCCAAGCTTGCCCTCCTGGTCTTACTACATGTAAATAACCAAAGAACATTGCTTTAAGACTTTGGGACGAATAGTGGTCGGTGATAATAGAACAGCTTACTAGCCAAGAAAAGTCAGGAAACTCAGCCACACACCCCCTAACCGAAGGGTCTTCGCGACGTCCCCGAGTGTACCTTTGGTGCCCTATACGTAGATCTTGCTCCCTGCCCTTTTCTTGTAATGACGATGATGAATAAATAATGATAATGACTGACTGAATGAATGTGCTGGCATCCCTGCCCCCTAACAAAGCCGCCCTACTTACAGGCCTGAGGTAACCAGCGAGGGCACAATGTAGGCCGCTGGATGACCTGTAAAGGCTCTGTGGTGCACCTCTTGGATCCAAGTGAACTTTAATCAGAATATGTTTTCGATAGTGTTAATTTCAAATATGAAAAGTTCCCAGTCGTATTGTAATTGTTGATGAAACAACGCTGGTAGCCATGGCTACAACTTGATATCATTTTGCTTCAATCTCTTTCGCCAAGGGTCGCCTAAAATTTTGTGGCGAAAAGCCGCACTTTTATGGAGCTGGCATGAAAATCTGCAGGTTAGGAAACGTGAGAACTTTTCTGATTTCCATAAAAGAGCACCAATTTTTTCGTTGTTAGAAAGATTGGATAGATGAAAAGGGTGCACACAAAAAGTGAACATAAAACTTACTCATCTTGCGACCTAATTGTGGCGATTTTGATTTTGATATGAAGGATTTGAGCTTGGAGTGAAAAGTTTGAATTTGGTGTGTACTTGTCGGGACCGGCTGACTTAGTACGCTATCCGAGGCTCGCTGTAACCATAGTAACCAGATGCCAACCAGACTATTGCACTTTACTATTGTATGCGCCATAATATATGCTTTTAGGCGCTTGTGCCTTTTTTGAGGCTGAAATACTTGAGATAATGACTCAGTTACGTTTCTTTTGTACAAAATTAGAAGATGTAAGAAATTAATACACATCGATAATAGTATAGTTTTACTTAGATATTTTATAAAGTGCTGCTTCAAAGTTTAAAGAAGTCTGTAGCATGTTGATTCGAGGAGTGACTATATTTCATATATTATAGAGCGAATGCTTCCGGGTTTGTCACTACTACTGAAATGGCTACAACCATTTCTACAAACGCTCTTTCACTACTACCGAAATTGTATATATAAGGGTTAATACAAATATGTGACTGCTATTTAAGTTGAATTATACAGAGCACAAGGGGACGCTAGAAAGTGAATCATAGCCAAGATAGCACAGGTTCGCATGGAAGCCCTGCAAAGATTGCTTACCTAGTCTTTATAAGGCTCTATTGGCTGGCATGGGCACGTCATGCAATGTTGTGAAGAAATAGAAACCCAAGGCGTCACATCAGTCAGAACAGGCGCAAAATAGAACTTATCGGTAACTGAAGTTGGTGCAGTCCACCGGCTATCGATTTATTAATATATTTACAAATATATACATATATTTATATAGATACATACATAATACAACAAAGCATTTCTATCGCAGAAGACAATAGATTCACACGAGAAATAGAATTTGTTGAGGGGCTTGTGGAGAGTCTATGTCATGAGAGGTACTAACACAGCAGGGGAATAAAAGTAGGTGGTGAGAACGGAAGAGCTAGAAATGAACATACAAAAAGCAAGTCAATGAGAATCAACCAGCTTCTCTCGACATTTATCGTCTTACTCGTACGGCCTGTAAACCCATAGTTTTGTAGCACTTTTATTTCTGTTGTACATCTATTGTCTTTTACGGTACATATGTTCTGTTGAATTAGAGAAGTGCTTCTCGATGATGCTTTGCGAAGTCCCCCCTCGATGAAAAGAGAAAATATTTCACGCCCCCCACGCGGTGGTACAAATAAGACGATTATCTATAAAAAGTGTGTAAGTAAACCTGTTCTACGGGGTCTTAAGCACAATCTCTAGCATCGCATCACACTCCAAAAGGGGGCGCATCCTACTATGTGTGACACGATGCATTAGGGAAAGTTATTAATGATGAAGGCTTCTGTCATAATGTTTATTGAAGTGTTTCAATCTAGAACGCAAAACGAGGACACAGTTTGCTTTGTATTGGACAATAAGACCCTTCTCAAGAATAATATCAGTTGTTTTGTATACGGTCGTATTGTAAAACATGGATATTTTCCTTAAATATATTCATCTTTTTAAAGGGATTATGTCAGAACCTTTATATAGAGGCCTAGAAATTTATGCAACTTCTGATTAACGGGCATTTTATTTACGTGAATGTTAAAAAACCGCGTTAATTAAGTGCCGCGATAATTAAGTGCTGCGTTAATTAAGTGCGGCGATAATTTCCTGGAATAAGGTATCTACAATAATATTTTTCACAAGGTACCTATGCACATGTAAAATATATTACAACATAGTATAACATATAAGTACCACAATAAACCAAAATTTGGTTAATCTAAGAAACAGTACATGATATTGCATTTGCAGATTCATCATTATCTACATACACATCATTTTGCAATTTTGGTAAGCCATCAAGAAGCTTCAAATCAGGAAGAAGTTGAAAAATCCTAAAACGAATGCTGAAATTTAGCAAAGGGTTACATCACAAATCCACATAACATGGAAAACAAGAAAGTAAAAGGCTATGAATCACTGATAAAACAAAAAAAATGGAAATTGTAAAAACAGCCTCATCATAATCAACAAAGCAGGGGTTATTCTTAGCTGCACTTCCTGATGTTCTCTGGAGTTAAGCAAATATGTTTGGGGTTGGAAATATAATCTATAAATGCGAAAGGATGCTAGTTATAGTCGAGATTTATAATAAAGTTTATTACATGTCAATATCCAATAGGAGTCATGTCAGCTAGACATAATGCAAAGATGAAAAACCTAACTTTTGTATTATCACTATATCTTCATTTGTCACTTCTTCATTTACAGTTAACCTGTTCAGAAAGCAACCTCGATTTTCTACGAGACAATTTAGCAGGTAAAGTTTCCTAAGCGAGGCTATTCCATAAAAGCCCTATGCTGAACTGGAGTTAGAAACTTCTCTTAGGATTATCCTTGTAACCAAGTATATATACTCTGTCTAGGGTAGAAAAAGTTATAAGTAAAAAGAATAAATACAATCCACTACCTTTGTCTATAGTTCTTCTCCAACGCTAATGGGTTTCCATCTAATACTAAAGATCTCAGGTTTGATTTTCTAAATACTTCAATGCCATTAAATGATGATATATTATTGTGTTGCAGTGATAAATGTTCAATGTTCTGCATTTTTGGGAGCTTCTGCAAGTAGAAGAAACAAACAAAACATTAACATTACTCCCTTTCCACCATAGCTCGAGTTGAGAATGATTACATTTAATTAAATTCAAATGGAAAAACAAGAAACGTTGAAACATGAACACTATTATGCTTTATAAAATTATTCTATTGATAAATAACGAAACATTACTTAATAATTTAATCCATTAAGGTACATAGTAAATACCAATAATATTGTAATTCATAACAAGCACGTAACTGGAAGAAATGCAATGGAGGGGCAAAACTTGTCTTTATAATCACTTTGGAGGGTCAAAAACATTATTTTGTTATGTAAATCTCCAGTTTGATAATTCTGTTGAGGGGGGGAACCATGTAAAGTTCTTCATTTGAGGGCATTGTCCTTCGTGCCCCCCAGGTACGTGCCTGATGCAAAAAGCATTCAAAATAACTGAATGCTATAAACGGCAAAAAGTCAGCGTTCAAAATGTGGTAGGGCAATTCCAAGAGGTGGTGCTATAGCAGGAAATGTATGTGGATAAAACTTTCATGGAAATAGACGGTTAGAACCGGTGTTAGAATCTTGGAAAGTGTCACAACACCTCTATAACGGCAGCGTTCAACAAAGAAGTTCAACCTCTTTTCAAAGAGAGCTAGTTTCTGATGTAGGCCATGGATTGACGGCCACTTAACATACCAAGAATACACTTTTTTCAAAATAACAATTGTATGAAGGCTGAGTACTACTTCCTCTCACGTAAATGAAAGGTAGATTGTAATAAGAAAGGAATGTGGAAAAACAAGAAAAAGGGAAGAAATTCAAGTTCAAATTCTGAAGCACAGTCACAAAAAGGTATCGAGACAGGGAATTGGGCAAATTCTTTTAAAATCATGCTGTCTGGATTGGGAAAAAAACAATTATTTGGAAAAACAACGTTGGCAGCGGCATGCCATGTGTTGGACAAATGTAATGCCAGCCTCTAACATTTTGTTTGAGATCTGGCGAATAACTTCACACCATTCAACGCTTGTGCTGTTGTGAGAAGATAAAATTGAAGGACTTGTTAAGCAACTTTTAAGGGCCAAAATAATTCCAAGGAGCATTTATTGTTTGTTTCTTTGACAAAAAGCAAGTCATTCCACAAACAAATCTGCAACTGAAAATCCTCTTCCTAAGAATACATATATATTCTACAGTATTCAAGGAAAGCAGAAGATTAAAACTGCACGCTTTTTAATGTAAGGAGCCGCTTTGCAAAGGAAACTGCAAGTAGAAAGCCAAAATATTTAGGCCACGTTTACACTAGCACATATCCAAATGAGTACGGATACATTGTGGATCTGTGACCATTTTTGTAAGTGTTTATAATGGAACGGATCCAACTTAGATTGCGTTTACACTAGCACTGATCCCGTCTATTGTTAGACAGCTCGTTAGTGAAAACAGCCAGAACCATTCAATGTATCATTGGCTTTTGGTGGGCAACTTTTTTCAAGCATAATGTGCCAGTAAAAATCAGACAACATACTTGTCGGTATCTTTGCAAAGGAGAAGATTGCGAGCAGAACGAGGTCTTTCTGTTGATATTATTTATTAGTCTCTCAAATTTATGAAATTTGAGATATCGACGCCACCAAGTTTCCTCCTATGGAGAATGTTGTGATGCCTCGTTTCCGAAGGTACTTGTTTGGATCGGTTTAAACCGTCTACACTAGACCTAGACAGGAACAGATCCAGATGGGCATACCTTGGAAAACTATCTTAAATGGGCCCAGAAACCAGATCCAAATGAGTACGGATCCAGCAGGTCTAGTGTACACGGGAATCTTTTCTCTGCTCATATAGGTACAGGTCCATTTGGACCCGTTCTAGTGTAAACAGGTCCTTAATGAAATTATAATACTATAGGAAATATCCCTAAGGAACTTTTCAATTGAAAAAACTTTTGTAACTGGACGCAATCAAGCATTAGTAAGTCAATTCCATTTATTTGTAGCCAATGCCAATGCATAAATACATTAGTAGAACTTCTTCTCTATGCTTTTGGTAATGAGTTATAGCCAGAATTGAAGGCAATACTCAGAGTTTCGATGGTTATTGTCTGTCTGTACCACTCTTATGGTATTAAATGTGCTTGGTAATGAGTTATAGCCAGAATTGAAGGCAATACTCAGAGTTTCGATGTTTATTGTCTGTCTGTACCACTCTTATGGTATTAAATGTGCAGTGAAAATCAAGGAACTAACAAGGAACTTCTACTACTATAATTTGATCATTAAATGTCCAAGGATAAGGGTTTGGGCTAGGTCCTTATAAAAAGCGTGTATCCTATTCCTATTGACACGAGAGGGACCGGCTGATTTGGTACGTTATATTCGAAGTACGTTATATCCGAAGTATAAATTATCGACCAGATTACTATAATATATTACTATCCATTGACAGATATATAATTGCGGTGTTTCATCCATTTTCTGAGGCTGAAATACTTGAGACAAAGGCAAATTTTTCTCCTGTACAACTGTGGAAGATTTAAGAAATCAAAAACATTTACAATAGTGCAGTGTTGATTTGAAATTTCATGATCAGCAACTTCATAGTTTAAAGATGTTCGTAGCATGTTTTTGAACAGGCAGTGTTAGTGGGAGCTTTATACTGTATTTAATTTTTGCAAACGCTGTCATTGCGGAGATGGCACACATAACAACGGATGCAAATGCATGATTACTAAAGTTATCTATGTCGAGATATAGCACACAGGCTAGATCAAACAGTGATCAGTTACCTCTTGTTTGGTAATAAAAAACAACTGCAAAGGTAGCACATATTTATAAAACGGACCCGCAAATCGAAAAAGTCAACAAAGAACCATAAAACGAGCACGTTATAATTGAACGTACGTAATAGCCGTGGATATTACAACCGGAGTATCTTTTTATAAGGGTTTGTATGAACCTTTTGCCGGGAACGGCGACTACGGTACCTTATATCCGAAGGTACGCTATAACCGAGTATGTTATAACGAGATTATACAGTATTTAGAACAGAACTTCCTCACAGAGTCACATTTCCTATTTGTTGTCGTTTTAAACTTATCAGACAAGGAAAACACAGAATTTCAAAGATACTTTGTAAGAACATTCAAACAATGAATTATATTCAATTATCCTGCCTACTTGGCAAACGTGAAGTTTAGACGCATCCAAATAATACCAAATTCTGCTGAGAGGAAATTGAAAATAACTAGTGCTATACAGATTGGAACAGTCGAAGATATTTCCCATGCAAGGCCCTCAGCATAACTGCAATACCCAGAAGTACACAGGATGATTAACCATTACAAAACAGTGCCAATTAGTTCATCTACCTGCTGACGTAGCTGCAGTTCCATACGCAGACTGAAAGCTTGGTTAAGGGCCAAAGCAAAAGCAAGCCATTTGAATGATATTATGTCTGCGCATATACAAAAAAAGGATTTTGACAAATTGGACAATAATCTGGTAGCAAAGAAGTTTGTACAGAGAAACGACTAGAGGCAGGACTATTTTGGCAAATGAAACCTGTTATTGACTTTGGAGATTTGCATTTTCTGTTCAGTTAGATAAAATTATTTGGAATTTATAAAACGATGATATTCAGTGATTTGAATTAGAAGTTTTTTGGTACACTGCTATTATTGTGTTTGGCGCTAACAATATTGTTCTCATTATTATTCTCATGCATCATTGAAATTTGCACATGACCAAAAAGTTTTATTATTCACAATGATGATTATGATGATGATGATGATGCTGTTGATGATAAAGAAAGTCCCCGATTGCAACACACAGCCGCCCTTGTTGTCTTCTAGTCCTTCCGGCGTGCCTGCTTCCCCTCCACCCTAACGCACCGTAGCACAAGAGTCGATCCCCCTCATACCGCTATGTAACAAAATTATGTTACCTCTCCCTCGTACTTATGTTGCTCATTGATGTCCGTCACAGTCCACTCGAATTTTCGCATTCTCCAATGGGGCAGTTAAGGAAGCAGGGTAATTGAATTGGGAAAAATATAGAAAACGATTGAAGGGCACTGTGATCAAGGTAACTTCTCCAACACGTCTCGAATTACTTCTTCGCACTTTCAGGACCATCAACAGTTGAGCAAAACTATAGATGATTTATTGATAGAGGGAAAAAACTACAAAAAAGTCTCTCCACAAATTCTCGGAGCCGAGAAGTTCTTATTGGTTAGGAATGTCAGTGCATCGCATGCAGAGTACCGAAGTAACGACAGGGAATGAGAATGTAAAGCCATTGAAGGACGGAAGGGGAAGTCCAACCGACCCTTATCCCAAATGACAAATGTTTATTAAATATCCAGATAATTATGCCATAACGTGAGGCATTGTTTAAGCATTTAAGAAACAGAATAATACTTATACAAATTTATATTTCACGACTTGAGGTGTACTGCTAAATTTTTAACAAGGTGGACTCAAAACAGAATTTTGAAGACTATGCCCTTTTCGAATCGTGCAAAATAACTGCAATCCGTTCCTCGGTATTCCACCAAACACAAAATTTGTGTCAGGGCGTACCATTTTATTGTAATGTGAACACTTATTGAACTGAGATAGCAGCTCTTTACCAAATCAGCAATAGTCAACAAAAATTTTCAGTAATTTAATATCCAAAGGGGGGCTGAGCGCCCGAGAATCCTTGAAAGATTTCACAAGGGGGATGTGCCCCTCAACTGCATCCCTGTTCATGACAAATGACGAATTTTCTCTAACACAACAAAAACAAGGTATTTTTTAAATGAGTCTAGTACCAAATGACTCTGATAGCTCTTAGTGTGTAACTGTATTTTGGAAAAGACATGAATGGTATGATGTACGTATTATGCTTCCATCCTCTTCAACATAAATTGAGCTTCAAATAAATGGTGCTGTGGTTGGGGGGCTAGGGAAGCTATTTCCAGGTTTTCCCCAAACTTTCCTTAACATTAATCATTTTCCAGGCTTTTTCAGGGTTTCTAGGTTCACCATGAACCCCAAAACATGCTTCAAACTGTTGGCTGGACGAAGAAGGGCAACATCTTTTAGTTGGGCAGGTGATGCCCCCTCCCATGTAACCTGGCCTCATGCCTGTTTCATACCAGCAACTCTCTCCTTGCAATGATTAAAACTGAGAAGAGGGTCAATCCTCTGAATTTTAAATTAAAGTATTAATATGGGACTTACCTTGAAAGACGATAGAAAATTTCTTTGTAAATGAAGTCTCCTGCAACTGAAAAAGAAGCAAAACATGCACCATATACATAACATATACAATCATAAATTGATGTGAAGAGCACAAGGGAACGATGGTGCAAAGAAAAGAAATCCATCAAACGGAAAGAACATGAAAGGTCAACTTGCAGAGGTAATGAAAATCACAGAGATTATGTGGTGGTACTTGGCAATGAAATAAATGGGCACCTCTGAGGAACACTCGATAATAGTGGATTCTAACCACATTTGATGTAATTTTTCAATACAGCAATCACACAGCTAAATGCTTCTTTAAAATTTCAAATAAAGTGGAACCTGCCTATAATAGTCATCAAAAGAAATGACCAATTCTGGCCTTTGTAGAGGGAGGCCGTTCTGCAACGGTTAGGTATGAAAGACAATATTGCTCGTTGATGTTATTGTGGTATCTCATAATTAACACGATATACACAAAATGGAAATCTTTCAATGGCAAGATTTTAAAGCTACAAAGAAGAAAAATAGCTACTAGCTATATTTTTCTGCCTTGTACCCCATCTTTCGGTAACATATATATAGTGCCAATTCATTGTATGGCATTCAGTATCGTCGAACGGCTTATGCTTGCTTTCAAGCACAGACAGATAATGCCTTCTGTGGTTAATTGAGAAGTATTCTGAAGTTGCATGGATCGAGTTGCTGTTTATTCACGTGATTCAGTTGAATTTAGTAATTATTGACTGAAATATGCAGGGAAAACGTAAACTTGGTCCTCGCAAAAGTTCCCGCTAACCGCAGAGAATTGACCATTCTACAAAGGGAAATTAGTTTGTAACTAGTAATGGCTGGTTAGCTGATGGTCGCAATAGACAAGTATGTTTTGCAGAAGTGGCTGCTTAAGGTTTGCTATATATGAATTCAAAGCGAAATCTATAAAAAGGGGGTTAGACAGGAATAAAGGAGACCCCAGAGCAGTTATTTTTGAAGAGCAATAACAGAAACAAAAAAATTTTGCTGTGTATAGAAAAGAAATGCTTAATTACTTTGGGAATGAAATCATGTGTAAATCCGATAGTGAATTATCCATCAATTCAATATCAATACATCTTATAAGTCGCCGAAGCACTTTGTAGAATTCTTTCAGTTGGTAGCTATGGCCAAGTTCTTGGTACGATAAGTTCACACACTAAAAAATGAAAAAATTTAACTGTCAGCTGCTAAGATATTTCCAATAAGCTCATCGATATTAGCAAACATTGAAGAGAACTAATGACGTCTCCTAAACAGATCAATACAGAACAAATCATCAACTAGATCAAGACAAAACTAAAATATTCTCCCGAAAAACTAATGAGTTCTCCCAAACTTCCTCTGTCAACTAATCTGAAAAGGATGAATATTGAAATTTTGGTATTTTTTGTTATCTATCAAGAAAAAAACCTAACTACAACTACAACTCAGATACATTACAGGTCCCATCCACAGCAGGAAAAGATAAGAAAGTCACTTAGTTCCCACTGAAGATGGGACTTAAAAACTCTGCATACAATTTTCAAAAAAGAAAGAAAAAGGAGAGAAATAGAACAAACACAATAACAATAACAATAAAGAACCTTCTATGAACCAAATAATTTTAATAAATAGACTGATAATTTAAGAACCTCACCCAAGAAAAACAAAGGATTATATTGTAATAATATCCACATCTGACAGGAACTAAATTTGTAATTCAACTTCTAACATAACAATTTCAAGATAGATAACAGTGAGGTTAGTTGATAAATAATACAGTTGATAGGAACATAAGAAGGAAGTAGCCAAGAGGCTGTCTTTCTCTGGTTAAACTACACAATTAGGTTGATGAAAAACTTTTTTATTGCAGGAGTGGCAGAGATGATTTATAACTGTTTTGTCTAAAATTATGTCCATATAAACTGGACAGTAAATTGGAATAAAAAGAGAAAATTGCTCAATTTTTGACTATCTTTAGTCTGATAATACATTGTTTGAAGCCTCATCCATTCTTCTTGTAAATGAAATTGTTGAAGTATTTGTTTTAGTCTAAGAATTTGCCTAGGAAAAATTGTTACAGCTTAGCTCTAGATGCAACATGAAATTTGAGCTTCAACACTATGTTTCCATGCTAACAGCATCAATATCAATAAATCCTCATTCTACCATTGGGACATCTGTTTAAGACTATGTTGAAATAGGTAAGCCATTGTTTAAAACTAACTGCTAGTTGTTTTGCCCTACCTAATCTGCAAACTTTATTATGGAATGTATGGTTTCTACTTGATATAAGTACTTAAGAAATATGAACAACTGGATTGCAATTAAAAAGATTTTGAGGAAAACAGCAATTTTCTTGAGCCAGGCTCTCTTGTTAACTAACTCCAAATTTTCATCAGTTTTAACAGAATGAACAAAAGACCAATCTATGATGGTTGAAAATGAAACATAGTAAAAACATGCACATATGAACCTACAATTTGGAATAAGCCTCCTTGTGCTCCCAAATAATAAGGTAACTCCAATCATCAAGGTGATGTTTCTTAACAGAAGTTTCCAAAACAAATGGCATCAAAATTATGGTTGACAGTTAAACACTGAAATACTATGGCAAAAATTTAACCATCCAAATACATTTTCTGGTTGTAGGTTCTTAATAAATGAAGGTTCTTTTGTGTGGGCTTCTATTGTATTGTTTCTCAAAACACTCCTTCACCTCGCTTTTCCAAAAAAAACTTTTGCTTCAATGCATCTCTTATCTTGCCAGCTTCAAAATTATTGTCATGACTTTGGGGGCTGTTTGTCATGACCAAAAGTTCATGGACTTCATCCTGTGGTATTTTACTCCCCATATCATCAACTGTCTCATCCCAACAATTAGGTGTTGCATCTTCCAGCTCTATGCATATATTATGCAGCACAATGCATTCTAGTGTCATTGTTTGGGTGGTCTTTTTCTTACTCTCACACTTCTCATCAATGCCCTCCAGCGCCCCTTCTGTCACCACCCTGGCCCTGCTCAGTTGATAATTGAAATATCTTTGTTCCTCTGGCATTTGTGTATGGCTTCATTAGCCATGTTTTAAATGGAAATGCAGAGTCTCCTACAATCAATGGATGTATGTTGGCCCCTACCTCCTGTTTTGCAATATTTGGAATCACTTTCCCTTCAGTTATCTCACTGTACATTTTAGTGGACTTAAATATAAGAGAATCATGACTATTTCCTGGATAGCCACAGCTAGCCCAAATAAATCTGTATTTGGCATCTACAATTGCCATCAAAACTATTGAATAAAAATGCTTGAAGTTGTGGTACTCTTTGTTGGCCTCTCTACCACCACCTGCGCACTTAATCGGAATATGGAAACTGTCTACTGCACCAAAGCAGCAAGGGATATATATATATATATATATATATATATATATATATATATATATATATATATATATATATATATATATATATATATATATATATATATATATATATATATATATTGATTGCTTTAAAGGCTGTAGAAGAAGAGGAAGACCAAAGTTGCATTGTAAAAAAATGATGGAGAAAGGGTGTTGCAAAGTTGGTGTGAAGTTTTTGGGTGCCATTTATACATCAAAACTGAGATATTGCACTAAGTCATGGAAGGAAAGCCAGCAACCCCTTGACAAAGAGAACACATCTGAGTTAAGGAAATGAGGATGATAAATGATTTCCATTGTCTTGCCCACTCAGTAGCATCCTATATTCTGTGACATATCTTTGTTATAATTGCTATTGCTTCATTCCCTCCTGCAGTACATAGATCAAATTAAGCTTTATTGGGAATATCATTTATGCCAGGGGATTTTCCATTAGCAACTGTTTTCATTGCACCTGACAATCAGATATTGATGGTTCTGGTGTAAAGTCTCTCTGGACCTATGTAGGTCCTCAGTGCATTCTTTCTATCTTGCCTTAACTTCTTCTTCACAAACTAAAAAGATTGGTGCAGTCACCGCACTTCTATTTCATGGCTGTTAAATGCCCAGGATGTTTCAAAATCACAACAGTATTCAGCTATGCTCAAACAGTTATCCTGTGTGTAAGCTGTTCAACAGTCTTGTGTCAGCCAACTGGTGGCAGAGCAAGATGAACTGCGGGTTGCTCTTTCCAAAAGAAGCCCCAGTAATATAGAACAAAGATTTAATTTAATGAAAAGGCCTCTTCATCTTTGTCCTGTTTATTCTTAACCATTCCTATTCTAGACGTAAATGTTCCCATTTTATCTCTAATTGCTTTAAATAGGTCTCATGCCTTCCCTTTTCTACACTCTCTTTCATCATTTTGCATTTATCATTGCAAAAATTGTCTTTATTACTCCTAGTTCCTGATGAAATGCTGCATTTAGTTCTTTGACTTCCTCTACTATGCGCTCTTTTAGGGCTTATTAATTAACATATGTTTCTTTGCTGTCTCCTCAACAATACTCCTAACATTTCTAAATAATTCATCTGGATATTTCTCAATCAATGAGTCCTTCAAATTTATTTCTTGTTTATACTGAAAACTCTGTGATAATATCTCTGCTACTTGCAATGTACTCCTCCAGTTTTTGCAACACAGTTTATAGACTATTTGGTTCTAATATTGTCACTTGGTGATACCCAAGGATACTGTCTATTTTGTGGTTGTTGAAAGAAAATGTTTGCTATAAATAATTCATCTTCTGCATGGAACTCAATTAATTGTTTCCTGCAGGATTGGTAGGGTGGAGAGTTGGAACAAGTTTATATCAAAGTGACATAGCCAAGTCCACAGAATGAAACAACACTGAACCATACAAAACATGCAATCAGCCTGCTTTTCCTTTGATATTTGTTACTTGCAGGCCAAAGTACTTCCTCAAAGAACTGCCTTGGGTGAGATCTTAATAAGAAATCTAATAGCCATAGAATTGGAATAACAATGTTATGGGTGGGAAATGTTTGAAGAATTAATTAGCCAGTAGGGGGATGTCTATTAGGCACCCAAGAGAAGAGTACAATTGGTAATGAAGTCCCCAATTACAAACAATGGATCTCCCAGGCAGCATTCCATGTTTGTCTGGGGTGAGCTAGGAAAAATAACATGGCATACAAAATAAAATCCCCCATGTCTTGGCAAATCAGTCACAGAAAATCCCTTGAATAGTTGACTTTCTGTATGCAATGGCATATTGTTAACAGAATACTGGTGTGGCACATTGCTGGATTACAATGTAAAATCCTTCTCAGGCTAATATCAAAACAGCATGTATGCCCAGAATATGTTTCCTATGTTTTCCAACTTTAAATTTATACATACATGGCATTATATATGAGTATTTTGTCTATTTCAAATACACACAATGGAAAACTCTTCCGAAGTGAAGTTAGCCAAGCAATAAAGAAACCATGAAGGCTTTGCCATATAACTAGGCCACCTTATTTCTATTTTAGCCTTGTCAGGGTGTAGTAAAAGAATACTGGAAAAAAATGCCTGGCTTGGGATCAACATGGAAATGCAACCCTGGTAAATCTCCATTTGCTGTTGTGTCTAGTACTTGTTGTAATTTACCATAAGTCTTGAACATCCTGATATGTAACTGGGAACAGTCCCTATACTTTCATATTCAGGATCATTACTACTCTATTTTCCTTTAACTTCTTGTTGCCAGAATGATATACTGTAGATTCATCTAAATAGAAGCCCATGCCTTTCTATTTCAACTCACTAATTCCAAACATAGGAGTTCCAGTTCTTTCTATTTCTGACTTAACTCATTGTCCCAACATTCCATGCTGTACTCTAGAGTACCAAATAATTGGAGGTGGTGGTGCTGGTAACAATCAGGGGAAAGTGGAAAATTTTTGGAAAACTAATAACAGGTAGGGTGGAAAAATGGATATGATGGAAAATAAAAAACAAATTGTTGCATCATATGCAACATGCTTTTTATACCATTCCTTACACTTCTGTATGTAGTGTTTTTTTATGCATTGCAGTAAACTGATTCTTTATGAACTGATTTCAGATTCTCTAACTTTAATAAAAAGGGAGTTGAAATAACAACATGGGGTTGGAAATAATTCAAAAAATTAATAAATAGGAGGGGACAATTATTTGGTACTCTAGAGAAACAGTGTGCAATTTTGAAAACCTAGAACCTTTCTTTCTGAATCTGGTGTTATTCTTAGCAAATGATCTTCCACTAGGGGTTTTTTACTGTTTCATCAAGACAGCCAGGTATAATCAAACATTTGAGTCCATTTGGTCCTGTTCTCCTTCCCTAAATTAGGGGTCTTACTTTCGTGTGCCATCAAGTGTTGGAAATTTCCACTACTACTCATTCGTCAAAGAACTTCCTTGGCAAAGGATACAGAAGTGGTTTGCTATAGTATTCTGTTAAAAAGAGCATTCTTTATAGCTTGCTAAAGCTTTTGAGATATGATATGCGATAGAATAAATTGGTATGCACTTTACTTACAGAGCATCTTTGCCAGTCTTCAAGTTTATTTCTATAATCCTGCCTTCTTTTCCTTTTCTTTCGCAGCATTTTTGAGTTTCTACCTTTGCCAGATTCTATGTCAAGATCTGACATTTCTAGCTCTGCCTCTTCTTCAATGGCAAAAATTGTATCCTTCTTATAAGACGCAGGACCTTAGAAAGAGTAAGCATATAAGCAAATAAGTTACTTGCCATAGCTTTTAATCCAGGAAAAACTTGCACATAAGAGCCTTCATTTACTAGGGAACTTAAGTCTAAAATTGTATGTTTTGATTTCAAATAAGTAGACCATTTTCAGCCTGACTCTTTAACTAGATTCATATTAGTAGTTGATTTGTTATTAAAAAATAAATGCTTTCATGAATGCTTTAAAAATAGTACATACATAATTATGATAGGTAGGATTATATCTACATTTCTAACCATAGAACTAAAAAAACTATGCTTGATCAAGTAAAGGGTGGCATGGATAACTATATTGCCTTAGTGCATAAAAGCTAAGCATTCAGTTATCCATCACTCTGGAATTTGTTTTGAGTTTTGAGTTACAAATCTGTAACCTACTTAATGTAAGTAGCTTGCCCCACAAGAACACAAACTGAATAACTTTAACATTGTAGATGCTTATGCACAGACTTTTACTGTAATCACTCAGTTTGCAAAACTGAAACAAATTTGCAAATTCTACATGCAAGTGAGAAATTTATTTCCTACCACAACAGGATTTACATGGAAACCAATATATGCTACATTTGTCACTTGCGTGTAAATGACCAAAATTAAAGACAGCAAGGATGCTACGTAAAGGCCTCTTTAATGTTGATCATAAACAGTCT
The DNA here is from genome assembly GCA_900291935.2 of Cassiopea xamachana. Lineage (NCBI taxonomy): Eukaryota > Metazoa > Cnidaria > Scyphozoa > Rhizostomeae > Cassiopeidae > Cassiopea > Cassiopea xamachana. The sequence goes on along the minus strand of OLMO02000009.1, from coordinate 25,337,539 downwards.
CAAAGTGGTTTATAAGAAAGTCGTACTCAGTTGCTCAAGAAGTTAAGAAAGCTCTGTACTGGATTTTTTTTGCGATTTACGAACGTTTTTTGGTGTTTATGTATCTAAAATTCGATTTATCTGTGTAAAAATGTCATGTATGTGATATTGGCTAACCCCTAAAAGTTTGACTTTGGTTATTTACTAAGATTTGTCAGCAGTTCAAGCGCACATATAGCTTTTCCACTTTGCATTAATTTGCATGAGTAAAACATTAGAACTAAAAAAATTTAGGAAAGTCTTACGAAAGTTTTGATACTTGAAATTCGAGAAAGTGAAGAAAGTTTCAGTAATGGGCAAAAAAACTTTCCTATAAGAAAGAAACGTATATTTATGACTTTCTACGAACATTGAAGAGAAGTTTCAGCAACATAGGGAAGGTCAGTGCATAGAAGAATTTACAACTGATTGCAGCTACTCAAATATCTGACCTTTTCTCACTCGTGGAGACCGAAGACAGCTAGATGTAACATCGACATCTCCAATTTCGTACCATTTCGTATAGCGATACCTAGATGCCGGTAATGGTAAAATTTCTAGCCATTCGTCACTACTGTCATTTTCTTCCTCTTCATCCTGTGCAGTTATAAGTACAATTGGGATCCCTTCGTTTGCATCACCAGCTTTTTCAAAACCTCTGATGATAAAAAGAGTGAGGATGAAATCAAATGTTAGTTAGAGTGCAAAAATATCAACACTCTGTACAAATCTTGCGGTACAAAGTTTGGAGTGAAATTCAACAGTACCTTACGTTCCTTGAATAGAAATGCTATAGCTGGAAAGAATTACCTATTCATCTGCTCAGCAACAGTCATCTAGGCTGAATTTGCTGCTTTTTCTGCAACTAAATCGCTTTCGGATACATACGAGTTAAACCACTTCTCTTGATTGGCTTAACTAAGGTATGATGTAGCATAGTTCCCTAGTACGCATCTCTTTGATTTGACTGGACAGGCAACTACGTACCTGTCCTCAATACACTGCTTTTCATTCTATATCTGTTTGTCATGACTACCTGTGCTATGCCAACAACCCACGGCAAAACAGTAGTTACTATTACGTCATCTATGAGGCGGTTATGAGTCTTGATATAAACAGATTCCATAAAACGTTCATAAAACGATCTAGCTAGCCAAATGATCCGAAAATTATCATCTGCATATGTTTTGGCACATTCTGTATTTGTAATTAGATTTTGACCGACTCACAATTACTTTTAGAACTGTTGTTTTTACATATACGAGGTGGCTGTTTAGCCATGTAAGATATCAAAGTCTTATAGTCATTCTTCAAATTACTGAATCTGATTTGAATGAAGTAACCTCTAAATAGCATGATTTTATGCAACAAAGGAGCATCTCACTATAATGATCAACGTCTTGAATAATAACCCTGAAAGCCAACTAAGCCTGCTCTAAACTAATCTACTAATTTATGATATGAATAAATATGGGATCAAAACATTATATATCTCCTTTTCTCGAATACGTACTTTGGTGTCCATAAGAGTTTGCTCTAAAATACTCAAATCAAATCAATCAACTCCATATAACAAAAAGAAACAGTAAAGAATATGCGAGCAAATGAATTTGAATTTATATCGCAAATGTTATTAACAATCCTAATTTTCCTGACAAATTCTCAGGGTCCTGTATTGACTCCTTCACGAAAATCTTAATTGTAGTTCATTTTCTTGCATGTTTTGTTGTCGATCAACAAAGCCATCTTCATTTAAGTCATGTTCAATAGAATCGCCAATATCACCAATATTATCATTCTTTGGCATGCGTTTGTAAAAAGAGATGGTTCTCGTAACATAGTTTCTATTTCTCAATGCTGTAATTGTAGTTCCTTTCACTTTAACAACTCTACACGACTTTGGATCAAAATTTGTTTCGACGTTTTTGGCGAATTAAACAAAATCATCGACTTGAATGTCCCATGCCATTGCACCTGAGCTTTTGTCTGCATTTTCCCTCATTTTCTCCTTTGCTTTTTCGTCATATTTGCAAATTTTTGCACCTACCGGACACTTATATAAATTAACTCTGCTTGGTAATTTCGTACGAATTTCACGATTGAAAGGAGCTTGGCAGGTGAGCGTTTTGTGTTCTGTGAAAGGTTGCCCTATACGTCAACAAAAATCGTAAAATTCTCCCTTTCCCAATATTTCCCTTCAATTTGGGCTGCTTGAATAGTCGTTTCTAGCACTTTATTGAAATTTTCAGCATCCGCACTCGCTTGTAACCATAAGGGAGTTACTGAAGTAAAGGATAATCCATTTTCGCCCATGTAATCTTTCAATTCTTTGCTGCTAAAGGATGGTCCGTTTTCAGTTTTGACTCTGGGCGGTAGACCATGAGTTGCAATTATAGGACTGAGGTGATTAATTGTCGTAAATGCAGAAGTTGATTTAACGATTGCGATCTCTGGATATCTGGTATACACATCTATGATCACTAATATGTATTCACCGGTAGGAAATGGTCCGCAATGATCAAGGTGTAACGTGTGCCAAGGTGTAGGTGGAAGTTCATTCATCCGAAGCGAGGCAGGCTTATTTGCAGTAGTAGCAGCTTGGCATGGATGTCTAATAGTAATGACTATTTCTGTGCTATTGAGGAAGTAAACGAGAAAGAGAGGGACCTAATTAAACGTTTGAATGAGATACATAAGAGGGAAAGAACCAGATTGCCATGACTGAAAGGCGTTGAGAAAGGAAAGTTATATGCAGCTGTAAGAAAGTCACATAGTGTAATTGTCAAGGTCAAAGTGAGCAGCATTACTGATGTCAATGATTTGATATATTGTGGAGCAGCATTGGTTGTAGAATTGCTTAAAATTAGTATAAATAACAAAAGAAACAGAAAGGAACCATGGTGGAAGCGTAGGCTAGATGAGCAAGTTAAAAAGTTGCATAGAGATTTCGGTAGGATGAATGCTTTAATTGAAAAGAAGGTAGTAAAGAAGAAAGAGTCAGGTGCATTGCAAAGAAAGTACAAGCTGAAACAGAAAGGATTGCAAATTGTGAAGGAACTGAAACAGAGAATTAAAGCCAAAAATGGAAAGATTACTAGATATACTCTCAGGTGCCAAATAAACTTCCCCCCGCTTATTAATTTTTCGATTTTTTCCAGCCTCCCGGACCTTATTAGACCCCATGTTGATTAACTTTAAGGAAATTGTTTTACAAACCCCTGGCTCACCTCACTTCATTGAAGAATGAGGAGTACAAGTCAAAAGTGAGGTACCAGAAGGAAACAAAGCAAAACAGTTCTGGATTGACTTTTAGAGTACAGAAATCGTGCACCATAGAATGGCCAAGTGGCTGGAAGATTTTAAAATGAAAATGAATGTTGAGCGTGAACAAGGAGAATTACGAGAGAGAAAATACTGAAGATCATCGAAAGAGCACCAAACTGGATAGCACCTGGACCGGATAGTTTCAAAGGCTTTGGCTAAAAAACTTTAATTCAATGGACCAATACTTGGAGAAATATTCTGCAGAATGCTCAGAAGGGCAGACGCTAAAATGGATGACAAATGGCCGAACTGTACTGATACAAAAAGACAAGTCAAAGGAGAGAGATGCAAGTAGCTATCGGCCCATCAATTGTTTACCGTTGCGTCGGAAATTGTTAATGGCATTATTATCTTATAAAAGTTGCTTGTTTCTGGAGCAGAACGGAAACAGAAGACTCAAAACCCAGTCTTGTGTAAACAAGAAAGGTTCATTTTTTCAGCTGGAATCTTCAAGTAAACAATGGTGAATAGGTCACAATTGGCCACTCTTGGGGCCCATTAGACGCATCCTATCACGGGTATCCGCATCTGGCTCATTGAACTATAGATAGAGGTCTGGAATGATAGCCCTTTGCTTTTGTCGCACAACCAAAAATGGCTGGAAGTAGAAACCTTTTTCGCACAGTGAATTGTTTTGAATCATTCAGGGTAAGATGTTAGAGGGTTCTTGAAACGAAAGAAAAAGATATTTTCTCGTCGAAATACAGTTTGGAAATGAAGATCCATTTGACGCCGCTATCATGTGAAGACGTGCTGATATGAGTGAATTATTAGATAAGCAATAACTTGTTTGATGGCTACTAGGGCAGTTCTTGAGCCTGATGAGGTGCGTCAACTCATTTTAGACACCATCAGGCCTATGTAGAAATCAAAGAAATGTGTTTTTTCCGACCTTGTATGTAAAAAGATAAAAAAAGGATCATGGCCTAGACGAGTCGCTCGCCATGTTGCAGCTGACATCGCTATTAGCAATGAAGAGAATTGAAAATATTCCAACAGAGGATGGTTTGGAATCTCTAAAAGTTAATGAATCGAAGGAGAATTTATCCATTAAAAGTCAAGTAGGAGACACAAAAGGTAGAAAGTTATCAAACGATGAGGACAGAAATATCAAGTACAGAAATGCACTGCAGACCGTAGCCGAGACAGAGGGATGGGATGTTCCTGAAATTAGTAAATCGTGTGATAGTATCTGTGATACGGATAGTGTACAAAGCCGATCAGATTTAGAGCATAAGGTCAATTAAGTAAAAGGTGGATTCATGGATGGGGAAAAGTATGGGAGCTAGAAAGATGATTTTTACAAGGCGAGAATGGTACTAACTTGAAAAGAGATTTTGCAGAACGTGCTTTGAATACAGAGGCGGAGTAGCTTCACTTGGAAAGACTTGAGATATTAGAGGGGCAAATTTTAAATATTCTAATTCGTTTAGATCACCAAGATGCAGAGCGGAGGGACTCACAGCAAATTAAGCAGAAGGATTTTCAGGAGATGTCAGCTAAGATTTGGTTATTGAAAAGAGAAAACAAAGTCTTGTCGAATGAAAATGCAATATTAAGGTTGGAAAATTCCGAAAAAAGATATTTTAAATAAAGGAATTTACGAAAATGATATAACGAATGACATAAGTCACTTTAGCCCAAAAAATGTAGAGAGAGTTTTTATACAGCAGAAGAACAAAAGAAAACCGCTCAAAAGGAAAGCCCTTGGAAGTTTCCAAAGAAAGCTGTAAGACAACAACACCAACAACATGTGCCAAATAAAGCTATTTACAAAAACAGATTCAGTATAATTGAAGATCTTTAAGACACAGGAATGGGACAGAATGAATGGCAGAAAGAGAGAGAATCTCCATAGGAAGCTGATGTGGGTGAGAAGCAAAAGAGGACATATGGTGACAGTCTGGCACACAGCAATAGTGGTCAAGAAGTCAACGGGTCATTGGGGACTGAACACATCAAGCAGCAAGTAATTTTGAAAGAACGATAGAAACAATGCACAAGGTAGGAAACGCAACCAGTGAAACTAGTGCTTTTCAGAGTTTACAAAGGCGAAGTAATACGAATACATACAGAAATCCTACACTTCGCATTGTGGACGACTCTATGATCATATCGTTAAATAGGAGGGCGATGAATCAAGCTATCCAAGGTCATGATGTTCAAATGAAGACCTTTGGAGGAGCAAAAAGTGAAGCTATGCAAGATTATGTGGTGCCAACCCTCAGAACAAAACAAGAAGCCTTGATTTTTCATTGTGGAACAAACAATCTTAAAAATGAAAATGAGGAAGGACTTGGAAACAAGATTATAGCATTCGCTATTGATATAAAGAAAAGGGTATCGAAAGTTGCAGTATTGCTTTCAGAGTTGCTTTGCAGGTGGAACACAAAATAAGGAGAGTAAACTACATAGTTGAGGTTGGGGTAAAGGAGTATGATATTGACTTCATAGCAAGATATGCTGAGGGTTATAGTAGTTTGCTACCCTATTATCAAAATTTGATTCAGTAATTTCTGCACTTTATTTATTATCTATATTTTGGAACACATATATTATGCATGTGCATTTGTGTGTGTGTGTGTGTGTGTGTGTGTGTGTGTGTGTGTGTGTGTGTGTGTGTGTGTGTATGTGTGTGTGTGTGCGCGCGCGCCATTGTCCTCAGTACGGGTACCAAAATTGTAAATAAAGAAGAAATTGTAAGTGGTATTCGTCGTGAGAACTCGGTGACACTACGTCTTTCCTCACTGCGAGTGTTCACAAGGAAAATGTATAGTAATCTTTGTTTTAATGTATTTGTTTTTCTATTTGTAAACTTCATTACATCCAATTGACTGAACAGAGTATATGCTATTGACTGAACAGAGTTTCTGTATATCTAATGGACTGAACAGAGTATATACTTTATAGCACATCCTCAAGTAATTTAACGTCGCATACGTCCATGACGAATATTTCATTGGCTCTGGAATCAGGTCCAATTAATGTAGACCCAGGAATTTGCAAATCAACAAAATCAGGATTAGAAATAAGTACAGCAAATATGATAAATCTTAAGGAATCGAGAGGAACTGAAACATTTATGTGTTTATTACCAATACATCATTCCTTGTCTTCAGATACTTATTTACAATCTAGTGGTGACATTGAAGCAAATTCAGCTCTAAAAAGCTTGCCTTTGAAGAACTTGGGTCGCATGATTATAGGCTATCTAAATATAAATTGTATTAGAAATAAATTTGAGACATTAAATGTAATAGTTTCACATAATCTTAATATTTTAACTAGTTGCGAAAACAGAAATTGACGATTCCTTTCCAAAGGAACAATTCCATATCAAAAGCTATGTAGAACCACTGTGGCGGCGGTTGGAGATGGTGAAGGTGGGGGTTTGTTGGTCTACGTGAAAAAAGGTATAGGAATGAGACAACTGTAGTCTTTTCAGTTTGAAACTGACATGGAATGCATTTGCTTTGAAATCAGTTTGAAAGGAAAAAAGTGGGCTCTTTTCAGCAATCACTAGATAATCTTGCAATCATTCGCTTTATAGATAATCTTGGCAAAACGGTTTATCATTACAGTGAGCAATATGAAAATTTTTTGCCACTAGGTGATTTCAATACATTGGATACAGATCAGCAGATTCGCATTTTTATGAATAGCTACGCCCTTAGTAATTTAGTAAAGGAGCCAACTTGTTGTAAATCTAATAGTCCTCGGCGTATTAATCTAATCTTCACAAATAGATGTAGAAGTTTCCCACATACTACTACTATTGAGACAGACCTTTCTGACTTCCACAAGACGATTGTGACAGTATTGAAAACAACGTACCAGAAAATTGGACCAACTGTTATTAACTATAGGGATTATAAGAACCGAAATTCATGCTAGAGCTTACGGAAGAGATTGATTGATTTACAACCACAGATATAGACTACAGTTCTTTTCAAAACTGCTTTAGAAAAGTACTTGATAGGTATGCGCCGATAAAAAGGACATATGCAAAAGCCAATGATGGGTCCTTCATGAATAGAGTTCTGCGTAAAGCAATTATGCTGCCTTCTAGACTGAAAAATAATTGTAATAAAAGCCGCAAAACTGAACATTGGGAGGCGTTTCGCCGACAGCGCAATTTATGCGTAACATTATTTAGAATGGAAAAAAGAAGCTTCTATAACAAATTAAATATTTCTGACATTACCGACAACAAAAAATTTTGGAAAACTGTAAAACCTGCCTTTTCAGAAAAAGGTCCATCTAAATCAAAAACTACTGTTATTGAATATGATACGGTAATTTCAAATGATAAGAAAGTTGCAGAAGCCATGAATGATTATATCTTATCTATTATTGATTCATTATGCCTCAAGGAAAATAGTGAGGTCACAATAAGTACAGAAGGCGTTTCTAATCCTATAGAATGGGCTTTTATTAAATATTCAAAAGGTCCAAAAATAACAAGAATTCGTAGTTCAGTTCAAAAAATGACAAACTTTTTAAAATTCCAAGCTGTATCCTTGGAGCAGATGAATACCGAAATTGAAAGATTTGATCCTACAAAGCAACGGCCTTTAGAAATATACCTGCGAAATTGCTGAAAAGTAGCTCTAACATATGCACCAAACCGATGCATATTCAACAATTGTATAGCAAATGGTCTTTTTCCTATAGAAGACTTTTCCTCTTTATCTGGTACCTATAGAAGACTGTCCCTTGGTGTTCCACAAGGATCACTTCTTGGTGTTCCACCCCTGTTCTTTAATATCTACATAAAAAATTTGCTACTCTCCTTAGTGGAAACAGGCAGTTGTAATTACGCAGATGATACTGCCATATATGCATGTGATAAAACTCTAGATTCTGTAGTCGCAAGACTGGAGAGATATACAAGCATAGTCATCCAATAGTTCGGAGACAGCTTTATGAAACTAAATGCAGATAAATGCCACTTACTTATACTTGGAAGAAACTCTAATCAGCAGGTTACTCTAAATATAGAGGATTCTGTTGTAGAAAACACCGAGGAAGAAAAGCTACTAGGCGTTGCGATCGACAAAAAACTTACTTTTGACACACATATCAGTAAGTTGTGTAAGAAGGCTGGAAGTAAACTTTTCGCCCTTGCTCGCATAGCAGGATACATGGACCGTAACAAACTAAGAATCTTAATGAGAGCTTTTGTAATCAGCCAGTTGCAATGCTGTCCATTAGTCTTGATGTTCAATAGTAGACATTTGAACAATAAATTTAATGGAGTACATGAAAGAGCCTTGAGAATCGCACATAAGGATTATCAATCTATCTTTAACGTTCTGCTAGAAAATGATTGCTCAGTTAATATGCAAGCAAAAAACCTACAAACCCTTGTGACTGAAATGTTGAAAACAACAGAGAACCTAAATCCACCTTTCAAGAAGGGGATCTTTTGCGAACGTTCTGCCGCTTACAACCTGAGAAACAATAATTATTTTTTGCCTCCCAGGGTAAGAAAAGTGAGCTATAGAACTGAAACTTTCAAATATAGAGAGCAACGTCTTTGGGTAACACTACCTCAATACATAAGGAATACCCAATCTATTAATGGGTTTAAGATTCATATAAAAAATTCGACTGGCGCTGACTGCACATGCAGACTATGTAGGGTATTTGTGCCGCAGTTGGGATTCCTAGGACTGGATTTTATTTGTGGTTCGGGGAGCTATATCAGACATACATTACTGGTGTGGTTGTCTGGACTGTGGGGGAGTCTCATCGCAGGAGTCCTTCCTTATCATCATGTCCCTGAAGCGATTCAGTCCCTAGTTACTAGTCTTTACACAGACTTCCATTCTTATATCATATCTGACGGCTTCTCTACTCCAGCTATTCAAACGTGGAGTGCTTAAAGGGGACTGCCTAAGCCACCCTATTGTTCAACATGTGCTTTAATACATTTATACAATTTGTTAAGCAAGAAAAATACACTCAATTAGGCTTTTCTCCCCATGATGAAACTGATCGCTTGTTCCATCCGGTTCACTGGTTCCAATTGGCTGACAGTGCTGCTGTCATTACTACCAGTCTTCCCTTAAAACTATGATAAAAACAGTAGACTCTTTGTATATTCATCTAAAAATTAAGCTACTTCTGTACCATCGCTACGTCATTTCCAAAATCTCTAGGCATTTTACAGTTACAGATCTGGGTAAGACATGGATTTCAGAAACCTTGGATAACATTGTCTCTAAATATATCCGTCAGTGGCTTGAGCTTCACATTTCCGCCACTTTAAGCTTAATCGTTCTCTCTTCCAACAAGTTTGGTCTAGCACTTCAGCTGCCCACTGTTAAATTCCAGCAGTGCCAAACTGTTCTCCGCTCTTCATTGAAATCTTCGAAGGATGAAGCCACAGTAGGGGTATGGAGAAATACCAACTGCGGATCCAACATTCAATATGACATATGTAAAAATACACAACAACTTCTGAAATCGATTCGTACTGAACATACAGACAGGCTCCAAACCGGGTTGCCATCATAAGGGTTCATTATTTCATTCCTTCTTGCTCATTCCTTAAAAAATCTCAATTCACTCTGGTCTCGGGCTCAAAGTAAGCTACCTGCCAATATCTTCAATTTCACAATCAATTACACTCGCCACCAGAAAGAACCTTTATTTATGGGGCCTCTCAAATACCTCTGACTGCAGCTTTTGTCTTGAGCCTGAGTCACTAATCCATATTGTAGCTGGTTGTAAAACATATCTTGACCAGGGCCGTTTTACTTGGAGACTTAATTCTGCCTTACGTTTCCTAGCTCAAACTTTCCAATCCGTAAATTCATCAAAATTGTACGTTGATCTTCCTGGTTACCTGTCTTCTTGTATTATTACGGGTGATAGCCTTCGGCCTGACATGCTTCTTCCCACCTACATCATTGAATTCACCGTAGGCTTTGAGACACATCTAGCAAACAATGCTCGTCGCAAAGAATTCAAATATTGTTCCCTCGTAACTGACCTCAGCAATGACTATCACTCAATAGAATTCATCAATCTTTCCATAAGCTTTCTTGGCATACTTGGTCAGTCGTCAGAATCCTTCCTCACAATGTGTACTAAACTAGGCTTTGATAACTTGATAAACTAGGATTGACAGTTCTGGTCTAAACAAGTAAAGTAAGCTCTCAAAAATCTGTTTTCATCCTAAAATAATCTACAGAAACAAGTAAATAGCATTCTACAGTGCAGTAAAACTGTTATTTATTAATTTTAGGGAGTGGTCATACAGTTTGACACGTACCGGGGCGGAAGCAAGCTTGCAGGGGTATGAAATCTTTTAAAGATCATTTGTAGGAGCTCAAGATGTTTTTTGAAAAATTTTTGTGGGTATCACAATAAGGAACATTTTAAAGGATTCTATCATGAACTGCATAATGATAGTGCTTATTAAAGTCTACAGTTCTACAATCCTTCTAAATCAGAAAAGTCTGCAACTGATGATTAAGAATCCTCTATTAATATGGTTGCTTCCTGGCTGTCAATGGAGAAAACTCTAGATAGGAAGGGTGCTTTTGCTTTGGAGGGGGGGGGTAACTAAGCCTAGCTTTGGATAGAGACGTACCATTCTGATTCAAATTTTAACTCATAATTCTGCCCATACTTGCAGAAATGTGACCAATAATTCCGCAATTTTGTGAAAAATGATACTTGTGATTCTGCTAGTATGATTAAAGCCATAGACATAATTCGTAGAGAAAATTTCTCAATGCCCAACAAAACTGTATGCCCTTTGCTGAGAATCTCAATGCTGCACATATTTAATTTTTTCAACAACCCATATCTCAGTGCATAACGGGAGCCCAATCAACAGCTCACAAAACAGCAATCCAATGCAATACCAAGTATAAGACACTAAAATAACTGTGCTGTTATGCAGCAACAAAGATTTTGTTTCCTCATTGGCCTTATGCCTGACAGGGCTCAAATCAAAGTTGCTATTGTAACCTCTTACTCCCTTGATACAAATGCTTCCTTGTGGTTCTTCTCTTGTGGGACCTGCAAATCCCGTCTGCTTTGGTACTTGGCTATATGGTACTCCTAAATGCTCCAGCATAATTACCATTTGCACTTCAGCCATTTGAGCTCCAGCCATGTGTGTTTGTGCACCATCTGATATTCATACTTGCTAAAACTGCCTCATTAACAACATCCAGCTTTGGCTCAGCATGTTTGAAAGCTTTAAGAGAAGGACAAACTGGCTTGATCGAATTTTGAAGATTTGGAACGCTACGTCGAATTCTCCTTTCTACTATCACATGTATGTAAACCAACGCAAGAAGTAAAACCATATCAAGCCAGAACGACAAGAGTAAGACGTGCTAGCTTCTTGCTCTCTAATTTGCCGCCTGAAGTCATACGAGATCTAAGTTCGCTATCACACAGGAAAATAATGATCTCTGTACGCCACATCTCTGTGGCGTGATGCTCCTAGATTATTGGCTGAGAAGAAGCAATTCTGAAATGATTAAAAATTATACACAAATTCGTTCAATATTGGGGCAATGCCTCTTACCTCCAGTGCCCATGGGCCTGTAACAATTTCAGTCGAATTTGGGAATGAGGACAAAAATGAGTACTCAAGTTTATAGTACAGCAGCATTTTCCAGCTATGACAGTCGGACAATAACAGACAGCTGTGATAGTCAGAAAATTCAAGTGTTTTAGGAAAAGCAATGTCTGATATAACTTTTTCTAAGCAGGCTTGACTTTACGACTGTCTAAGGATTGGGGAGTGTCACACCCCCAGAAATTACGTGCGTGACTACACATTGTCTTTCTTCTGTAGCAAAGGATGGCGATGGCATCAATCAAATGGCGATTGCAACTTGCTAAGCCGCACTTCACGTAGCTCCAAGTTTAATTGTGAAATGTTTGATTTTGTGTGCATAGACTGTGATCAACATTGCAACAATGTCAGCTAGAGAGATTGAAAACTTGATCTGCAAGCTTTTAAAGCCTATTAACGAAAAACTTGATGATTTGCCAACGAAGAGCGATTTCGGGTCATTAAGCAAAAGCCTAAATCTTAAAGTTGGGAATGTAAATGGATGGATTGCTAAAGTGGAAACCCAAGTGAATGACATTCAGCAGTATATCAGGAGGTATGACTTTCGAATTTTCAACGTTCCTGCTGATGAGCTTGAAAACAGCAACATTTTGGATTGGGTCCTAAACTACCTTGTTCAGAAGCTCAAAGTTGACATCTTTGAAGGTTCAGTAGATTGCGCCCATGGAGTTGGAAGAGTGAAAGATGGCAAGACCCAAATTATTGTTCGTTTTGTTTTTTAGAAAACGGTAAAGATGCTATTAGCGTTGATCTCATACCAGAAAATCTATCGTATTTCAGGGAGGTAATGGATCTTTTGAGAAAGAATCGTGGAAAAGCAGTGTATGTGTGTGTTGACATCAGTTGTAGGATTGGAGGGAAGCTGAAAAATGATGTTTTGCTATTTCCTAGTTCTTTGAAGTAATCGGACAACTATCTTTGTGGGAATTGGACAATTTACGTTCTCTACTCTTCCTTGCCAAGTATAATAATGCATGTGTGTGTGTTTGTATATGTACGATATGTATATGAGTGGACAAGTCTATATGTATGTGCTAAAAATTGTGTTTATTGTGTGTAATTTTATGCGAATTTCTAGATAGATAGATCCATCTCTTTGTAAATTATTTCTACACCTGGGAGCGAGGAAACTTAGAAAATCGTCGTTTGGTTGGGTTTTGGTGTAGTCTCTGAGGTAAGTACTTTGCAGAAGTCTACTGAAATCTCTTTTACATTGACTACACTGTTTTGGATATTTCTTTTAGTTTCACCATGGCTCCTAACTTTGATAAAAAGGACGATATCCCTCTTACTTTTGCATGAGCCAAAACGTTGTAAAAAGTATAAGATAAAAATTAACCACGTTCAGATCAACATTGTTTGGCATGTAAAAAAATGTTGATTTATGATGTCTTATACAATTTTCAAAACACAATACAAGAAAAGTACCATTGCAGGCTTTCAGTAGAAAACGTTTTTCTTTGTGCGGCTCGGGCTGATTTGAAAGAGTGTTTGTTTATTGAACTTCAAAATTCCAAATATTCTCACTGCAATGTTCCTCGTAGGTGAATGATTTTATTGTTTGCTAATTTCTGGAAATGTTTATCCAAACCCTGGGCCCCGATCAACCAGCCACCGCTACTATTTGTGTAAGAATGATGCTTGTTATTTCGTGTAGTACTTGCAATTCTTGGTATCATGTAGCTTGTCTTAGCTCCAGCTTTCAAAGCAGTCTCAATAATTCAAGTGCTCGCTACGACACCAGCAACTATTCAGCTGATCTTTTATTGCAAGATATTTCATACTTCAGCTCTCCAAATAATTTTTCATCATTTACAAACACCATAACTCAAGGAGTTTATTCACCCCATAGCAAAACTCCCATTGCGAATTGCGGCAAAACCAGACCTTTAAAATAATGAACTGTAAATCTACGTAGTTTCTTGGCTAAGTGCATTGAACTAAGGCAATTTCTTTTCGAGAACAGTATTGAGATCATGATTGCTTGTGAGACCGAAATTGATGAAAGCGTCCTTGATCTGAACTGAACCCCAATGGGTACGATGTCTATAGGAACGATCAAAGCAATCTCGGTGGAGGAGTCCATGTTGCAACCAAAACGTGTTTTGGTCTTATAAGATTGAGTTACCAAATCTCTTTGGCGAGCTTGTATGTGTAAAACTACTTGTAGTCTCTTGGAAGCCAGTTATCACTTGTGGCTTTTCTCGTTCACCATTAGCAAGCACAGAAGTCATGGAAAATCTACGGAGTTCGTCAGCACAGATACAAGAATCCGAAAGCGCAGCTTTATCATTAAGTGGAGATTTTAATTTACCATCAATAGACTGGGAGACATATACTCTAAAACGAAGACCTGCATCCCAATGTGAAGCTCGATTACTGCTAGAAACTATTGCTGAACTTGGTCTAAAGTAATTTGTCGATTTCCCTATAAGAGGAAATAATCTGCTTGATCTTATCTTAACAAATAAGAAATCCGGTGTTAGTGACTTAATTTCTTGTCCTGGAGTTAGCGATCATGAGATGCTCATGTACATTTTTCATGTCCAGTAAGAAAAATCTTTTAATCGGCCAAGAAAAATTAATCTGTGTCATAAAGCTTATGTATATAGATGGGTTAAAAGTTTTCATGTCCAATGCTCTTACAGATTCTATGGCAAAATTCTCAAACATGAACGCTAGTGAGCAATGGGATTATTTCAAAAAAAAACTTTCACAAGATCTTGAGAAATTTATTCCAACTACAATTGTGAAAAGCAAAGTCAGCCACCCATAGGTGAACTGCAAATTAGGCAGAGAAATCCGTAAGAGGGAACGTCTATGCAAAAAAGCCAAAAAATCAGGATCAAAAATTGATCTTCAGGCATTTAAAACACAGAAAAGAAGAATCCGTTACTTAATCAATAAGAGCCATGATGAATACGTAAATAATTGTCTTTAGCGATTCAGGAATAAAAAACAGAAGATTTTAGAAGCATATTAGTCAAAAAGATGGCACAGACTACCTTCTACGAAGCCTTTATACGAGAAGATCTTGATGATACTGAGAATCAATCAGAATCTGAAATGAATGAAAGTCCATCCATTGTGTCTCCAATGGTAGACTTCAACATTACCTGGCAGGAAGTGAAAAAACTAATTGAAGGATTGGATTCATGTGAATCTCCTGGATCTGACGACAGAAGTCTTAAATTGCTGAAAATAATCCCGTGCGAAGCTGCGAGTTATTTAAAGTCAATTTTTGGGAATTCCTTGAGAAGTTCAGAGATTCCAGATGATTGGAAATTGGCAAATATTACTCCTCTGTACAATACAGATCTAGAAGCAATGCATCAAATTACAGGTCTGTGTCGCTTACTTCAGTTCCTTGCACAATCCTATAGCACATAATCAAATCTGCACTACATAGTCACTTGAAAGGTATAGCCTTATTACAGATCGGTAGCATGAATTTAGGAAGAACTATTCATGTACGACTCAAATTTTTACACTTGTAAACAGCTTATGCCAAACAATAAACTCACGAGGTCAGAGTGATATCATTTTTCTCGATTTTTCTATGGTCTTCGACAAAGTTTCTCATTGTAAACTTTTACAGAGATTGAAAATGTGTGGAATATATGGTCAAACCCTTTCTTGAATAAAATGTTTCTCGTCTAATAGAAGTCAAACGGTGGTGATGGATGGAAAAAAAATTTTTTTTCCTTTTGAAGTTCTTTCTGGAGTTCCTCAGGGAATAGTCCTAGGACCTATGTTATTTTTCATATTGATAAATGATATTGGTGAAAGCTTGAACTCTAACACTAATCTTTTCGCTGATGACTGTAAACTCTATCGCGAAATAAGATCTGAAGAAGACAGCAATAGTTTACAAAATGATTTGAATATGTTGCATGATTGGACAAAATGGTGAAAAATGGAATTCAATTTTTCAAAATGCTACTCCATGACTGTCACACTAAATAGGAATAAAATTCGAACAACTTATGTGAATTCGTATAAATGCCTTGGAATTTACATTAACTCAAAAATGAAATGGAACGGAGAGTCGACCATACGGTCAGCAAGGCTAACAGAGCACTGTGTCTCCTAAAAAGAAATTTTCGGCATTCTCGAGTCCCATAAAGGAACTCTCCCATTCGTCCTAAACTTGAATACTCTTGTGAAGTTTGGTCACAGAGTTGGAGAGAATTAAAACAAAGGATGGAAATGGTTAAGGGAAACGCTGCGCGCTTTGTGACAAGCAATTACAGTCAAAAATCTAGTGTTACAGACGTGCTAGGATGTTGAAATTGGGAAACTTTGGAGTCACACAGGACCATTGCATGCGCAGGACACGTCACACGGGACACGCAGGATACGTCTTCAACCAACATTATTACATAAAATATTTACTTGTCAGTAGTGGCGGCTCGTGGTATTTTTCGCTGGGGGGGGGGCAAGTCTTTGATAAACTGAGTGTGGTCGAAAATATCTTGAAGAGCCACACCCAAAAAGTGACATTGGATAGTTTTACCTCCAGATAGTAAAATACACGTTTTCTTTTTAAATAAGAAATAAATTATCTGTCTTCAGCCTGGAAGTTTTTTAATATTTTGTCGAATACAACCTGAAATGTTTCTTAAATATAAAGACTTCTGGTGATAAAAATAACCTAGCTTAGGCAATTATGATTCAAGAAAAGGATGTTCAGGATTTTTGAGGCATGTAATGGGTGCTAATTCCATTTTCTTTCTGGTTTTATAAAACATTTACTTACAAAAACAACTCTTTAAAGTTATTGTTTGAAACTCAGCCTGCCTGTTTCTTAACTTCTGCCTACTTTCAGCCTCATGTGTCTTATGGACATGCTTCTCATAAAAATGAATGTAATCAGAAAAATGATAAGAGACTTTATTGCTTAAATCTGCTTCAAGAATAACAACCATCAAAAGCTATTATTTTCTCTTCTGCTGTTTAGGGAAATGATCAATTCAGGCAGATAATTTTTTGTAAAGCTATTTGGTAATTGAAAGTATTCATTCTATGAACACTACATAGTATAAATTGTCTAGAATGATCAGAATGGTTTGCAATTTTAAAAATGCATAGAGGCTCTTGAGCTACTTAAAAAAATTTAGCTCTTCTATTCTTGAGCTGGGCAAACAGATCAATCACATTTTGATTAAAGTCAATTGAGAGCCAAAGCACTCAGTCTATCCTCAGACATTGTATTTCTCAAAAAATTTTCAACTCTCTTTAGCAGTAGTGGCTGGTGACATTTTTCTTGGGGGTAGGGGAAAGTATCCAAAAGTTGGGCATGGTCCGAATATTTTGGTGAGCCAAACCCTAAATACTGCCATGACTTTTTCTGACCTATAGTGGATAAAAAGGGTAGGTGAAGGAGGCATATTGCAATCATCTTATCTCCTTAAGCATTCATTTTGCGGGTTATGATAAATAAAAAAATTAAAACCTATGCATCTTTCATGATAATACTTTCAAGAGAACACTGTTAATGCAAGCAGATGTAGGAAGCATCAAAGCTATTTCTACCAATATTTTGATTTTCTTTCAATTTTTGAGGTCTTTAATTCAAGAAATGAGGGACTTAGCCCTGATATTTCTAAGTTGTGGAGAACATCAATTATATTTTGGTTGAGGCCTGATCTAAAGCAATTTTGGCTAAAATATTCAATATGTTTTCAGACATAGGATTTCCCAATGTAACTTTCTACTCTCAAAGGACTTAAAGAAATCCTGTTCATTCAAAAGATTTAAATGGAATTGTGATAATGACCCTTAGAAACAGTCCAGTCTAAGAGAAATTACAAGTTATACTGGATTTTACAAGTTGGGGGTAATGGAACTGCTTTATGCCATAGAGGAATTTGAATGTAGACAGCATGAAGGAAAAGAAATTATTCACAGGATTTTCTACACCTAAAAGCTTGAAAAGAATCACTCTCACAAGGTGGTTGAACTAAGATATCCAGTTAATTCAACCCTGAGAAATATTGTGGTAATACACCATCAAAAACTCTAATATCACAGATATTTCTTCTCAAAGGTTTCAAACATAAATTAAGAATGCTATCCAAATGGCTAACCAATTTGATGGATATAGAGTTTGCATCATCTTGTGGTATGCTGCAAACTAACTGAAACCATTCAAAAACCTTCCAGACAAAATATTCCTGAACACTAAAATATTCTGCAAATGATGTGATAAATGAAATGTTTCCACTGCGATTGATCCCAAACAAAATTTGAGTTACAAAATCAAGCATTGCACCTAAATTCCAAACTTCGCCGTGAATTGCCGAGTACTGCCATCTAAAAGCACCATAGAACTTGATGTAGTCAATCGCCATTGATTGCTTATGGAAACTGTCTTAATACAAGATCTTGTTGCAAGACCTAGGCTATTAGAGCCTAGATGTTTCTCCTCCAATACTCCTTGTAATGACACGGGCGAAGAACTTTAACTACCTTCAACAACTCAGATTGCAGTATTGACCAGTGAGTTCAGTGATCAGCAAGTATTACTGAAGATTGCGAGTAGTTTAACTGAGATCTTTTGCGCTAGCATGCTCGGAGAGAACGTCCCTTGTATGTTTAGATTTCAGAGCTGTTGTGGTCGTTGTTGTTGTTGTACCGGAGAGGGCAAATTGTTTCTTGCCCAATTTCGTCAATTTCAGCCAATCGGCTACTTCTTTTTTTCAGCAATGGGCTTTTGATCCTTGCTATTGCGCATGTCAGGTAGGCAATTCCAAGGGCAGAATCTAGTTTACCCAGAAAATGACATCATTTTTAAAATGTTTTACGTACGAGGCTCAAGTCTACACAATGAGAAATAATCGAATCTCGCGCCCCTGAATGCTTGGTGAAACATGCTAGGATATAACATTTTGTATTTTCCTCACTTTTATAGCTTAATTGCACAGGTTTTTCTTTCAATTATTTTTCGGTGGGGGGCATTGCCCATAATGCCCATTAGCACGAGCCGCCACTGGTTGTCAGGTTGCTTTAAAACTATCTGACCATTTTCATATAAACCACTGCAGAAACCTACGTAATTCACATTCCAAAAGCTCATGTCTAAATTTGCTAGGGTCGATGTTGTTAAAAATTCATTGTTTTATTGTATAATACTGAAATGGAACAGTCTACTAGAACATGTAGTCAATCAATCAAATTCCGATACTTTTGTTGACTTATGCAAAATGCACTTCTTAGATAATTAATATTTTGTGTTATCATAGTGCATACATTTGTATCGACAAGTTTTTCGTTAAATCTTTTTCAATGATGATGATGATGGTGGTGGTGGTGATGATGATGATGATGATGAAGGCTGTACTTCCTTTTCTATTTCTGACAGCCACGTGTCTTTGTAAACTTGAATCTATTGATCATTTGATTGCATATATTTTGCAATCCGATGAATATATTTTAACATTGTATATCTCAACATTAAATTGAATATATATTTCAAAATTGGATTGAATAAATATTAGGACTGGACTTAATACACTTTAGTAAAAGATTGAATACATTTCACTTCATTGACTAAATATTTAAGGGATTGAATACTACATATGGCCAGCCATACTGGCTTCCACTGACCAAAGGGATGTAGGATGTTTGGCGCCTCTGTGTTAGGGTTGCCAGATTGGCATCTTAAATGTCAAGTTTCACAATTTTGGCGTTTTTAAAGAGTAGTTTGGAATGTAAAGATTGCATTTGGCAGAGTTTTTAATTTGGCATTATTCTGGCACTTTTCTGAGCATGGTTTCACGAAGTGCAATTTGCTATCTCTTACAGAGTTGTTTCTGAATAATGTACATCTAAACAAGTATGCATGCATGGTTTGTGAAAGGTTTCAACTTATTAATTAATGTCACTGCGCCATATGGTCATTCCAGTGATGTGCTGAGGCACCTTCTGTTGCGGGGGGGGGGCGTTTTCACCAATTGACCAAACATTGTTAGTAAAAAAAAGCATCACATAAAATACTGTTGCCAACTCTCTTGGACGCCCCTACACCCCCAATCGGCACATCCCTGGGTCATTCTAGGGGTGAAAATACAAAATGCTCCGCAACTTAATTTGCCACTGTGGAGGACTTTTGGATTTTTTTAAGTCTGGCAACCCTTTTCTATATGATCAAAATTTCATGTGAATGGCGGGAAAATTGGGTTGTCTACAACATGTGGCAGGGCGAGTCAAAAAGTGAAACAACATGTCGGCAGAAGCTTTTGCCAGTTCTTTTTCATCTGAATGGAGAGAATTGATTAGAATATTCTTATACTACGGAAATGCTTGCGAAAAGGCAGAGAGATGGCTGCAGAGAAAGCGTGGAAATACGGTAGCAGGGTTAGGCCAGATTCCTGGCAGAAAACAACCCAGCCGTCTCTCCCTCGCAGACGGTGAATATTTCCAGCGATCACCTTTGCATGGATGGCATGACTTGATTACAGATTTGATTGAAAACGCACCATTTCTAGATGATGATGTAGTAGTTAAGAAAGAAAGGATAATTTTCATTCCAACTATTCCGCTGAGAAATTTACTGATATTTATGGGTGAACATAAAGATTGCTTTGATGACTGCGATTCATATCTACTAAGTCTATTTATCCACAAAAATATAAATAGATTTGATTCTTGGTGTAGATTTGCAATCTGCAAAAGTAATTTTAATAGTATATCTTATGACAACAATGGTTGGGATTTTCTAGCAGGTGAAGATCAGCATCTTGTTACTGGTATTGGAACAAAATTATTTAGTGACGAGGAATTTACTATAAAAATAGCCAACAGAACAAATGAACTGTTAGTTCCACAAGAAGATGCAAGGAATTTCATGCAATGCAAAGTTGATACTTATTTTAATGAGGAAGCTATTGTTTGCAAGGAGAGTGCCACAGATGCAACAAAAAAAGTGAGTGTTGAGAGAAATGTCAAGAAAGGTTATGATTACATTAGTGAAAGTTCAAATGACATTCAAGATGCTAAGAAAGATACAATTCCTTTGAAAAAAGCTGTTTTGGAATCAGACTTTGAAGTGATGGAAATCATCAAAAGAATCTCAGAATATGATACAGTCTGTCATACGGAGAAAGAGCATTTAGATGCTAACAATAGCCATTTGCTTACAGTTCAGGCAATGCCAGTTGGAGAGGAAACAAGAAAAGATAGCAAGTTAGGGGCACTTTGTAATGCATCAATACCATCAGATGAAATTGACAACATACTGTACTGCATCGAAATGATGACTCAAGATCAGCTGGTACATTTCACAACTTTGCTTTGTTCAGAACAGGTCACCATTAGTTCACACATGAAAGAGATCCTACTAAAAAAATCATTGCTACTTAGACTATTAAGTACAGGAAAGACAGCATCAAGGCAAGTTTATAATTGTGTAATGAAATTGGTAACATGCAACAGCTGCAGCAAAGAGTGCATCAGATCAGTGATTGTTCCTTTGATGATTCAATCTCATTTAGATTCACCACAGGAAGACTTTATTTTGAAAATTTTGAAGTCAAGTTCTTTAGATTGTGGTATATTAACTGATATTCTACAATGTTCTTTTGAGTTATACAACAATGAAAGAACAGTCTCAGAGGCCTATTTGAAGTCATTGGAAGTAATTTTAAGAAAAGGATTAAGTATTTCTTCAAGGCACTTGTTTGAAATAGTCAGTATTCTTCAAATGAATGCAGCTAAATTTGAGAGAATGGCTGAGCTTCCAAAAGTGATACTTCTTATGATAAAAAATTATAAGGAAGAAGTTACAAAAATTCTCAACAGTGTCAATGTTCTCCTCCATACCAACAAATCATTTCTGAAGAACAAGGCACTTAAAGAACTGTCAAAGGTATATGATGATATTGAATAGTAGGTGGCAAGTTTGTGATGCAAAATCTCACAACATATCACTACCAGGAACTGTTAAAGCTTAGCTCTCGACAACATTTCCTCAACAAGTGCACTAATAACTTTGTCAGATGCTAAGCAGTTTACCAGAAAATCTGAGCTCTTAAACAAAGCTTTCAATTCTTCTGTCTTTTCTTTGCCATATTGAAATGATCCTGAAGATAATTGTTGAACAGCACATTTGATATAGTCCAGATTGGTAGCAAGAGGCATCTGTTCCTAAAACAATAATAAGAAAGGAAGCAAAGTGACCAAAGATATCTGCTCCTAGTATATGGTTAAAAATATTATCTGTGATTTTATACTAAGTGACTCCATTTGCATAAAATTATGGTGTCCAATAGTATTCAATATGTTTTTGGACACTATTACATTCATAAGATCATTAAACCCAATGGTAGACAGCTTGGGGCTCAGGGGGGCTTAGCTCCTAGTTATTTTTTTAACAATTGACCAATTTTCCATCGTGGTCCTCAACCGGAGGTCTCCTTGTTATTAGTTTACCTCTACTCATTTATCAAAGCTCATTTGCTGCTAATATGAGAGCATATAATAAAAAGTGATATCAGGCAGGTGGATCAACATGGTATTTACAACTGCATGCCCCTTGTAATAATTTGATGATATACTGTGAATCCTCAGAAAAGTCCCTTGGGGACTTATTTATTTATTGGATTTTTGCATGGGGGCGTATTCAAGGAAGGAGACTTCAAAATTTCATGGTTTATGGTATTGGTGATATTCCATTTGAAATTTTAATAGCAATAAGCTACTTTTTAATGCTAGAAATACAAGCATGGGACCACTCAAAAAGCATGTATGCTCTGAAGGGGGAAAGAGGTTACCCAAGAAAGTGTACAAAAATGTATGAAGGGAAGGGGGTTCTTAAAAGAGTGTATGTAACTCATGTAATTTTCACAAATTAAGTATTTGCAAGGCATCCTAAATAAATGAAACTGTCTTTTGAACATTATACATGCAAGATCACACTCAATTGTTTTTACACAAATATGTTGTACGTTTTAGAGGTATCAGGTATGTATCAATTGTTGCAAACTTTCAACTAACTGAGATCAACAATCCATTCAAATTTTTTGGGGGTTTGATATATTAAAAGTACATACACTAATGGGAGGGGATACCTCAAAAATATGCAAAAAGAGTACAAGGGGGGAGGGAGTCAAAAAATTGATGAAAGTGTGTGTACATACTTTCTGAGTGGCCCCCAGTAGGTTGTTTTTCAAGCAACATACAATTTGTTGTCAATTTGTGGCTCCTTTTTCTTTTGTATCTTTATAAAGCACTGATGGAGTCACAAATAGCTACACTAACATGCATGAGTTGGGGCGTATTCAAGGGGGCCTATTAACAATTTGTAACTCTGGGGTGGTAACTCTTTCAAGGGGGGCTAATTTGAGGATTTACAGTGTTCTGGTATCCAAGTCTATTTCAAATCTCTGATCTCAAGTCAAATGAGATTTCTAAGTCAATACAAGAACCAAGTTATTGCACCTAGTTCACCTCATTAGGATTTAGCCATTGCCTATCACCTGGACACTCAAATCCTTTGATTGAGCAAATCTAAGGAAAAAATGAATTATTTTCACAATCATTCTACTTGATCAACATCTTTGCCATTAACACCAACTAGAAACACTATGCTTGCACTACTATGCAAGCACAGCACCACTGGGGGCTGGCGGGCTTCAGCAAACCTAGTTCCCCCACCTAGTAGATGAACACGAAATCCCACCGACAAGAAGTACGGCGCTGTGGAGCCTCCTCCGCCCAAAAACCGAAATCACCGAGAATCTCAAGCGATATTTTCGCCAATGACAGGGGATTGAACAAACGTCCCCTTAGCAAACTTGCCAACTGTAAACACATTATGCCTCAGGTAGAAGTCAACGCTGGGTGGGCATAGCAGCATTTTGTAAAAGATGTAAATTCTTATGGTAGTACTCCCAAGTGCCAAATAAACGGGGGATGGTCGGAAAAAATTCCGGCATTTCATAAACAGGGGGGGG